>CM037851.1:231591586-231982767 GCA_021234595.1 Delia radicum
TCTTATTATGCTGCAAAACAGCTTCCTAATAATTTGTATGCCTAGATTTCTTCTAAAGAAGTTGTTAGTCAGAAAACTTCGGAAGAGTCATTTTGGAATGCTTTCTTCTATCACAATCCAATGATAAATTAATTAATGCAAATGTCAAATTAGAAGAGAAACAATTTTGCTGTGCATTCTGTTAAAGTAATGCAGACAGTAAGCTGGTGTCATTACTGAAATAAAGAAAAGTAAGACAGTCATTACCGATTCTACACTGGGTATTTTTTTGCACAGGGTACAGTTTATATTAAAATCAAAATTTTCTAAAAAAAAATTTATTAAATCTAATTAAAAAAATTTGTACCTTTTTTGTAGTTGTGGATATTGAATACGAAATTAAATAGAATTCTATCCTTAAAAAAGAAAATTTATGGTAAACATTAATTAAGTTGCAGGTCAAAAAATCTCATAAGTAAATACATTTTTTTTTATAAATTTATTATGTTGTTCAAATATTTTCAACAATATTTTCTACTTTAAAATTATAATAAAAAAAAAAAAACAAAAACATTTCCAATTTTAAAAAATATAATAAATTCTTATGAAAAATAAACAACAAGAAAAAGTAAAGGTCGTTATAATTGTTTAAGGGTTGTCACATTGTAAATGTAGGTCAGGAACAATAAATGCAGGAGGAATAAATAATATAGCAAAAGATACAAAGACCATTAATAAAAAAATTTGTAATATAGAATAAATACTTAAAATAATATTGCAGACAACAGACATACACAGAAATTACATTTCCTAATGTAACAAATTTATTTATTGAGTATGAAAACTTTCAAAATAACTAACGATTGTATTTGAAAAAATAATTGAATTTGTTAGTTTGCAACTATTTCTCATTTAGAATAAATTAAAAAGTAAGAAAGAAGAAACATTTTCATGGGCAAATGTTTGTTTAATAAATCTTTTTTTTTTTTTTAACTAAGAAATTTTAATAAAATTTTTTAAATTATTACAAATTATTGGGCACATTTTATTTGTAAATACAATTGCAATTTTATATTAAATTTATTAAAATAAAAATTTTTAATTTAATTAACTTAATTTTTTCTCATTATTACATGGCCAAGTAGTTTGATCTCTAAATAAACTATTAATATTGCTTGCAATTGAATGTAACATCATTTCCTTGATGAACAAAATTATTAATCAAAACATGGTGCTACAGTGAAAATGTACTTAAAAAGCGACCAAGTGTGGGTTTTTGTTCCATTTACAAAATTTAACTTTGTCATTTTCCAGTCGATTTTCTTCTGATTGGTCTTAGTTCTTTACGTAAAGTATCATCTTGAAGACACCAGACTTTTTTTTTTTATACGATTTGTACTTTCCCGTCGGCACAGAATCACTGCAAAATATGATTTTTTGAAAATGTGCACCATCGATATATTTTGAAACGCTTACCAATTAAAGATCCGATTATACATGTTTGTCCGTCATCTCAATACCTTGGATTTGGGTACGACTCAATCGGACATTTCTAGCTCGAGGATATGATTTTTCAAGTGCAAAAAATGTCGAAAAAATGAAAATATTACAATATTCAAAACTGTTCCATAAAAAAATTTAACCTTGATTTTCGAATTCAGCGGGAGAAAATACATAAGCAACATCACCTCTCATCAAATGCACATTTTCGGTGTAAACTAGTGTTATCAATTGAAGGGCTTTTTGTAAAAACTTGATAAGCCACATTTAATTTTTGTTTAGTTTTTTGCCTTTTAAAAAGCGAGTAAATTTAGGAAATATGGCTATTGCTGGACTTTTATTAATAATCTAAATACCGGATGTCTAGAAAACAGCGAAATACTAGAAAATTGTAACATGTGGCTTATCAAGTTTGTACAATAAGATCTTTAAATATCAATCTTGAATACTGCCCCAAAAATGTAAAAGTTATTGTTAAAAACAAAAACAATTTTTTAAGACTCCACAGACTAAATTTAAAACTGTATTTCTGCTTTCTAAATATTTCACAAATTAATTTAATTTAATATGTTTTAAAAGCAAACACACGTTTTTTGAATACCAACGTTATAACAGAAAAACCTAAAAACGGGTTTCAATTAAAAAATTTATTGAATCAATTAATATTTTAATTGATTTTGCATCTATCACGGCAATGATACTATCAACTTAAACCTTTTATTAAAGTTAAGAAGAAAAAAAAAGTTATAAATACTTCTACAAAAAAAAAAAAAAAAAAAATATGATACTCACGAAAAAAAGTGTGTGATCTATACGTTGGTATGTGTGTTTTTTGCAATGCTGAGTCTGTTTGTGTGTGTGCTTGTTTTGTTTTGTTAACTTCAAATGTATTTGGTATTTTATACTGAAAATTTTTCTATTTATGCATACAGTGTATGAAAAAATGATATGATAATTGCGTCTAAAATAAAATATGTATTTATATATTTAAAAGTCAATTAAAATATTAATTGATTCAATTACTATTTGTTTAGAAACAAATTAAATTCAAATCAAATCTTACTTAGATATTTTAGGTTGATATATTTTTCTGTGTATGCCAACGGTGTCAAGTTCGTATCCTAGCCAACGGTTATCAATCAGATATTGTTAGCACTACTTATCTGCCAACGCATAACCGATAATCACCGAAGCTCTGCCGATTCTGGCCGATTGTATTTTTCTGCCTGGGCAGCTTTATAATGTCGTTAAGATATTATAAAAAAATTATTTAATATTTAAAAACATAATAATTAAAAAAACATAATAAATGGCTAAATTTAAAATATCCAGTCAAAAAAAAAAAAATACAAGCCGCACACTGTTGGCAAAGCGTCTACCACAGTTAAACGTGGGATTTTCAACACAGTGAGTTTTACAAAATTGGAAGCGGTTTGTCAGTACTATTTTTTTGGTACGGTTGGGCACTTTCTACCTGGGATGGTAAAATCGGTAACTTGAAAATAATTTTTTTTTTAAATTATTTTTGAATAAAAGTTTGTTCACAAATTATAGAAAATCAAAGAGTTCAACTTTGGTTGGTAATAGTTATACTAGTGGGGCGCTTTAAGAAAAAAGTTAAACCAATTTCTTAATGAAGCATTGTTCTATAAATTTGCAAAATTTTGAAAATGGCCACCTGATCTATGATATGTCTTTAAATGAGTTAAACTAATTGTCTTTGGATGTTTAACTTAAAATTTTATTTAAAAGAATTCCAAAAAAAAAAAATTTAAGTAATTGCATGGTTTTGTTTTAAAAACTTTACTTCATTAATGAATTTTCATACTGGTACTGATATTTCTATTAAGTCAATGAAATGCTTACCAAATCAAGGTTATTTTGTACCTTGTACACTAGGTCGGATCGATTTAAAAATCGCTCAACGTACCAGGAAAAGCGTATTCTAGGGATCAAAATAAGAAACTTTGCCGAAGGAACCCTACCTCTAAAACGAATTCTGATGTAAAGACTTTTGACCCGTAGGGTCAAATTTAAAAAAATTCCACTTTGACCCAATCGAATCCAACCCAATCAAATATAATTTATACATTCATCTGCTAGAGCGTATTCCGGAGAAGAAATATAGATCCTAAATCTTGGATCATTTTGCTATAAAAACACGGCTATAAAAGGCCGTCTTTCAACTAATATTTAACCCCTTAACGGTCACCTATGATGATTTATGCATTAATCTGCTAGCGCGTCTCCCGGAGAAGAAGTAACTCCCATAATCTTGGAGAGATTCCCGCCTACTTTCTGAATATTCAAGTGGGCTTTTTCGAAATTTAACCTAAAGGTCAAAAGTCGGGACATCAGAATTCGTTTTAGAGGTATGGTTCCTTTCGGCAAAGTTTCTTATTTTGATCCCTAGAATACGATTTTCCTTGTACGTTGAGCGATTTTTTTGCCTCCCTACAAATCGACCGGTGAGTGAACATTTGTTTCACATTTTTGTATGCTATCTGATTACAATTTTCGTGTTTAAAATCCAATTTAAATGCGACGAAAATAATTAATTATAATTAGATTATGAATTAAAGCAACATGAAAATTAAATAAAAAAAAAATTATATTTGCCATTGTCTGAATGAAACTAACTACATCGATCCCTCATTTAGCCTTTACTTGAGTGAAAATATATTCTAAATTCCTCTACACGCAGAAATATTTTGCCATTTTCAAAATGAAATTTGTTTACTGCAACTCAAATCGGCTGGGTACAATTTCAGATTGTTAGATAAAAACTTTAATTTTAGTGAGCTTGAAATTCATTTATTTTATGAATCAGTGAATAATTCATAATCATTAAAATAAGACCAATTCTTTTAAATGATTTAGTTCGCGAGCTTTAGATCAAGGCAACTTCTTAAATAAAAAGCTTAGACCAGTTGAGTGTTAATAAAAGAAGTATTACATTTTTTTATATAGGTAGTTAGTTAGGTAATTATTTTTTGCAAATAAATTTTCAAAATTGGTGTTGCAACAAATCAGGCAGTTCTGCACGTATTAACATTTTACAACAATCGATTAAAAGCATCTTTAACTAACTGAGATTTAATATTTATGAAATTAGTTTATGTAGTAATTACGCGTTATAGTTGTGGCTATTTTATATAAATAAAATAAAAATACTTAAAATTATCATTATTTGACTTAGTGAGTTATTATAATGCAAAATTTTATAATGGTAGCGATTCCTATTCTCACTTTCACCATTCACCTCAGTTTTCGAGCCTTATTTTTTCTAAAATAATACAAAATTATAAATTTTTTATTGTCCAATCGTCTTTACAATAAACAAATATTGAAAAATCAGAAATCAAAATGGGACATAAATTTAATACACGAAATATAATGCGATTCAAAAATTGAGGTGAATGGTGAAGGTGAGAATAGGAATCGCTATCAATAAGTAAAAACTTTCACAACATTTTTTGTTCTCTCCTACGTAGCATGATTGTTCCAATTATTTTTCGTATAATTGATTACTGACATACACATTTTTTTAAAACTTTTCTTTACAAAAAAAAAAATATACCGCTATAGATCAAATTTAAAGCTTAAAATATAAAATTTTTACATAACCGCGATTTTCGAGTCATATAATTAAATTTGAAATAGAAAAAAAAAATTAAAAATCGGCAAATTTTTAACACAAATCAGTAAAATTCGGATAACTGCACGTCTCACAATTGAAAATATATGCACCCAATTTATATAAACCTAAAAAATAAATTAAATTATCCTTAATTAATATAATTCATAGCTAAACTAGAGTGATTATTTATTTTTTCTTCTTTAGATTTGGATTAGAATAAATTGAGACTGAGATAATTTAAGACTTAAAACTTGTAGAAATCTAAGAAAAATATCAAATAACAATAAATTAATCTCAATTGACCCAAAATTATTTTGACAACAAGCAAATAACGCTCATTTATTTTTTTAAAAAAAATTATCGAACGGGTACATAAATGGATACATCGCTAATTTCCCTATGGGGAATGAGGAGTCAATTGACCTAAAAGTGACTGGTTAAAGAAGGACTTATCACAGGACTGGTATAATTTAATACTGAAGTGGGTTAAGCAGTGTCAATTGGCCTAAAATTAGCAATCCTGTGACTGGTAAAGGGAGGACATACCACTTAACCAGAATGCTTATTAACAAGAAAACAGCCAGTTGGCAAGAATTTTACTCATTGGAAGTTGTTTAGTTTTCGTTTATTTTATACGCCATGGCGCTTTTGCGACAGTCTTGTGGTATGCCCATCTTTGGTTAGTCCTGTGGCATGCCACTATGTGGTTTAAAGTAGGACAAACGACCCCCCTAATATGACAAGCCAATGTTAAAGTTGCCAGTTGTTTACATAGGGTAGGGTTTAGGAAAGGACCGGTCTCTGGCACGAAGGGACCGATCCTGTGGCACACGCAGAACCGGTCCCATTCCCCATACGGTTAATACAAGAACGTCACAACTCAAAAACATGATTTTTGAGTTAAAGACGCAGAATTATTCGTTATATCACTTATCATATTGTGTAATAAAGTAATATTGATGTATACTCACTCACCTCTTGAGAGAAATTATATCGTTATTTTTTTCTTTAAGGTGGAGTATATTGAAAACTTTAAAATCATTTATACAAAATCAAAATTTTTGAGTTATGACATTATTGCAGTAAATGAGCGATATGTTCTCTTAATTTTAATAGCATTTCTTAACAGTTATATGGGAAAAAAGTGATTTGGTTTTTAAACAATAAATAATGTATAAAGTTTGCGATACCATAGTTATGTTTCCGGAAAGGTCAACGGCTCATGGATTACAGCGTGTTTAATAAAAATTTTACTAACATGTATCCATTAATGTTGACCACTGTATATCTTGACTTGCAGAATAATTTTTGCACAAACATAACCTTATTAAACATTAGTTTTCCTGATTTACTCGTTAACCCTATTTTTTCTATGGAACGTTAAAGTTATACACCAGGAATTAGTTTCATCAATTTTCGCCCAATGTAACAATTTCATCAAAATTTATGAAACATTTCAGAAACAACAATAATTATAATGACCACGACAATGTTTCCAAGAATTTGTTCTTCACAAAAATAAAGAAATACTTACTAATACAAAATATATTTTCATTATATTTATGAAATATTTCATAAATATAATGAAATTGATTTTGTTTTTTATAAAATGTTTCATAAATACTATGACGAAAATTGATAAAACATGTCATAAATATTACATAGGTTTTCTTTTGAGTGTACATTTTTTCCTTAAACCAGTGGCTGTCAAACTAGGGATTGATGCAATTGTTTAAACTTTTATAAAAAACAAACCACAAATAAATTGTTTTCGTCTTAAATAAGATACAAAAAAACAGGGAAAACAGAAAATTGGACATACAACATTAATTAATTGTGTGTCATTAACAACTTTTTAAGAAACACAGCAATGAGAACTTAGTTTTATTTACATTTTTTTTCATAGTATTTTTACACTTGATTTTCATTTTAATTCAATTAAAAAAATGAAAATACAAATGCCTTACTTACAAAGACAATAAAACAAGCTAAAAATTAAAAAAAAAAAAAAAATATTAAATATAATACGCAGAGATTTAAATATTAAGAAAAACTACTTAATACAAGAAAAAAATTATATTCTAAGAGTAAAAAACAAAACAAAATCCCAGCAAAATTACTTTGTTAGAAAGAAGTTTTTATAAAAAAGAGTAGATAGATGAAATAGTACTATTGATATACAACACATTTCAATATTAATTGAATGGTCCTCTACTAAAAAGTAAATAGTATTTATAATTCCATATTTTAATATAATTCAATTATTTTTTTTTTTTTTCATTAACCCTGCAGTACTATCGTCTGGGTGGAATCCACCCATAAGGCTGAATTTTGTTTTTTTTTTTCTTTTAAGAGAGATGTACATTAACAAAATATTATTTAAAATAAATCAATTGCCAAACTTAAAAAATTTAATTTTTTCTGTATTTTGGAGCTCATTATTAAAAAAAAACAAAAAAAAAATATTATTTGCATAATTGAATTTAACTGATATGAATGACAGATACTAAGTAGGGGTGGATTACACCCAACGATAGTAATGGCGTAAGTTGAATAAGGATAGTAATGCAGGGTTAAATCGAATAACTGAAATATATCATGTGATAACAAAAAAAAAAGAAAACAAATCTTTTACATTTTATTATTTTAAACTTCTTAAAGCAAAATTATGTTTAACCTAACCTAAAATTTTTAAAAAACTAAAAATATTAAAACTTTCCTTCCAATTAAAAGTTTCTGACTACAATTTTATAGCTATGTACAGACGGTTGTCAGATCTTACAATATTGTAAGGTCTGGCAATGTGCTGGCCAGAACTGTCAAAGCATATGAAAGAAATTATTAATTGTCAATTGTGTGTTTAATTAAATAAAAAAAGTATAATATTAATTGTCATGGAACAAAAAAAGCAATTGCAACGATTTTAGCTGCATATGTATTAGAAAGTAGCGAGGATGAAAACAAAATATTTTTACAAATTGCAGTTGAAAGAGGGTGTGGAGATTTGCCCATTTTCCTTTGCAATCGTTCACACTTATCTGGATGGCTTCTGCGACCTCTTGCCATAAAATATATTTGGGAAGTTTATACTCAGCGCAACCAGCATCCCATAAACTTCGCCGTACCTCAACTTCCTCGATAAGTTTGATAAACTTTCGTGTGACCACACGGATTCCACCTTTTTGCGGTAGGATCTTTGTTTGGGTGTTGGCTTTTTCTCGCTTTAGAGGCTGTTGGCGACTGGGTACGAAACATCAAGTGAGTTTGCTCATAGCTGCAATCTACACAGAAAAATTATGGGCCAAAAATATCTAATTAATCGATTGTTTGAATATCAATGGCAATTTAAACAATTTTTTTAATTGATTTAATTAAAAAAATTATTGAATTTTCTAATATATCCATACAGTGTTGACAACATGTAAACAAAATTTTGAAAAATTTGGCAAACTATTTTTTTTTATTTATTTAGATTAAATAATCAAACAAAGGTTTAATCATATCAATATATTATTTAATTTGTAAATAAATAGAAAAAAATCGCAAATGATTAACTTTTAATAAGTTGAATAGTTTACCGATTTCAAATACACGCAAAATCGTAGTTATTTCACTAGAGTTTTGCAACACTCTTTTTGATGAGATATTCGTGTACGCACGAAAACTTAATTTAGTTTCGTGTTTTATCTGTGGTAATAAAAGTGCACATGTGGATTTAAATAAACCTTATCGAAAAAGGACAATTAAACTATTATTTTTGTGAATAATTAAATTTTCAATAAGTATAAGTGTCATTAAACTATCATTTTAAAGTTGTGTGTGATTTTTTTAAGAAAGCAATTCAATTGCAAGAAAAAGTTCAAGACAAGACAAGCAAAACAAAAACTTTGTCTTTACTTTTATTTGTTTTCTTATAATAATTTTTTTTTATATTAAAAAGCTTTAATTTTATTATAAATAAAATGTCAATTTAATTTAAAAACCTACATTTCTTTTTTTATTTATGACCTGTTCCACGATCTCGAACGAAAACCTAAGCGAACGCAAGCTAGTCACTCGAATTCGAATCAATTTGGGTTTCTCTATTTCGAAAGCTATCGTTCGCCTATACTTACGTGTGTCAATTTTTGTCTTTTACGTATTTACAAATCATAGTGGTGCCAGACCGGATATTTTAAACTTCTATTGCAATTTCCTTTACAAATACCAAAAATACTACTAAATTGTTTGAAGATAAATACAACATTACTTAACAGTAATCAGCTGTATATGACAAATAAATAAATAAAACAAATAAATAAAACAAAAGAAAATTTAATAAATCAAAAGAAGAAAATCTAAAAAGTACACCAGCGTTTTCAGCTGTTGTGGATTTTATTAAGCTGAAATTTAAAGTTCTTAAAAACTCTAAATATTCGTGTTATTTTATTCTTACCGTTTGTTATCCATTCTTTTTTTTTTTAAATATTTATAATTTTTTATTATATCATTCATTCCAGCAAAGAACATTGAAAAATGAGGATTTTTTTTTTTTAGGTTCTCCGATTTTTTTATATTTTGTACATGAATACTCTATAGTCCCACTTACACATAGCCTTTTTCAGATCTCGAAATTTGTAAAAACTCGCGATTTTATGCGCGTTTTTAATTTTCATAAATTTGATAAAAATGCTAAAAGTGCTTCATAAAAATATTTCCATTTTATAGAATAAAAAAATAATTTTTTTTTTAAAAATCCTTAAAATCAAAAGACATATTTGTTCCATAAAAATCAGTATTTGTATACTTAGCTAATATTCCATATTTTAGTAAACTGTATTTTTTTTTCGAGAATCGTAGGGGGAGAAAGTTTTGAAAAATGCATTAGAAAACTGCATTGGCATTAAGTATGCATTTTTTTAGCAATCATTTTGTTCAAAAATCCAGTTATAAAGTAGACAAGTGCATCTTCCAAATATCGTTTAAATTAATAACATGCGATATACAATTAAAAAGTTATGGTACTTCAAAGTGAAGTGCTTTTTGCATTTTTTTGATATTTACGACAACTAAAAACGTGCATAAAATCACGAGTATTTACAAATTTGGAGATCTGAAAAAGGAAATGTACAAATGGGGACCATAGAGTATTCATGTACAAAAAATAACAAAATCAGAGGACCCGTGTTCAGATTTTTTTGCGTTTTCTAATGGAATGAATGATATATTTTTTGAAAATATTTTGTTACTCGAAATCAAAAAGGCAAGTGACTGGTTTTGACATTTACGTTCGCACAGTTGACAACTCGTTCGAAATAGAGAAACCAAATTTTGTATGAAAACTGTTACGTTTTCATTCGACTCGTACTTCAAGTCATCGTTCGCATAGAAATTTAGTTAGAGAAACCCAAATCAATTTTCTTTCGCTTAGAAAGCGAAAGAAAGCATTCTTTCGAAATCGAGAAACAGGCCATTAATGTTGGGCATATAACAAAAATAAAAAATACGAGTTTTCAATTAAAACTAAAATTGTTTTCTTCTCAAGTTTCAATTAAAGTTTTAATCAATTTAACTAAACTTTTTAATTGAGGTTGTAAAGAAAAACAATAACTCTTTTAATTGATATTATTACACTGTGTGTAATTTTTTAAGTCATGGCAAAATAACCATATACGGACACCAATACGTGATAAAAGACTAAAAAAAAAAGACCCGTGTCTCCCAATTTTTCCCAAAGTCATATCCTCTTTTGTTTATGGGCCGCCAAAAATTTGGGGCCTCGGTATCATTTTCGCAAAAAAGTGATCATTTTCTCAGGCTCATATCTTGCAAACCGTTCAGAATGATTCTTAACACTGTTTAGGGTAGCGCGCAAGAGTGAAAAATTTTTAATTTAATTTTTTTTCCTTTTTTCTCCTGTTCAGGTGCATAGGTAGCAAACCCAATTCCCAGGAAGTTTATATGTTCTATAAATTTGTTTATTGAGATCTTAGGTAAATTTTTGTAGTTGATTGTTTCCTTGAATTTTGAACGGTTTGCTACCTATGGACCTGAACACGGGAAAAAAGGTAAAAAAAATCTAATTTTTTTAAGTTTTTTGCGATTTTGATCTGGAAGGTGAAGTTTTTTTTGATTTTATATGTTCGCAATTTTTGTTCTTTATGACAAGAGCTACAACTTTGCCATAGAGACTAAATCGAAATTCTGAACGGTTTGCAAGATATGAGCCTGAGAAAATGATCCCTTTTTTGCGAAAATGATACCGAGGCCCAAATCTTTGGCGGCCCATAAACAAAAGAGGATATGACTTTGGGAAAAATTGGGAGACACGGGTCTTTTTTTTTTTAGTCTTTTATCACGTAGTGGTGTCCGTATATGGTTATTTTTTTTCGTGTTGCACTGTGTTATTATTTTAATTGAAAGAGTTTTAATAAACTGTCTGCAAATTTTTTAGTTAATACTATTATTTCAGTCGTAGGTGCAAAATCAATTAAAATATTAATTGATTCAATAAAATTTTTTATTGGAACCCGTTTTTAGTTTTTTTCTGTGTATGACGCAGGTTTCATTAATGGAAATGTCGCCATCCATTTTTTTATTTAATTTGATTTCCTATTTTGTTTCACTTTTGATTTTTAATATTATTAATATGAACTTTTGTTTTTTTTTTCATTATTTATGGACAGTGCCGCCAATAGAAACATTTCTGTGACAGTACTGCCATTGTTGTTTGACATTTTCTGAACATTTTTCTGACAATATTGTAAGATCTGACAACCGTCTGTACATAGCTTAACCATTATTTTGCTTTTTTGCTGGGAAAAATATATAATAAATGCATACTTGTTACTCATACGCCTCAGTGAATATTAATAAAACAAATAAAAAAAAAAAAAAAAAAAAAAAAAACAGACATTATGACATTCAACACTGTGTTTAAAAATTGTTTTCTTTCTTTTTCTTATGTACTCGTCTTTCCCGACTTCTTTTTTGCAGCAACAATAAAATTAATGGTTAGAAGATTTTTCATCATTCTGGTTTTAGTCCAGCAAAGGAAAGCAAGAGCAAAAAATTATATTCATATTTATTCTTTGTTGTAATATTTTGAAGCCTTATCCTTGTAATACCATTTATTTACACTCAGCTCATTTTTAAGTACACTAATAACATTTTGCAAGCAAGTGTTTGAAGTTTTAAGTGAAGTAAACTTTACCACGGTAACAATTTTTTTTTCTTATTGTGGTTACTAGGGGCGTTCAATAAAACCGAAATCCGATTTTTGTGGTTACTAGGGGCGTTCAATAAAACCGAAATCCGATATTAAATGTAAATGTTTGAAATTTGTTGCCAACCAGATAAAGAAAAGTCGTGCCTGAAATCAATGGAAAAAGTAAAACAATCATATTGATTCGACAATACGCACAGCACTTTGTAGGTGTCGACTCTTCACTTGGTGCGATACATTCTATATAACGCGTGAAGAATTATCGGTTAAAGCTACCAAATTTTTATAATCTCTAAAAAAATAAACAAAACAGAGAAGAAGAAGCACAAAAAGCATTAAACAATATAAATTTATTGATTATATTCCAATTAAATTGTTTTTGTTTTTTATTAGTTTTGCATATACTTAATATGAAATTTAAGAAAATTTAATCATTTTTATGTTTTTCCCAATGCAAAAATATTGGCAGACAAAGAGACAACAATTTTGGCTTTTTAACTTTATCTTGTCATTTTGCCGGAGTGAATTTTTTTCTTGCAATTTTATTGCAAAATAATCGAAAAAATAGTTAAAAATTCAAAGAATATTCATGTTTTAATAGAAAAAACAAGAATTTTCTTGTCAAACGTGTCAATATTGGATACGAACAAAACTGATAAAAACGAGAGTCCAACGAATGGAATACAACTCTCATATATGGGCAGGGGCTCCACTGTCTATTCTGAAGCTTCTCGACCCTGTTCAGGGGAGGGCGGGTGAAGCTTATCAATGACAGTAGTGTATCCAACTCTATTGATTCATTGGAGCATCGTCGGAATGTGGATTGCGTGACACTTTTCTATCGATATTACCATGATAGATGCTCATCTGAGATAAGTGAACTTATTCCACGAGCCCGAGTTTTTATTCGTAATACTCGCTTATCTAGTAGAGCACATCCGTTTGTAGTTGATTGTCCTGTGTTTCGCACAACGCATTACAGAGAAAATTCGTTTTTTATTTCAACTTCAGTTAAAGTTTTAGCTGTGTTCTCCGCTGATTCCTTCATTGGGATTTCTTTCTTGATATTAGTCAACATTTTAAGATTCTAAACTGGTTATATTAGCTGCCACCAAGTGCCACTCTTTGTGTTATCTGCCACAGATCAAAGCGGTCTCATTGTTTTTCCGACAATTTTCTGATGTACAACTGTGAATTTTTGTGCGGTGTTGTTGTTATGTTTTGTGCAATGGAATTATGTATGTATGCGTGAGGGCGTGCATCCCGCCTAGCAATTGGAAGATTGTTTTTTGATAAATCACCAAAACGAGTCTTTTTCGAGTACTTTTGGTGATCAATAACTGATTAATCACTTACACGGTTAAAAAGGGACTCGAAAATGTTTCGCGCTTATGAGTAAAAAGTGCTTGTTTTGAAACGCAACAACAAATCATATAGCACTCGCAAATCAATCTTCTAGGTGTTTAAAATGTAATTGTTTTTTTCGTTAAATAAGATCACAATTTGCTCATCTAGAAGATTGAAAACTGCTTGATCGCAAATAGATAATGCAGGTGTTTTAAATGTGATTAGTTTTGTTTGTTTTGCTATCGTATTTGGAGCAGAGAGATGATTAAACACTGCTTGTTTGTTGTGTTTTTTTTCTTAAGATTAACGGGATAATTTTTGCGTATTCTTGAGTAAATGTCAACAAGTAGGATATTTGTCTAGTTATAAAAGTTTCATTGAAGTGTTAGCAATGATGTAATGAATGAATGAAAATGTACAAATTTTATTTTTAAGTTTTTGTTTCCTGTCGAAATGACAATAGTTTTTGTGTTATGTTAGGTGTAGTCTTATATTTGTGTTAATTTAAAAAAATACTTACTTTATGTATTAGTTTTTTATTAAAAATAAATCTTAATTTAAATTGAATATTATTCTTTATTTCTTTTAAGAAAATAAAAAGTGACTCACAGCTTATTTCGTGTGTTAAACTGTTAAGAACATATTTGTTAATATATTTAACATTAACTTAAATATTAAGTCCAAATGGGTATTTTTTAAAGATATATTATTTTTTATTATATTTACAAGAAAAAACTTAAAAAAAAATCAAATCTTTAAAAAAATGCCCATTTTGAATAAATATTTAAGTTAATGTTAAAAATATAAACAAATATGTTCTCTAAAGTTTAACACACGAAATAAGCTGTGAGTCACTGTATATTTTCAAATGACTAGAAAAAGACTCCGAAACAGACTGATAAGGGACTCAAAAAAGACTCCCAAACAGACTGATAAGTGGCTCTAAAAAGACTCCTTAACATAATGATAAGTGACTCAAAAAAGACTCGTAGCTTATTCGAAGAAGACTCATAAATGACCATAAAACGATTCGAAAAAGACTATAAAATGACCCAAAACTAACAAAAAAAACAGTATCATAAATGAGTCATCAAGAAGAGTCGCGGCTAGGGTACCATTTTCTACCGACAAATGTATCATTTATGATCAGAAAATGAGAGCATATTCCAGCTTTTTAGTCGTGCAGAAGTATCATAAAAGACTCGAATATGATTAAAATTTTCAAAAAATGCTGGGTGGGATAAAGCATGTGTGCTCATGTATGGCTCCATATACAGTAAAACTTTTTTATGACGAATCATCGGTTATTAGGAACTAATTTGAAAGTCCCTATGTTTTGGTAACAATTTTAATGGAACATCTGTTAATGGAACATCGGTTAAGACAAACATCGGTTAAGACGAACTGTTTCGGGCAGTCTCACAAACAACATTTCACAGAATTTTCCATTTTTAAAAACAACTCATGAAAAGTTTGGTAATTTTTCTAAAATTTCTGTGAATTTTAAACCGAATGCACAGAAATTTTTTCTCAAATAAATTCAGAAATATATTTTTACAAACACAAATGCAAGAATTTCACAGTTTTTGAAAAGTTTTATAAATTTTATTAAATAATTTCTGGACAATACAATAATTACCAATTAATATGAACCTCGTCTATAACGAATTAATTTTGTTATCATTGTATGTCGATTTTTAACAGGGAATTATTACATTCTAATAAATGGTTAGTTTTCTTATTTTGTAAAACTAAATCTTATAAAAAACTTGTTGTGAATTAAAAACAAATTGCGTACAATTTTTTTTCTAAATTTGTTGCGTAATCCAATTTTAAAAAATTTGAATGATTTTTAAAAGACTTTTATTTTATATCCTTAAAAAAAAGTATTAAAAGTATAATTATCTTTAATTTGAGATACATTTCGTTTATAAAGGTACCACAAGTTTTAAATATTTTATAGCAGGAGTATAAAAAAATGGAAATTTCGCTGATATTGACGATTTATTAAGAACATAAAATCAATTAGTTTTAAAAATCGGTCAGAAGGAATCGATCTGGAATTTGTTAATTTATTTTTCAAATTTAAATCTTTTTAAATGCGTTAAAAACTGTGGGCTGTAGGCAAATTTTGTCAAAAAAGTTTAATTTTCCACACTGTGTATGGGGTAGGACGAGTAGGTATGGGGGTATCAACCACTCCCATTTTATCATTAAATTATTCTCACATTGTTATAAAAGCGGTGACCAGTATTTTTTGTCCACCAACTCAATACAAGTCAGACCAGTGTGCATGGTTTAAGAAGTATTTAAGTTGAACTTATAGCAGGAAACTATACTCCTACTATAAGTTGGGTAAATTTATTCTATGTGTGTAAATTGGTACTTACAAAACGTGTACAAAAATGTATAGCATCATTACACATAATATGTGCAAATTTACTTTTGATGTGCGTATTAAATTTTTTGGTATTTATATAGTCAAGTACACATTTTCATATGCAAACAAAGAGAATGTTTGGTTTCTGCAATTTAAAAAAAACCTAATTTTTTTTGATATTAACAAAATATTACACAATGGAAGGAAGGAACGGCACACACATGTAGATGTAAAATGTGCTTCAGGGGCTCAAGATTTCTGTTTCCATAATTTGTCGCTATTTAGCTGTTCTTTTAATTTGTTGTTCTATTTAACGTTTATTTGTGATTTAGCTTATTTGTTTATACATTTTCAATTATTATTCCGAAAAAAATCTAAAATATGTTGGTTATTTTCAATTTGCAAAAAATAAATTTTTTTTAATTCCTTTTCTTTTGTAATTTTCTATTTTGACTACTACTGTTTGTAGGTAAATTTTTTTTTACATTTAAAAACATGTTTCCCATCATGCTGATTACTATAATTTGTGTGTATTTTGGAGACATAAATGTGTAAATTAGTTATTTAAGGATTTTGTATGTATATTTAATAATTTTATGTAATTTTGTACAAAATGTCACTCAATTTATAGCAGTAAATTTACATGCATTTTTTAGAATGTAGGCAATGACAACAAGAGTATCAATTTAAAGTTTTAAAGCAATTAAAACTACAGAATTAATTTATAATATTTCATTATGGTCTTAATTGGTTGCATACCCCGATTATCGTTGAAAAAGTGATTTCATTTAGTTACAATTTAAATTTTTTGTTATTAACGCAAACTTTTTACTTAAACAAAGGATTTTGTTTACCTGACAATATCATTATATTGTTGTGACGAAGTCATGGTAATAATAGTTGATTTAAAACAGATTTATTTGCTGTGTGTATGGTAATGACTAGTCATTACTATATTTTTGCTGGGTTGTGACAGCGACTTTTATATAATAGTTACAAATAAAACCAGAGACCGAAAATAACAGTTATCCCGAAAACTTTAACTCAAAAGCTCTCTATGTTAGAGTCAACGGCGACGTATACTATTATATACCAATCGTTTCTTATTGAAGTGATCTTTCAGAATCTATGGTATTCTTAGGAAAACGATCTCAACTCCACAGTTCAACAAAAAAATAAAAGATCGGATGAAACTCTTAAGAATAGAGTTTTATTTCGCCTTCATTAAATAAAACTCTTTTGAGGAGTTTTATTTTTCCCGTCAGAAAATAAACCTCATTTGAGGAGTTTTATTTTGAAACTCATTTTTTCGTCTAAAATAAAACTCATTTTGTTTATTTTCTTCTTTTTTATTGACTTTATTTGCTATAATGTTTGAAGTAATTTATTTGTTTAATTTAACGAACATAACTTTTTCGAAAATTTTCTGCGGAAATATTTGAACGCAGGTCGCTCAATACCAATTTAAGAGCAGATAATGCTCTTTCCACGCTTACCTGAGTTACAGGTACACACTGTATAGTTTTTGCCAAGGTATACAAGTACGGATAGTATATTCTTTTAGCCTCCCAGAACTCAAAAAGAGGTTTATCAATCGACCAGGGCTTTGTAGAAAAATTGTCGATTTCATAGAAAGCTTTTTTTTCATCCTCATTATCACTTCCTTCGCTTTCTCGTTCCCTATCTACATTTAGGGAGTTCAAATACTGCCCCATGGTGACTGATATTGAGATGTATCGCAAACATCCGTCGAAGATCGGAAAACATCCGGTGAAGATCGTGAAGCTTCCCTGCTTGTCGACGGTTGATCATCGGATTGGTTATTAAACCTGCCGTTTTAAATTCTTATTGTTTTATTTCTTATCTCTTAATGCAGTTGCAACTGGATTTTATTCAGCTAGTTATGATAAATAAAGATATATGAAATAACACAACAACCATTTAATATAGGAATCAAACAATAAAAAATTGAAAACCCACATGTTTTCATTTTAATGACGATTTTTTCAATTGCAATGCAAGTGATTAGATTACACTCCCTTACAAATTGTAAAGATCTGATCTTTGAGTGTCACTTACATAAAATGAGTTTTATTCTCTGACGGAAAAAATAAAACTCCTCAAACGAGTTTTAAAATAAAACTCCTAAAATGAGTTTTATTTTAGAAAAAATAAAACTCCTCAAAAGAGTTTTATTTAATGAAGGCGAAATAAAACTCTCTTCTTAAGAGTTTCATTCGATCTTTTATTTTAACGTTGAAAAATAACTGTTTTGGATGTCTTTTTTTCTTTTTAAGCCACAAAATAACTGTTATAAAAGATTTTTTTTGATATCACTTATAACCGTTACGGTCCCTGTTTAAAACCGGTTAAAGTTGCCAGATTTAAAATTCGAAAAATCAGTACATCAAGAAGTAAAAAAATAGTCCATTTTTTTGTTAAGCCTTTCACTACCCTTCTACACTACAATGTACCCATTTTCAAATAAATATAAAAACTTCGATAATGCTATACATGTTTATATATCAGTTTAAATATGGTCATTAGGATATTGGTCATTGAAAAAAATCATTATATGGACAAACTGTTCATCAGGGCAATAAAGTCTCGATATTTCTTAAGAAATAATTATATGTCCTAAAACATATAACTTTTTTTGGAAACTGCACATGAATTTCTGACAGTTAGTTAAAATGTCCTTTTTTCAAATAATAACCTTTCTGGTGGTTAAAAATACTTATAATTGATTATGGTTAATTTTGTTTATATTAGTTCATTTATTTGGCTTTAATTCTGCATTAAAAAAAATATTTCTACCACATCAAAAATGTTTGTTAAATTCACACCTTTTTTTTGCAATATGTGCAAAAAAGCTTTAGGTTTCGAAATTTAAAATATGTTTTTTAACAAAAACTATGCAAATCCCCAAAACGTAAGAATTCACCGATTTTTTACGTTTTCAATTCCCCACTAATTCCAGAGCATACACGCATTTTTTTTTAATTGGAAAGCAATCTTATACCTCATTTATAGCATGAAAAAATATTAGTTTTTGATTAAAAATTTGCATGAAATTTGACAATTAAACAGAAGTGGTTTTAAAAAAACTCCAAATTGTTTGTGGTTCTAATATAAATGAAGAAGGGACAGTAAGATTTTTAAAATAAAAAAAAAACTTTTTCCTTAATCAAGATATAAAAATAAATCCATTAAATAAATATTTAGTCCATATTGGTTTCAGAAATTCGAAAGAAAACATGCATTTCCATGGAATTACTTGCTACGTTTCCACTGGAGGTGTTTTGAAACAAAACATGTTCTGTACATGTTTTCCCATATTATTTTCTTTCACAAAAAAAAACACATGTTTTTAAAATATCGGTTTTAAGAAAATCGAAGATCATACATTTCCATGGAATTCCTTGCCCTAATAATCACTTTAATGCTACGTTGCCACAGGAGGTGTTTTGAAACAAAACATGTTTTGTACATGTTTTCGCATACATTTTTCTTTCACCAAAACAAATGTTTTGCTCAAAACATGTAATTAGAAACACAGTATTAAGCAGCGAATTGATATTGAATGAAGTTTCGGCTAATATAATGATTTGGGGTAATGTAATAACTCTTTTTATGATTTAATTCGATTTGATAAACGATTTGATAAAGAATCAAGAAGGTTCAAATTTTTTTCAATAAAAATTAATTTTACGCATCCATTCGCTGAAAATCGAATCAGATTTAAAAATGGAATTATGTTTTTAAAGGTCCGTCTATACTTCTTATCTCTGGATTCAGTTCGCCAAAATTTAGATGAAATTTCTATAAAAAAAAATCGTGCTAAACTTTAATTTTTTTTAAATATTAATTATCTTCAATACAAATTTTGATAATGAAAAAAAAGCACAAAAATCAGTACACAACCGGAAAAACAGTACTTTTGCGTACTCTTTTAGGTGCTATGCAAAAACAGTACTTTTTATAAAAAAAAAAACAGTACATGTACTCTGGAAAATAGTACGTCTGGCCACCCCAGTTTAACCGGTATTGGGTTACAGTTTTCTAGACACTAAACCCAGCAAAAAATAACTTGGATTTGGTAAGCAGTAACTACATTTTTATGCTTCGAAAATAGCGCTTCACCGCCTTGCATACAGTAAAGCAATTACTGAAGGCATTCAGTTGTGCTTCACAATATGCTTTCTTTGAAGCAGTGGATATTGCTTACAATGAAGCAGTAAAGAATGCATACCACGAAGCATTAATGTTGCCAACATACAAAAAAGCGCTTCTTAGTTGCCTAAGAAGGCATGAATTTATTGCTTCTAAGAGCCTGCTTAAAAGAGGCATACCAAGTGGTACATCACGATCCAAAATCATGCCTTCTGGATTTGCTTTGGAAGCGCTTCGTAATTAAATAATGCCTTCCGGAAGCGCTTCTGGTTAAGCACTATTTTTTGCTGGGAGTGAGCTTACTTTTTTTCTGTCGATTTTATAAATTCTTTTTTTGTGGCTAGTTCAGCGTTTTTTTTCCATTTTATATGTATCGAAAAGGTCATCTGTCAATAGTAATTATTATTTTTAAATTATGAAATATTAATTGTAACGAAATTAAAAATAAAATTTTAATAAGGATTTAAAAAGCTACACATTTAAGTGTTTGTTTGTGGTGTCAAGCTTATTTTTCAAGGATGTTTTTTTAAAATAAATTAATACAATTTTTCTGAGCGGCGTGAATTCATCATGTTGTAAAACATATAACAAATTTATTAAAACTTAAATTGTAGCAAAAAAAAAAAAAAAAAATTGTGTAAAAAATTTTAAAAGCGTATTTATTTGAAAGGATCCTTAAGGTAAAATAGCTAACAAAAACGTAAACATGGTTTTTTATGCCAACCATACATATAGAGCCAAGGGCAAACTATAAAACTAACTATTTATGTACATTAGGATGCCCCTTTTATAACTCTTTGTCAATTTTCATTCATTACATCCGTTTTATTAGCTTCATCGCAAATGGTTCCAAATGGTAGAAATCGATTTTTTTTTTTGGAAAACATTAACATATGGGTAAAAATAAAAATAAGGGTTCTATGAAAGTCAAAATTTTTTCGAAGGAATATAATTTTTTGGTTAGGAATAGTTAAAAATATAACAATTTGAACAGTTTTGCACAATTTGAATTTATGCAGAAGATATTTCCAATTATATTTTTTTAAGTTGCATTCGAAATTTATATTTTCCCGACAGATCGGTTCAATATATCGCCCGGAAAATACAAATTTTGAATGCACTCTAATAAAATATAATTGTCAATATCTTTTGAAAAAATTAAAATTTTTCAAAACTGTTCAAATTGTTTTATTTTTAACGATTCCAAATCAAAAAATTATATTTTTTGGAAAAAATTATAGACCCTTTAGTTTGGAGTTTTTTGCTCTTTTTTAAAAGAAGGACAAAAAAGACCCTTGAAGAGTTAGAGGGAGGCCATATTCTACAAAAATGTTTGATTTAGGTGTATTCAGGGACATTTGTAAAATTCCACGGGAATATTTTTGCGAAACATTTTAACCCCGTAAATCCCTGTTTTAATGGTGTTTTTTGCTCCTTTTTAAAAGAGGGACAAAGAAGACCCTTACATTGAGGAGTTAGATGGTTAACATATTCTAAAAACATGTTTGATTTTGGTGTATTCAGGGACTTATAGTAAAACTTTACGGGGAATATTTTTGCGGAACATTTTAACCCCTTAAATCGTTGTTTTAATGGTGTTTTTTGCTATTTTTTAAAAGAAGGACAAAAAAGATCCTTACCTTGAGGAGGTATAGGGTTAACATATTCTACAAAAATGTTCTAACATTTAACATAAATTTTCTAACCACGCCATATTACAAGATTTTCTATTCCGATTGACAATACAAAATTTGCATTTGGGGGAAACTTTACCTCCCCCTATCATGAAACCCAGATGTAAACTTCAAAACGCCGATACACGTGTCTTTTTTTTGTCTCTTCTATCAAAATGTATAGGTCGGACCTTGTTATTTTGGAACTAATGTTTTAAGATGTGTATAGCAGAAGAGAGACCCAAACAAATGCGACGTCTGTACACAATTTGATTGAATTATAACAAACAACTCAAGAAATTTTATGATCAACTAATGTTTTAGATCTCGCATCTACATTCTTTCTGGCAGTCAGGCGGCATTAAGGGCTTTAATGTCCTATGAGGTGTCATCTGGTCTGGTCATGGAATGCATTCTGGCTCTTAACCGACTTGGCAGGCGCAACTCGCTTACCTTAGGGTGGGTTCCTGGTCACGAGGGGCATGAGGGCAACGAGAGGGCAGATTGTCTTGCTAATTGCGGGGCCCGAAGGCCCTTTATTGGCCCTGAACCATTCTGTGGTATACCTTTGGAGTATGTTAGGGAGAAGCTCGGGTCGTGGAGGGAATCAGAATTCTCTCTCTATTGGGAAAACTCTCTTGGCCAACGACAGGCTAAGAGATTAATTTCTTTTTCCAGTGCAGGATCGAGGAGACTCTTGTCCCTCGGGAGGGGTGACTTGAGAACCCTGGTGTCTTACCTGACTGGACACTGCAATCTCAGATACCACCTGCGCAAAAGGGGTCTTTCGGACACGGATGAGTGTAGGTTTTGCGAACTGGTAGCTGAGACATCAGAGCATGTTCTTTGCAAATGTCCGAGGCTTTGTGAAAGGCGTGCCAAGTTTCTTGGCAATCGCTTTGTCTCCCCTTCGGACATTATGAAGATTTTGCCTAATAGGATTATTTTCTTTATAGGTAGCTTGAATCTTTAGGGTAACTTTAGGCAGCACAAAAGACCTAAGTTGGTCGCGGTGCATAGTGCCATATAATCTAATCTAATCTTGTTATTTTGGAAAAAATTTGATTCTGTTGAACAATGTAATTAATAGAAAAAATTATAATTCGTGTTTGTGTGTGGGTCCCGAACTCTTTACAGGTCATTTTGTGAAAGTTGATTATTTGAGTATTTTTTTGTTATCATTTAAGTTCTATTGGACTATAATTATCTGCACTTTTATTTAAATAGTATTAAACCCATAGAGGCTTATGGACAAAAAAGACATATCCAACTTAATTTAAATTATGAGTACAAGATTGAAAAGCTTTTTAATATTAAAAAAAAAAAATCCACTTGATCAAAATTATTTTATTCCTCTTAGTTTAAACGAGCTTAAGATCATTTATTTTTGAATTATTTATTTCCAATATTTCATCTCCACATTGGGTGACTTCTTCAGGGAACAATTAGTACAATCAAAGAACATTTATTTATTAAGAGGATTTATTTATTAATTATTTATTTCCAATATTTCACATAAATAATTAATATTGGACATAAATAATTAATAAAAAAATGATCTTAAGCTCGTTTAAACTAAGAGAACTTCAAAGAAAGCTTAATCATTTTTCAAAATTACTTTATTTTTATTTAACTTGATCCATATATAGATAATGCTTTAACTTTTAACAAAAATACCCAGTAGGAAAATTACAGAATAACATCATTCTGAATTAAATTGAGATATGTAGTACAGAAGGTACTAAACTAAAAACAAGTGCAAGATTTTAGTATCCCTATCTCACTTTTAAGGGTTAAAGCGGCGGGGTTAACATTTTTTCAATGATTTTTTCACATTTGTTTCAGACAAACTATACAAAATGGGTATCAAATTAAACTTATTTTAAATTTTTAAAAAAATTTTAATTTTGGGATATAAAAATTAAAAGTTTTGAGAATTTTTAATCAAAATACAAATTTTTTCAAAAATTTATAACTTTCGATAAAAGTTCGTTATTTTTTAGTTTTCCAAAAAAAAAATCGATTTCTTCAATTTGGAACGATTTGCAAAATAAAATTGTGGCGTAATGAGCGAAAATCGACAAATAGTTTTTAAGTGACATCCTAATGTACACTTTCATTTACACAAGCACATTTCACACAGGGCTTAAATTAGTGTATTTTCTTTGTCGTTAATTTTGCTTTAATCAGGTCGTGAGTTTGTTTTATAGTTGAACTAAATATTCACAAATCTGTTAATTTCTCTTGTGTGATTTAAGTCTACAACTTGATGTACTAGTTTTTACGTACACAGGAGCATTTTTAAAATAATTTCTAAAATAATTTGTCTGATAGTGAAATTCTTTTCATAGGTTAACTTTAAGACTAATCTTAGGAGATTATTTCTTTGATAGAAATCAAACTTATAACGATGCGTATGATTAATATTTGTTTTTTTTTTTGTTACTCATACGTTAATAAAAGTTTTTATTAAAAGTTTACTTTTAAACAATAAACAAGTAAATTAAATCATTAGAAATTTCGAAATTTGTTGACGACATATAAAAAAGATCAATGCAAGAAACTTTTCAACACAAATACTATTAGTGTAGAATTATTATGTGAAGCATTAAATGACAATATAGTTTAATCTTTCACCTCATTCCTTTAAACCGTAATACTAAAAACTTTCGAAAACTAATTTCGTTTTAAGTTTAACTCTTTGCAATTTTATTTTATAGTCTCCTATTGGGTTAAACCATCTTAATTCAACTTAAAATATTGCAATTTTTGACATCACTGTTTTCAAAACTGCTGAATTTTGCTAGGTATAAGGAATATCGGAGACCCAAGATAACTTACACATTTTGAGTTCCCTGACCCATCTGGTTATATAACATGTAAATTGCGTTATTAAAAACTCAAAACTGCAAAGTTCCTTAATTATTAAAAGTTTTTTGTTCATAACAAATTTTGTCAACGAAGACTTAATAGAGAATAATATATGTGAGTTTGGTCCTGAACCGACTATACCTCCTAGTACAAAACCCCCAAAATTTATGTGTTTTTTTTCCAGTACCACCAAAAGTTGAGGATGCTCGTACATGCATTTATACTGGTGATGCGCATTTCAAATACTTTTCTTTAGATACAAAATTCATGTAAGTTTCTTTGAAAGAAATGTGAAAAAACGCAAAAAACAGAAAATGGTGTCATATTTTACCCCACTTTTTAACCGCTAAATGTCAGATTTTGCAGCTGAAGAAAAAAAATGGTTCTCTTAATTTTGATTCTTTATAACATATTCAATTTTAAATCCCAACTTTCCCTGAAAAACAAAGTTCTGCATCTAAAAACTATATTAAAGCCAATTTGGACCTATGGCATAGAGTTATGCGGAACCACCAGCAATTCAAATATAGAAACTTTGCAAAGATGCCAGTCTAATTCCTTAAGAACAATTACAAACGCTCCTTTTTATGTTACAAATAAAACATTCCATAATGATCTTCAAATACATTTGTTAAATCAGAAATAAGTAAATTTAGTAGCTGCAGTTACTTAAACAGACTCAGCAATCACACTTTTAGACGAGACTGATGACGTTAGAAGACTTAAAAGGAACCATATCTTAGATCTCCCATTTTTATAATATGTATTATTTGTGTAATTAACTAACAAAGTTTATAATGTATAAATTATAAAATATGTTATTATAACACATTTATTTTGATTTTCTAATTATATTTTATTTAATATCATACTAATCATCACTATATATGTAAGTACATGTATATCTTCAATTGTTGTTTCCAATGGGAATCAATATTTCATGTCAGTGTTTATATATTTTATTGAAATTTGCTTATTATTGTAAAATAGATTGCAAATAAATTTTGAGAAAAAAAAAAAAAAAAATCATCGTAAAATGTCTACCTTTGCTATATGATTTATATTTCTGGGTACAAGAATATCTCCACTTTGAAATTTGTCAGAACTGTAGAGAAGGAAACTATAATTAACATATTTTTTTTTCAAATTTTTAAAAAAATCTTTTTTATAAGTATAGCCTCCCGACTTATTGGTATTGGAAAGTTGCATTTGACATTTCCAAATAAAAAATCATGTTGTACATCAAATCATTGGTAATTTAATAATCTTTCAAATGCGACCTTTATGACTTGCGTACCTATAAAACTTTTCAGTAAAATGACAATTATGTAAGCACAACTTTGTATAGTTTTATATTTTTTTCCCCCATTCTAAAAACCTCAAAATTTATATTTGTCTTAGTTCTGTAATATACGAGGGCGGATCAATATGTCAGTGACTTTTCGAACTTCCCTCGTAGTTATATGAAATGCAACACTGCTCCCATTAAGTAAAACCTGTTAATAGACTACTGTCAAATTTTGAGCAAGTTCCGTCATTTACTTTGCGTTTAACAGCTGTTCAAAACATGCAACCTCGTGGATTTTTTTAAAAATGCAAAAAAGTGAATTTCGCGTGCTCATTAAACAATATTTTTTTGCGAAAAAACCCGTCAAACCAAGGAAAAGCTTGATAAATACTATGGGGACTCTGCACGATCGATTTAAATGGTAAAAAAGTGATTTGCTGACTTTCGTTGTGGTCGCACAAGTACAAATGACGCTGAACGTTCTGGACGGCCAATTGAGGTCAATACACCCGCAAATGTCGAAAAAATCCACGATATGGTGTTGGCCGATCGAAGAGTAAAAGTTCGTGAGATTGCTGATGCCATAGGCATTTCATATGGCAGTGTCGTTTTGATTTTAAACGATCAGTTGGGTTTAAGAAAACTGTCTGTAAGATGGGTGCCGCGTTTGCTCTCAATTGACCATAAACGTAATCGTGTGACAACTTCAAAGGATTGTTTGGAGTTGTTTAACAGCAATTCGAATGAGTTTTTGCTGCGTTTTGTAACTGTGGATGAAACATGGATCCGTTACAACACTGCGTAGACCAAGCAGCAGTCTAAACAATGGGTTTCTCTGGGTGAACCGGCTCCGAAGAAGGCCAAAGTAAGTTTGTCGGCCAATAAGGTGATGGCAACAGTTTTTTTGGATGTACGTGGGATGATCCACATCGATTACCTTCAAAAGGGAAAAATAAAAAACGGACAATATTATGCCACTTTATTGCACCGATTTAACGAGGATTTAAAAAAAAAAATTACCCTATATGGACAAGAAAAAAGTTCTTTTTCATCAAGATAATGCACGGGTGCACACGTGTGCAGTCTGAATGGCAAAATTTTATGAATTGGGTTACGAATTGGTACCTAATCCGCCAAATTCTCCGGATTTAGCCCCCAGTGACTATTTTTTATTTCCAAACCTAAAGAAATGGCTCGCTGGAAAGAGATTTAGCTCCGACGATGAAATTATTGATCAAACAAATGCCTATTTTATGGACCTCGAAAAATCCTATTTTTTGGAAGGGATACAAAAATTGGAGAAACGTTGGACTAAGTTTATTGAGCTAAAAGGAGATTATGTTGAAAAATATTTTTTTTTTTGCAAAAAAGCTGTTTCATTCAAAAAGTCACGGATTTATTGATCCGCCCTCGTAGTGTATTACTACGAAAAATCATAAAATTCAGAGGAGGTAGGGTACACATTTTGGTTGATTTGACGTGGAATTACCCTCTTTCATCTTAATTTCAATCTCAATTTCAAATAGAATTTGAGTTTATCATTATATAAACACAAAAAAGCACACACATCTTATACAATAAAAGTATCATAGAAAATATCGATTACTTTCTTGTATGAACAGTAAATAAGCTCAAAATTTCAAATATTTTTTGCCACTCCAAAAAAAAATTTTTTTATTTTTTTTTTTGAAAAACATATAAAAATCAACGACATTGACAACAAAATCAATTTACTTACTTACGTGTACCTTGTAAGTAAACACAATTTAAAATTTTATTTAAACGTTACATCAAGTAGAAAGAAAAAGGTTTTTTTTTTGATAAAAAAAAATCTTAAATAACAACGTTAACATAGATTGGCTTTGAAATCGATGATACTCGATATCAGAAATTGTAAACCCAGTAAAAATAGCAACTATACACACACCTTCCTGTTGTGTAAGATATATTGGAAGCAAGACATGGACGAACAACTACTAATACTACCTTAAGAAATGAATAAATTATATTCACAAGTTAGACGAACCAGGTTTATTTTTCTTTTTTTTTCTAGAAAGCCAACAAAAAAAAAAAATGATGTTGAAAACAAACAGGCTACTGAATAGTACACTCATGAAAAGAAATTTGTAAACATTTTTGCTAAAACTAATAAAAACTGGTTGAAAATGAAGTTGTAGGAAAAACTGCTAAAATAAGCAGATTGTTTTGTATCAAATATTGGTAAAATAAGGATACCAAAAATAAACTAAATAAATTTAGTTGTATTTCAGATAAATTTAAGTAAATTGAAAATATCAAATTAATCTGCTAAACTCAGCCAAAAATTTGCTAATTATTAGTAGACAAATAATACAAATAAAAATGTGTAATTAAATTTTTTTTTTTATATTTTAATGTGCATGTTCACAATAAAAGCTGAAACTAAAAGCGAAAAAATTTTCCGATTTTGTATGCAATGCTAAATTTCACAAATTTCCTATTAAATTTTTGCACTTCATACAAAATGCATGGCAAAATGTTTTCTCTTTTAGTTTTAACTTTAATTTCGAACATACTTTTAACCAAATACAAATCTGCACTTCTGAAATCAGAAATCTAGCAAATATGTTCTGTTGATTTTAGCAACATATACTGTTATAACAATTCTACTAAATTTAAGGAAAATATAGCAAACATTTTGTTAATATTACAGCTTTTGTTTGATGTTTTTGTCTACAAATATTTAATAAAAGTTTCTGCTAATTAAAGCAAAGTAAATTACAATTTTCAGTTAACTAAAGCTTAACTCGAATATAACTAAAATTTTGTAAACTTAAGGGGGTACATTACATTCGCGGCAGAGAAAACAGACCTTTTTTTAAAAATTAATAACTCAGTCAAAAACAAACATTTTTCCAAAATTTTTATTAAACAAATTACAAGAAAAAAAATTCAAAAAAATATATTTTTCACTCCAACATGGTTTTATAGAACTCCAAACTGGCGGCAGAAAAAAAAAAAACGGCGCCTCGTGGTTGCAGCGCTAGGAGTCGCAAAAATTGTCCGATCTGGAAAAAAATTACTTTTTTAAATCTTAATAAAATTGGTTATCGTATGACTCGAGCTTTTTTTTAAATTTTTGGTGATGTTCCAAATTTAAAAGTGTGTTTTTTCGAAAAAAATATTGACTTTAAAAATTCATAAAAAATCGAAAAAAATTTAAAAAAAAAGAGCTCGTGTCATACGATAGAGAATCAAGATTAAAAAATACAAAAAAAATTTCGGCAAAAAATGAACCCGCTAGTGCCGCAACCAGTACGAAAAACATGGTTCGAGATAAACGCGTTCAAAGTTTGTGAACAAAGAAAAACACTATATGAGGTATAAAGATGCCTTTTTTTTCAAGAAATTCAAAAACACAAAAAAAACCCACCCTTCAAGTAGGTACGAAATAACAACCAACAAAAGTCAGATAGCAAGTAAAACAAGTATATACCAGCTGCCGTACGTAGGTAGCGCGAAAATTAAAAATGCGCTCTCACTAATCCGGCTGTAACTTTTGAACCCGTAGGAATTTTTCCATTAATTTTTTTTTTCTTAGAATCTTAAGAGTATTTACTAAAATACAAAATTATAAGAATAAGTCGATTTCAAAAACGGCCAATGTCATGTCCCCCCTTAATAGTTTTATATTTTCTGTTCTTAACTTAGTGATATTTAGCAAAAATCTAATAATTTTACAGTTTAATGTAATTTTTACTATCCATTTGTTACTTTTTCTGCTATTGTTACAAGTTATTTTCTATGAGTGTATATGTACTTCAAAGTACGTGGACTTTTGGGTCGGACGTATTTAAAAAACATTTCCAGAGTAAATTGTAATATAAAACGTAGCACAAGAGGCCAGTTACACATATTGCTGATCAAAAATATTAACTCATTAGGTGCACGCCGTTTCGTAGTTTTTTTTTTTCATTAAAACGGCCTCTAGTGGTTAGCAACCAAATTTGATATATTTAAGATAACATGAATCGTATAGGGTTGAAGATATTTAAATCATTTTCATTTTGTATTTATTTTATTAAGTAAACCAATTTTTTAGAGTACATATGGTTACCCTGATATTATAATTTCTACACATTTACATAGAATGATTTCAATAAAATACAGCTAATATTCTTTGAGAAAAAACAAAATAAATTTTGTTCGGATCGGTCAGATTTTCAAAAATCATATACAATCGATTAACTTATTTCTAACAGAGAAATACTTATTCATATTTTCTCATTTATAAAAAATATAAAATATCAGGCATTCTTATGTTTTTAAATAATATTTGAAAAAATTCACATCGAAAACGAGAAAACATTTATTTTTTCAAATAATTATTTGGCAGCTCTGGGTAACAATTTTCTACTATATTTTATTTATGCTTGAATATGTTGTATGTTGAACTATGTTGCATTATTTAAAGGTCTATAAATCCTTTATTTACACGTAAAAAAATAGCTATTTTAATGTACTGGGTTGAACACGGAACAGTTGGTCCATAATGAGTTATACCACTCAACAACTAAGATTTATTTTTAATGAAATACACAGTGAAACACTATAATAAATTTTGTTTTATTTTATTTTAATTCTTCACAAAAACCTTAGAAAAAATTCCCACAGAAGCGTTTCCAGTTTAAATACATAAAAATTGCTGGCAAGCATATACATACTTCATACAAAATGCATGTAAACAATTCGTTTTAAATGCTGTCCCACATAAATGCGTTCCCCGCCTAAATGATACCCTTAGACTGAGTTAAATAAATAAAGTTAGAACGAAATTTATCGTTTAAATGCGTTTTTGAAAACATGAGTTTTTGTTTTGCCTAAAAAATACTACATAAAATACATGTTTTAAAAAAAAAATTTTTGTTCATCCAAAAATTATATTAAAACTTAATTTATCTTTAATTGAAACTCAAAAAACGAACAACAAATTTCATTTAAATTAAAGAAATAAAACTTTTTTATATAAGAAATTTTTACTGACAGAATATAATTTTATTAAATGCGTGTTTTACGCATTTATTCGATATTTTCCTAAATACGGCATTGCGCATTTTTACGAGTTTTTGGATAAATGATTCCCCTCTGAAATGCACAGCAAACTCTAAATTTTTGATTGCGCATTTAAGCGGGGACTACTGTATAAATTATAAATAAAGGATACAAGTTATAAGCGATGAGATCCAAAGTAGTGTATAAGTCACTAATTTGGATGTGATATTATGTAATATTATGTATGATGCTTTGTAAGCCACTTTTGTATTTTTTTTATTTCGGCTTTTATACAATTTTTGTGATTTTTTTAAATATTGGCTATTTAGAGATTTTGTTTTTAGAGATTTGGCATTTTAGAGATTTTTTTCAACTTCGGCGTTTTTATTTAAAATAAGTTGTTTTCCGAATATTATCGATTTTTTTTCTTTATTGGCGATTTTTTAAAATGTTTTTAATGTGTTTTTACATTTTGTAATTTTTCACTTTTTTATATATTTTTGAAGCCCACAATATATTGTGCGTGATTTCCCTGGATATTTTTTTTCATAAATTCATAGAATTTGTAGTAATTGCTGAAAATTTTTGATGTATAATTTGAAATTAAAATATCATTATTTGTGATTTTTAAATAATTGTAAATAAAAAATATTTAAAATTAAAACAAAAAAAAATCTGTTAAATGTTAGTAAAAACAAAAAAAAAAAAAAAAAAAAAAAACAAACAAACTATTGGAATTCAAAACTGTTAATATTTTTGTATTTTAAATAGGTATCTTTCAGTTTTTTCTTCAGAAAAACTAAAATTTAACAATGTGAACAAAATATCATTAAAGTAACAAATTCATTTAATACGATTTTTGGACTTGCTTTTTTTTTGGATGTGTAAAACACACTCTCTTTTGATTTTTTTTTTATTTAAAATTTCTAAACGAATTTTTTTCGAATCTACACAGAACTAGTTGAAATATTTATAAAAACTTTGACATTTCACAGTTTCAATTCATATTTTGACTAGAAAATTAAAAATGGAAATTTTGAATTTTCATTAATCTTTTTTATATGAATTTAATACAAATTATAAATATTTATCTTAAATTCGTTTGAAACTTTTACAAACAAATTAAAACATTAGAAATGAAATGGAGCAAAATTGATTATTAATAGGTTTTTTGTTAAAGTTCTGCCTATTATGGAGGCTCTAACTTTTCTAAAACTTCGGGTTCTGATGAGATCTCTAGCCAGATCGAAATACTAGTATCAACCTAGCTAATATGTTTGATTTGCTTTATTTTTGTAAATATACGGAGGTTGAAAGCTCGTTATAAATTGAAAATAACATAAAAATAATCTCGATGTATATAAAAACAAAAAACTAATATAACTGTAAAAAATATTACTTGAGCCAGAGTACAAACTAAAATTTTTTATATAAATAGAACATATTTGGTCTTCAAAGTTTAGTAACGTCATGATGCTTGTTAGGAAAAGACCTAACCACGTGCTTGATTACTAAGAAGACAAGAATGGAGCAAAATTGATTATTAATAGGTTTTTTGTTAAAGTTCTGCCTATTATGGAGGCTCTAACTTTTCTAAAACTTCGGGTTCTGATGAGATCTTTAGCCAGATCGAAATACTAGTATCAACCTAGCTAATATGTTTGATTTGCTTTATTTTTGTAAATATACGGAGGTTGAAAGCTCGTTATAAATTGAAAAAAAAAAGAAAACTTCAAACCTGTATAAAAAACGAAACAAAAAATTAAAAATAAAGAAGAAGGTGCTACACTTTTTTTTTTTAAGTTTGATTTAACCGGAAACCCTATAGTGTGATTTTTGCCACATTATTTGTTAAAGCGGAAATCTTCTAGATGAAACTATACAAAACCGCAATTTATAGACTGTATGGAAATATGGACTATTAGATATTGTTGTGAGTAAAAGAATTCCCAAAATATTCTTCCAGTATTCCTATTTTTTTCTTTATAAATAAAGTATTTGACAGTTATTTTGTTGTCATATGGAGTGTTTCGGGTTAATCACCCCTGTTACGGCTTTTAAATCAGAGCGAAAGTGAAAATTTTAGAATTTTTCGGTGTTCTTGCGATTAAATCAGACCGTTTTTCCCTATTTTTTATTCGTTTTAATTCGTGTAAAAAAGCCTGATCGAAAGTAAAACGAATGCCCTTTTTTCTAATAAGTTACAATTTAGAGTCAAAAATGGTGCTTTATATAAAAAATTTATAACTTTTTTTTTACTTATATTTGATTTAATTGTATTTTTGGCTGTATTGTTTATACTCTAAAAAACTGTTTTAAAAACATTTTTTTGTTTTGATATTCTAGAAAACACTTAAACAATTGACAACAATGTTGCATTTCTTAAGAGCGTTTTACTTTCCGTATGTTTTTTATTTTCCATAAAACCATATGTTTTTGGCACTTCGATAATAATTTCGAAAAAAAGTTTCGAGTTTTCGAAAGCTTTTAGGATTTGAGAACACCAAATTTCAATTTCGTGTGATTTCACAAATTCGTTCTAATTACAAAACGTTCTAAAGTAGGGACATGGGCGAATAAATTTATTTTTGGATTATATAAAATTAATAAAATAGACGACGAATTTTTCAAACATAAATTATGTACAACTTATTTACTTCTACTTAAGCGGAAAATCCCGGGATCCCGGTAAATTCACAAAAAATTTCCCGCTGTGCCGGGAAATGAAAAAGTGCTGGAAAATAACAAAACTCTACTTTGTTGATATTATGGGTTATAAAAACTGGAAATATTGTGTGCGAAAATTAAACATTTAAACAATTAAACATTTAATATATGTTATTTAACTTTTAGTTTAAATTGAGTTTGAAATCGAAGACATTTGTAATTGAAATTTAGTAGAGACGTTTAATTGTTTAGTGGCTTTAATAACACTCAGGGAACTTCTGCTTTAAAAATATGTAGTTGTTTGGGTTGTAATACAGTTTCATTATTTTTAATGTAAATGTAAGTCATTTGTAGAACAAATAACCTTGTAGTTCATTTAAAAAAACAACTCACATCAAATGACTGTTTTATGATTTTACATTCTTTTTTTACAGTTGTTTTTTGTTATTTAAAAAAATAAAAAAAAAATTTTTTGGTTTATTTTTTACTACCATGTGGTTCATTTTTACTACAATTGTTGGTCATTTTTTGAACATTAAAAAACAAATGACAATGTTAGTTGAATTTAATGAAATGTAAGTCGTTCCTTTTTTTAAATGAAATTTCATTTGTTTTTGACTACAATTGCTGTCGTCTTTACCAACATAATTTCCTAAGTGTAGCCATATAAGGCCCTAAGGGCTCGGTTATGTAAATGAAGATTTAATAAAAAAAAAAAATTTTATTGACAATATTTTTCTCTGTGCTGTAGACAGTTTAGAAGCATTGTAACTTCTTTAATTAAAAATTGCATTTTTGAAAAAAAAAACCTTGGGCAGTGGAAGATTGATAATAACATTATTCCCAGGATTTTAATTTTATGCTTATTTCGCTTTCTAACTTTTTTTCAGATCTTTGTCCCTTAGTGTTGTATTATAAAACTATCTAGTAGCAAAAGAGTTGGAGGAGAAGAAAATTTGAAAGACAAGCTTAAATTGTTTGTAAAGAGTCAACAAACTAAACAATATTACAACTTTAAAATTTCCTTAAAAAAAAAAAATTACCAACTGTATAAGTAGAAAAAAAAATTGTATAAATTTTGATTTTTTAACAAAAAGTGTTAGATACTTTATACAATCATAGTGTTTATAAAAAACCAGAAGACTTGAAAAAAAAATAAACGATGACAACAGCCAATAAAGGAGCAACAATTTATAAAGGTTTATAACTTTCAATGAGAAGAAAATAAATATATAGTTTAGATTGTATTTTATAATACAGCAATATTAAAGTATATATTGGTACAAGGACAATGGCGCCGGTAAAATAAAATTGTATATTGTCGTTGTTGATGGCAATGACGATGACTACGACAAGCAAATCGCATTGATTGCTTTTCTGTTTTTGCTTTTCTGTTTTTGCTGTTGTCATACACACATATATAAATGTATATGTATTTTAAGCATATAATTTGGCCCAAGTAGTTGTTATAAAACATAAACATATAAAGATAGATAAATAAAAATGTATACTAAGGTGGTCCAAAAAAGTTGGAATTCGCGAGCTCCACAACCCTTAAAACATGCTATTAGGAAAATAAATATGGTTTGCCAAAAAAAAAAAATCTGAAAAAAAAGATTTGTTTAGAGGTCGAATTGAAGTTTCAACGTAGGACATGTGCTATTATTTTTTGACGTACATTTCGAATGTGAAATCCAAATTTAAATTTGAGTCGCGGTATTCGCTAAAATGGAAAATTTCACACAAAAAAGTGTTCAACTTTTCTCAAGTGGTTTTCTCATAATTACCGCTGTGAAAATTATTTTTTTGCATGGATATATTTCTGTTGTAATTTTCTATATCAGATAAGAGCTTTGTTTACAAATAAATCTTAATAAGCAAAATAAAAAAGATAAATTTAAATTCAACTGTTATCCTTTCTGTGACACAGTGCAACACATAAAATTCGAACTCCTTTTTGTGTGCGGTTTTTCAAAGTCCTTATCGAAACAACCAAAACACCATTTGGCTTTTTCTAGTTTAGCTGCTGTTCGGGTTTTATGGCCTTATGTATATTTTGGCTTAAACTTGATTTCTTTTCTGAGTAATATGCAATTTTTCTCACGGTTATATCTCGGAAACCAATTGTAATTTTGTTTTCCTGCCTTTTTAGCAATAGACAAGGAGGAAAAAAGTATGTGCTTAATTGTCGAATAATTTTCATATATGATGAAAGTCCTTGGGAAGTAGTTTAAAATTTCTTTGAAAATTTAAAGGGTTTCCCTATCTTTTTTACCTTAAATTGCAAATTTTTCTATTTTCTGATCTGTTATTATTAATTAAATATAAGTTTTAATTTGTTGCGGTACTATTAAGTAAATTCTAAATATGTAAATATTTTATGATATTTTAAGTGTAATGATGATAGTAAAAAAAACAAAAATTTGAATTTTTAAGTATAAGTTTTTTAAAAACCGCTAATAACATAAAAGCTTTTAAATGTTTTTGAATTTTGATTTCATATTTCCTTTTCTGCACATAAATTTAGACTAGAATGAAACATTTTTTTAAGGTACATTGAGTACAGTAAGAAATAATTAAATTTAAATTTGTTAGAATTTCTTCTAGAGACAAATTACTAATTCTTAAAAGTTAACTTTAACTGCGGTCTGTAAATGTTGACGAATTTAGCTGAAACATGTCACATGGAATTTTTAGACTTTAGGGAGTAAGGGCGATCTTGCGGATATCGCAAAATCGAACTTTCGTCTTTTTTTGGACAACTCTAATGTACACGTACATATTTATTTGTAAACTATACTTTTGTTGATCACAGTACTAGACAAAATCTTTTTTCGACAGGGTTACCAGATTCATTTTAAAATGTTGCACTTCATGTAGAAAATTATATTTTTTTTTGTGTTTTGTGCCCACATAGCATTCGAAACTGGGACACTATCTATCAAACGATCTACCGTCTGAGCTATGTAGACATTTTTTGACAGCATGTCTTCCAATTTTCTTTATATTAAAAACGTATATCTTTATATTCAGTTTATCAATTTTCAAAACTCGCGATTTTTTCACGGTTTAATTTTTAAAAAATTCCTAAAATTATTAAACTTTGAACGTATACTCGAAAGTTGTTATCGGATTTCGTTCATTCGACAATCATTTGATTTTTTCGATTGCTCTCTTTCACAATAATGCAATCAACGAAAATGCATTTTTATGCAAAAGCAGTTTTAAGATGCATTAGATAGATCGAAAATTTTAAATTTTTTCTATAGAATCAAATTTCGCTTTTTCTGTGATGCAAATGTTATCTAATTTTTTCGATTAAAAAACAAATTATTCATAATTTCCATAGAAACAAATTTGAATAGTTTGTAATTTTTATATTTTGAACAGGATTTAACCCTTAAATGCATGAAACTCGCGATTTAAAAACAAGTTATATATTTTGAAAGAAAATGCAAAAAAAAAAAAATAATTTTAGAAAATTGGTAAAATAAAAATTAATTTTGATGCAGAAGCAAGGCTTGCAAAATGCATCCCAAAAATACATTTGCATCAAAAATGCATTTTTTGCATGCATTTTTTGGATAGAAACCGCCTTTAGCTTTTTTGCAATGAAATTTATTCTGCACGAAACATAAACAATATGTTCACCCAGAAAACAGTCTCATTTGTGGCCCTAGAATTTGTTGTCAATCGAATTCTCTCGGCTACGACATCTATCGTAATGTTAAATTTTATTTCTAGCAGTGATAGCTAATATTCTGTTGTCTAACCCAATATTACATTCCAAATAAATATTAGTACTTTGCACAAAATTTTATTGAAATTAAAAAACTTTTATGATTTTTCTGGTATTGAACAGTGGCCTTCAGATTAATAGTCCCCTGTCCAAGTGAATGCACACAATCACTTTTAATGTTCATTGACTTAATTGCTATTTAAACATTTGGATATTTTATTTTAATTAGAAAAAAATTTTGTGTTTATCCTTTTCGGGATTTGAACTCAGAAGTTTGGAGTATAAGGCAAACTCTCCCACTCACCACAAACACTTATAAATGTTGAGTGCTAAATTTGAATTTAAATATTTTGTTAGGAAACAAATATTATCTCAAATTAGTTTACCAATACCAATAATTAGTTGCTTCTATAAACAATGCAATCCACTATTCGGCTGGTACTACAGAACCTCTAATTTAGTGGCATACTTTATTTTTAATTTTATTGCGAATACCGTATTTGCAGTAAGCACTTTTGATTAACGACAACTTTTAAAAAAAATTTGATAGATGGTACCAATTCTTTTGTGTTATCACAAAATATCAGAAATACACAATTACTAACCGAATTTTATTTGGAAAGTTGATTCGAAATAATAATAATTGGATAACTGGATTTAGTTCCTTTCCACTCTTTTTAATTTCCAGTACATTGTTTTTGCTTTCTTAATCGATTATTGGTGGATCCAATTAAAATAACGTCGTATCAAATAAATTTTAATGGTTTCGACCGAAGTCCAACCAATTCTTTTTCTGGATGTTCTACCAAAATTTTGTTCCTTCCCCATTTTGGGCGATATGGACTTAAATAGGTTCCGAGCGAATCTCAAAAACGAATCCATAAAAACTAATAACTTTAGGCATAAAATAAAAATATAATATACTTAATAAGATATTTCGATTTTCTTTAGAAATATTGAAGTTAAGAAGAAGAATACACGTTTTTCTCTAAAAATTATAAACACTATTCATTTTAAATCAGACTAGACTAGTTTCTGCCTTTTTATGGACAGGCTCATCAGTGATTTTCCATTTAAATTGTATTATTATTTGTGTCTTATAATTGTCAGATTGTCTCTATATGATAAATTTTTCAACAACCTGCGGCTGTAATAATCAAACCTGCACTCTCCTTACATTACAAACGTAACAATAACTAGTCATGACCGTTTAGCGATCACACCCAAGTATGGCCTTGAATGTAAGGCAGCTAAATTGCAGTTTTCTTTCCTATTAGCTTTTCTGTTATTCTATATTATACTCAGAAGTGACGACACTAACAAACACAAATATTCTGTTTATGGATTTTTGTTTATTTTTCTAATCTCTTCCGTCTCTATTTCACAACGTTACCAGATTGACATATGGCTTTTGCGTTCAGTGTTGACAACTTTTGGGTTTTTTATAAGTTGAGACATCGCCACAGGGCGAATTTTATAATGTATTTTAGTATAATGTTATTTTAACGTTATATAGGCAGTCCCAATTAGTTTTTAATTAATATACATTTGACAAATATAATTTAGAAATGGTGAGGTTAAGAAGAAGAATAAACGTTTAAAATAATATATAATAATAAACGTCTAAAAATTATAAACCCATTAATTTTTAAATCAGAACAGACGTTTACGAAAAACGCGAAATTGAGCGAAACGCGCTTATGCTTCAGCGTCAATTGATTTTATTACAATGATTTTCTAATACTACCTAATATAATCTGTCTGCCGAATTTCATAAAAATCCGTCCATACGCTTTCAAGTTAAGGCGATGTCTTTTACAGGTATGATTTTAGAATCCTGTAAGTCCTTGGACCAAAGTTAGAGCTTTTTTAAAGTTAAAGCTTTAATCTACATAATTATGTTTTTAAGATTTTTGAAAATTGTGGTCTTTTCAAAATATTTAGTTTTTGAAATTTTGCGAAATTTTAACTTTAACGCTTTCTCGCTTCCAATCCGTGCCACGCGCACAAAAAATTAATTCATTCATATTTTGTAAATTTAAATTCTTGTTATAAAAACCTCCATTGGCGTACTTATGCAGGGCTTTCCGGTTAGAGGGTTAATAAATCACTTTTCTTATAAATACTGTATTGTAAGTTTTAAAAATTACAAATAATGTAATCGATAATAATCGAGAAAATCAAATGAGCAAATCCTAAATGAAATTTTATATAAAATATGTTAAATTTCCGATTTATCCATGTTTAAAATACTTTAAAAGGGGAGAACAATTTAGACAATGCATCTAAAAATTGCATTTGCATAAAACATGCTTTTTTTAATACGATCCAAGCCCGCTATACGAAAATGCGATATATCGAACAAACAAATTGTTTGTATTGACTACTAATGAATTTTTTTGAAAATGTATACTCGGTTTTACGCATAACTGTTTAAAAATTTTTTAAAAAGTTAAAAGAAAAAATTAAGTAGTAATAAAAGAAAATTTTTTTTGGTTTAAAACCTTTTAATTTTGGCGTGTATTAACTACTGCAGTTTTATTTTTCATTTGCAATAATCTTAATTTTTTGAGAAATATTAAATGTGAAGTCAGTTGTTGCGATGTAGCGAAACAAAATATAAAAAAGGAGAGAAAAACAAAAAACGTGTATTGAATATCCACCAGAGGTGGACCTTGCACATCAAACAAGTTTTCAATTTATTTTATGATCAATGGTTATAATCTTTAACTTCAAACCCATATGTATATTAGTTCTCATGTAGTGAGTAAACTAGTTCATATGAATGTTTGATGTTTGGCATGGGATTGTTACCGCTTTCAAAACGTGTTCTGATGATGGGAACCTAGAAAATTCCCGAAATAGATATATCAACACATTCCTGAAAGGGTCAAATAATAAATTTGAAAACAAAAAACTATAGATTATTTGTTAGGACAATATCCTAATGAAGAAATATATAGTATGGCTTCGAACTTGAATAATTTTCGTTTTCATTGCACAATTAAAGGTCGAAAAAAAACATAATTTTTATTTTTAATAAAAATTATAACAAACTTGTAAAAAAGGCAAAGTACCGCCTAGTTTACTTCCCCTGTTTTGTTTACAAACTAAACAAAATATAAAAAAGGAGAGAAAAACAAAAAACGTATATTGAATATCCACCAGAGGTGGACCTTGCACATCAAACAAGTTTTCAATTTATTTTATGATCAATGGTTATAATCTTTAACTTCAAACCCATATGTATATTAGTTCTCATGTAGTGAGTAAACTAGTTCATATGAATGTTTGATGTTTGGCATGGGATTGTTACCGCTTTCAAAACGTGTTCTGATGATGGGAACCTAGAAAATTCCCGAAATAGATCTATCAACACATTCCTGAAAGGGTCAAATAATAAATTTGAAAACAAAAAACTCTATAGATTATTTGTTAGGACAATATCCTAATGAAGAAATATAGAGTATGGCCTCGAACTTGAATAATTTTCGTTTTCATTTTTTTTTTAATATTTAATTAATTTTTTATTAAAGCATTTAAAACATCTAGAGAAAATCCTTATACACACAAAGAAAAATTTTGCAATTTGCCAACTAAAATTCGGTTACTATGACAAAAACCGGTTGGTACAACTGTAAATTGGTTTTCACGACAAAATTTGCTTAATACAACTGAACTTTAGTTGCCACACCCAAAATGGTAAGAAATCGCATTTGTATATGGTTGTACTAACCGAATTTATTGGTTGTAGCTACCAAAATACAATTTTCAATTTAGTTGGCACTTTATTTCCCTGTGTGTAGAGTTGCTTAAAAAAAAGTATATCAAGCTTTAGAAAAATCTATATTGAGAAATTCTTACTAAATAAAATAACTGTGTTTAAAGACAAATTTATACATGCATACATTTTTTTGTTTATTTGTTTTTGTTCATCAAACAAGAATAAGTCTGCTAAAAGTCAACTATCACGTATAACAAGCGATAGGTCAGGGGTAGGTCGGCAGTTTGGCATGACCAAGTTGGTGTGTTCAAACCCCACTAAGATTTTTTTTTAATTAAAAAAAAAAAAAAAAAAAACAAGTAAAAAAGAACATCCTTTCTATTGGTTTAAACTTACATTGATTGTTATTAAAAGGAAGAGCGCCCTCCCTATGACAAGCCAATGTTAAATTCACCGATGAAAACCCCAAATTTAAACAACATTCGTTGTAGTCTTTATATTACTCTTGTTTCCTCACTATATTTGATGGGTAGTTATGAAACAAACACAAAAAAAAAAAATGATTATACAATTTTTCTCTTAAAACAATTAAGTAATAAGTTTTAAAAAAATATTTGTTTTATTTAAAAAATAGCAAAAATCCTGTGTTATTATAAATATGCAACGCAGTGTACAACATATGGCATTTTATTGTGAAAGTTTATCTACGTATTACCAAAAAAAAAAGCTTTTTTTTGTCAAATCATGTGGACATGAATTTGTTTACACTTTCAATAGTATTTCAAAGCCTATGGCCGCTACCTTGTAAAACACTTTGAATATATAATTCTTTTGCAACTTTTACTAACGAAGTTTAGAATAAAATAAATGTACCAAAATATAAAAAATCATTTATTCACCTTGTCCTACTTTATATGGATTTCAATGCATTTAAATTTGTCATTGATGTTTCTAAAATTTCAATTAAATTAGACAATATAAATTATAACAATTTTTGTGTTGAATATTTATTTGTTTCGTAGTTCTGTTGATTGTTTTAATAAAGTGTTGTTGCATTTGAGATCATTGCTATTTTATATGTATGCTATATGTAGCAACATTATGCTCATTTAATATTTAAGTAGTACGTGCAGTTGCTTATAATTCACACTTTCTTAACTTTATTGTTTGTATCGAACAAATATTTTATATATGAAAACAGCATTTGTACATGTCTTTAAGATTATTTGCATGTTACTCTATGATCGACAAGTATAGCAAACAGAAAAAAAAACAAAAGCTCATCATGAAATACATAATTTTGATAATTATGTGTAACAGAAAAGTTATAAAATTGCATCCCAGGTGAAAATTTTAATACTAATAATTTCGTGTATGAGCATATACTGTTTAATATATCAGCATGTATGAAGATATATGGGCAATTCCTGTGCGACGGACGCGACATTCGCACACTTTTTGTTTCTCGCTGCATTTTGGAGAATATCTCGATATTGCTCGCCATTTTACCAGTTACACCATTGCCATTGTTATCTTCGAAAAGAATGGTCCAATAATTCTTTGGGGCGTAATTGCGCACTATACTATACATTTAAGTGGATGTACACGCAAAGAAAAAACATGGTTGAGGGAACCATATTCGAAGAGCATCATACATTGTTGGATTTATGATTGCGACAACCATGTTACTATGGTTGTGATAACCATATTCTTATCTGCTTCTGTATCATAATATGATAATTAGATTGGCATATTATGGTTCCAAATATATTATCATATTATGGTTCTGGAATTTTGTATGAATTATCATAATATGAGCCCTACAGTATTCTCCCTGCATTATGTTGAAGCTTTATTAAAAAGATATGCGTGTTTTTTAAAAAAAACATTTATTTAATAATTCACATATTTAAATATACTTAGGTTAAAAATAATTTAAGTAATCAAATTGTCTTTGCTCTGAAGAATAAGCTTTGTGAAATATTGTGCCAGCTATACAAGCCATACATGTGAATACAGAATAAAGCAAGCATTAAAATATTGTTAAGAATACAATTTCGCAATACATTTAAAATGATCAAACCATGTTTGCAGCAATTATTATAATTGCACTATAACCATATCCTCCTAGTCCTAGTTATCATATTATGATCATTGATAATCATTTATTACCATGTTATGATTATTGCAAACATATTATGATTACAGAGAAATTTTTAATAGAACATGATAAACCCAACAATATTATTTGTGAAATACGATTGATACAACCATAGTTTAATTGAAACAACCATTTATTGCTGTAGGAAACATAGGTTTGTGGTCACAATCATATTGAAACCATATTTTTTCTCTGCGTGTAATTGTCGCTGATGAACCACCCTTGGGTTCTCAGTGCCCCATATTTGGCAGCTCTGCTTGTTTACAAAACCATTTAATTGGAAATGTACTTCATCGCTCATTATCAGATAATGAATGAATTCATTATGTTTTCTGGCCAATTCTTGCAAGCGAACTGCATTAATTATTCTTTCTTGGGAATCTCCTAGCTTTAATTGTTGCACTAACTGCACCCTGTATGGAAAAATATGTAAATTTCTTTTTATTATTCTGGGTAAAGACCTCCGACACATTTGCAGCTCAGCAGAGCGCCTTCGAGTTGATGTTTCAGGATTCTCCTCAACACTCTCCTGAACACGTTGAATATTTGCTTCACTAATTACAGAACGGGGTCTGCCCCTTCGTGGAAGATCCCTCTTCGCTTCGTGGAAGAGCCTTGTTCCTGAAAACGTGTCACTAAGCGTCAAATCATTGATTCGGAGGGTGAATTCCGCACTTTAAAATGACGACGATAGGCTTGTTGAGTTTGAATTATTCATCGATGATGTTCAAAATAAAGTTCTATGATTTTGGTTCGCTGGATCACGTTGTATCCTTCAATAATTAATCTCCCAGATTTATTTTACAAGTCCTAAAAAAAAACTTAAACTGATACATTTAATTTGGAATTAATTGTATTCTTCCCATTATAAAAAACTTCCATATACTTTTTGATTATAGTGTATTTTACTTTCTCTATTGGTTTCTTAAGAGTTTTGTCACTTAAAGCAATTGACATTTTCTGTTGATTTAATGAATTGATATTTCAATTTCAATTGATTATAAATGTACGTGTTGTAAAGAGATGATTCTAGAAAAATTGCTACAACTCAATAATTTAAATTTTATTAATAGAATGCTATAAGAATGCTATATTATTATTTATAAATAGCAGCTGTTTTTTTTATGTAATACTTTTTTCAACACTTTAATGCTGATCTCTTGATTTATTTAATTCCGTTTCAGTCAAAAATATACTTTAAATCATGGTTTAATAATACAAGATTTGCTACATAACTATTATTTTCGGTTGCCCTAGACCATTTTGACAATAATATTTACGAATTTACAAAACGTAATAAGAAAATAAAATTCGGCATAAATAACACATTATCACACTGAAATATTTTAGTTTGGAAAACGTAAAATATAATTTTTCTATGGTTTAAATTTATTTTAAAATTAAGTTCCAAAATTTTATTTTTTCTAAACAACATTTTTAATTCTATATTTTCAGATAATTTTATAAAGAAATAACAAAAAGGTAATTAACATATTATTACTGTCTAGTTAAAAAAAAAGATCTATAGTAATTTTAGAAACTAAGTAAGAATTTATAATTGCGGCTTTACCAGGCAACTGAGCCGCTAGAGGAAAAAATTTTCTAGAATGAATGCCAAACTTAAATTAATCACTGCTCTAAATGAGACGAATAATAAATACAACTAAGTTTTTCCAAAAAGTGGGCGAAGTAGGCGTTGATTTATATTGACAAATTTTAAGTATATCAGTTATAATTTAAATGTAGAAAATGCCGAAAATTTTACTACACACAGAAAAAAGTTTAGCTATTTGCCAACAGAAATTCAGTTACTACGACTCTAATTCGGTTATTACGAATTTCAGACAGTTGGCACTAGTTTATATTAGTTTTTACAACAAAGTTCGGTTAATTCAACAGAATTTTAGTTGCAACACCCAACATTTTCAGAAATCGAATGTAAATATCGTTGTACTAACTGAATTTATAAGTTATTACCATTAATATACACTGTTTAATTCGGTTGACACTTTATTTCTCTGTGTGTATATAAATAGATTTTTTATAAAGTTCTGAAGAAAGACCTTTTTTAAATTCACATCGAGTTCTGATTTTTTTGGGTAATAAAATTTATGTATTTTCTTCATATTTATAAAAAAAAAGTTCAGATGTTTTTCGATCTATCCAGAAAGCCTCGGATTCAGTTTGGAGAAAATATATGATTTCTCAATTTTAAAAATAAAAACAATTTTGTATTAAATAAATTTAGTGTTCTATTATACTAAAAATCGAGAACTTGTTCAGTATATAAAAAAAATATTCTTTTTAAATTCTTCATAAAAATACCTATTGATATAATCAAGTTTTTAGCATTTGTTTAACTAAAAATCAGTTTATCAAAAAATGTTCAGATATTTTTTATCGATCCAGAAAGATTCATTCAGTTATGGAGAAAATATTCATAATAGATTGTTCATCTTAAATATTCTAAAGTTGCTATATTCAAACTTCATGGCGTATGAGGAATTATATTACATGTATTATTTATTCATTACACACCATGTAGTTCAAACACGCAAATATTGAAATAATTATATTTAAGGACAAAACTCATCGAATATTTTCTCCAAAACGCAGTCGTTTGTAAAACATCTGGACATTTTTTAATAAATAAAATAAATTCGGCTGATTTTTAGGTAAATTGAGATTTCTATATACAATAATAATTCAGAATTACTTCTGCATTTTTTTTTCTAATGTTTATTTTATTAAAATCTCAAAAAAAGAAAATGTATTGATTTTTAAAATTTCTGGCACTTTCCAAATTCAGTTAGATTATTATAAATAATATTCTAAAAAAAAGTTGAAAATTGGAAAAGTTCTTAAATTTTATATTCATTCGTTTCCTATAGAAGAAACAAATACCGAAATTTTGACATTAACATCAAGCAATTTTTGAAAATCTGTTTTAAATTTGCAAAAACGTAAGTTTTATAATTTTCTCAAAAACTAATCGAGATACAAAAAAATGGACTTTAGGCCACAATTATTTCAAGAGAAAAATACAAATGGTGTGATGTACTTTAAAATTTGCAACACAATATTATAGTTGTCAAAAAAAGAGTTTGCAATATCAAATAATTTTTAATTTTTGGGATAAATAAAGTTAATTTAAATGAGTCCAAAATTGTAGATTCTCTATAATGTCTACGATGAGTAGAAAAGTACTGTCGTTTTTTTTTTTACGGTTTCGCCCCTTTTAAAGAGAGCAATTTTTTAAAGTTGGAATGGTTTGTGGGATTACCATATAAAGTACGTGTCGAAATGGCTGTCGTTATCGTAGGCAGAAATGGCAACAAAAGAAATGCAAAAAAGTAAAATTTGTCTTCTCTGCTGAGGACAAAAATTATGGAAACCTATATATTTTTTATTGAAACGTGGGAAATACTAAATTTTCAAAATTTGGGTATTCTAGATCAGTGACGGCCAACTCTTGTTGAAACGACGAAGTTTGGTCCGGTTTCACACACACACAGCACGAACGTTTACGAAACAAAAAAAAAAATAGAGAGGAAAAACAAAAAAATTCACTCAGTTGCATACCAGCATCAACAAAGGCAGGTTGTCGTCGCTTCGTTTGATAAATTTTTTTTAAATTTTATGAAATAGGTACACTGGTAAAATATTCAAACAGCACATTAAAATACAACTTATATATATACATATTATATTTCTATTTAAAATAATTGATTTAAAATTAAATAGATTTTATTTAATAATATTTATTTTATTAATTTAAAATTTTTAATTAAATAAAATTTTTTAAAAATTATATAAATTTAATATATTAAATTTTTGATTTTTAATAAATACATTTTTTGATTTTCATTCAGTATGTGGGATATTGGTTGGGAAAATTCATTTTTATTTTCATTAAATATTTTTAATGAAGCAGAATGCCTTGTTTGCAACCAAAAATTAAAGAGAAATTTGCATGCAATTTAAAGCGGCACTATAACCGCCACTCAGATATGCATTCGCTTACTGGAATTGCTAGGTCTAATTTAATTATCAAGTTAAAAGAAGATTTAATAATTAAATATAATCAGTTCATGAATACCAATCATGACCAAATCATTTCCTCAACAATTGGTCAACTCAAGGCGACCTATACAATTTCCTTAGCCTTAGGTAAAAAAGGTCGACCTTTTGAGGATGGGGAATTATGGAAAGATATTTGTATTTCAGTTTTTCCATTTTTTGGGGATGTTGGGAAAAAAATGGAAAATATTGTGAATGAAATGGCTTTGTCCCGCAACACTATTATGCGTCGATCAGAAAAAATTGGGTTATTTATACAATCCGAAACAAATGAGCGGATTACAAATGCTAAATTGGTTTCGGTTTGTTTCGACGAAAGTCTGGGCAATAATGACACCAGCCAAATGATCATTTGTATTCGCACAATAGACGATAATTTTAATTCTTTTGAAGAAATATTAAAACTTGAATCCTTCTATGGAAACGTTAATGGTGAGACGATTTATTCATCTTTTGAGCGGAATGTTTTGTTTGTTGAATGTTTTAAACTTATTTTAAGATAACATACTATGTGAAAAGAACTTACGTACCTGTTTTCTTAAAGAAAAAAAAATAATTAACAATTGCAAACAATTGAATTCATATATTTAATTTTTTTAATAGATCATTCATTACATAATTTTAATACACAAACCCAAACATATTTAAACAAACTTAATATTTAAACATAATAAGTTAACATTTAACATATATAAGCAAAAATAGTAAAACAATCCAACAACGCAAACAAAAGAAAACAAATGCATTTCTCCATGTGTATATTTACCAATACACTCTCACTTTTGTTAAACACAACTAAACATTCTCATTTCTCTTTTTGGCCTCCACTGTTCTAGATGGATACAAAAAAAAAATATGCAAACAAACCAAAGAATATTTTAAAATATTTGAGATTTTTAATAGAAAAAGCTAAATCTTTTTTTATATATAAGGTTAATCAAAGTATTTCTGAAACATTTAAACTACAAATCTCAAAAGTCATATAAGAACCCTTATATTCTCTTACACCGAAATCTTAAAATTTTAAAATCTGTTATCTATAAAAAAAGCTTTTGGTTCTGAATATTTTTTTATTATTATAAAATATTTCTGCTTCCGTGGAATTTTTTTAATTTAAAATTAGATTTAAGGACATTTCGTTACTTTTTGATAATTTTATCCCACAGTAATTTATAAAAATTGCAATGGCAAAACTATGGCACTATGGCTTGACTATTTTTATCACGTTCATAAACTTTACAGTTTGTTTCAAAATCATCATTTTCGACCAATCCTGGTCGTTGGGTGCATATCCGAAAATGTGTGCTTTCAAAATATGTTAAAAAATACCAACAAAATACATATAAAGTTAAATGAAGTTACCCTTATGTGACCAAAAAAAATCCATTTTCAACTGTTAAACTTTTGAGTTTAAAAAATATCACTGCGAAACGGCTTGAGATAATTAAAAAAAATTTCAGTCAGAGTTTAAGAAAAGTCATGAGAGTCATACAAAAAGTTTTAAGCATTTTATAATTATAACGAATAACTTATTGGCAAAAATAAAAAAGAAGTCAAGGAGAGAAAGTCAAATATTTTTTGAAATATAAGAGGCACATAAAGCATGTTTTTTGGTTTGACTCGTAACCTAGATTACAAAAAGTATAAAATCAATGAAAGTGGTCCGCATTTGTAAAAGTCATACCCCTTTAAAACTTTTATATACCCGAGATGTTCAACTTTGACTACCTATAGCCCACCCTGTGTTAAAACTGGGTGACTGCAGAAACATTTTTCTTAAAGACTAGCTCTCGCTGTGCGGTGATACTTCTATTGGGAAATTTTTCTGTATTTACATTTTGTTAATTCTTAAACCAATATTTTTATGAGCAAACAATTTAAGTAGTTTGCAATTTCAACAAACCAACGATTTGATCAAGTAAAACAGGGATATTTTTTTGTTTAAATTTTATTTTGAACACTTCGTTTAAAATGTTATTTTGTGAAATATCAACTCTAGCTGCTAATAGGTATAAAATAATCCGTGATCAAAATTTTAAAATGTTTTAAAATAAAATTTTTGTTTAATGTTAGTATGTTATTTGTTAAATCTGGAATCTATATTTTCAATGTAATATCGTTAATACTAAAAGTTCCCAGAGGAAGTCGACATTACATCGACGAAACGTTGGGAAAATTGTAATAAAATACATTTTTAATTACATGATTAAACTGTAGGCCTTATTAGCTAAACATAAAAAATTCAAAGTAATAGATTGTCTTTTAGGTGTAAAATTTTTTCTGTCGGTGGAATACACTAAGAAAATAGATTAATTTGCGACAAAAAGAATTTTTCTGAACCGAGTATTTAGCTTTGTGCAACCTATGTAATTGTTTGTGGCAACAAAAATACAACAGAGTTCTTGTCCACTGAATATTTAGCTTTATGCCACCTATATAATTGTTTGTGACAAAAAAAAAAAAATAACAGTTGATATGACAGAACTTCGTTTAAAACAAAGTTTGCTTTATTAAGTCAGGAATATATTTGTTTGCGACCAATATTCATACAAAGCAAAATTTTAGCCAGGAGGGTGCTTGCAAAAAAATTGCTAGTGTCAGCAAAATCATTTCCTGAAAATCAGCGAGCTGATTTTTAGCAACAAAATTAGTAGATTCAGCAAAAGTTTTGCTAACACTTAGTAGATTAGAATTTAAAAAACCCTGCTAAAAACAAATAAAATTTTTGCTGAATATTAGTAGACTGAAAAAAACTCAAAAAATTTGTAGAAAAATTATACTGTAGTTAATTTATTTGCTGAAAATCATAAAACATATTTTTGTGATTCTTTTTAAAATAATTTACAATACGTTACAAAACATAAAAATGTTCATACTCCCAATTTGACGATATGAATTAATGTAATATTTAAAAACAATAGAAATAATTATATATAACATAAACAAAATTATCTTTGAACTACATCAATTATTGTCTTAATGATGTTATCTTTTAAAGGAACGCAAATGCCGCAGAGAATTATAGAAACGAAACGAAAAAATAACAAAATATAACATATACAACCCTTTTTTGCAATAAGAAAAAGGAAACAGAAAAATGTACCTAAGTATGTATGGCTTTGTCTTTCGCTTTTAGTCTGTCTAACCATTGCATATTTGTTTTGCAATTTGACCACACAAGATTATTAATATATATAAACATTTAGTTTACAAATACACATTTGATCTTTATTAAATTTAAATATTTTATTTTGTCTTTTATTTAATTAATAGAAAATTACTTTCACAAGCCGGTGACGACGCAATATTTAAGTTGTTTTAATCCACAATTTTGTTTTATGTATGAAAAACAGCTACAAAAATCTTCCATGGTTGATTTTTTTATATTACTATAGTTGTACTTTTTAGTACAATTTTCCTCGTCACAACAACATGGTGACATGCCGCGACATCTAATTCAGTCTGCGTATATCTTTCAGTCTAGTTGTTGTGCTAATCAACACAATTTTTTTTAGAAAAATAAATTAGTAAAACATTAGTTCAAAACAGTTAAGTGCTGAATAAGTACAACTAAAAATTTAGTTTAAAATATAATTTTAGCAAATAATTTGCTGAAAAATAATATACCTGGTTTACAAGATGTTTTACTAACTTTTCTACTAACTTATGTTTTTGAGTGTATAGCAAAAAATACGTCTGTCGCAATGAATCTATTTTCTCTGTGTACTAAAATATATCTTATGCAAAAAATATTACATAAAAATATGTAAAAGGTTTAATAAATATATTAAATTTTAATAACTTAAAAACATTAATAAATAACAATAAAATTATAAAACTTGTTGAATATCAACCACAAAAGTACCATAAAAATTAAGGAGCGAAATTTTGTGCACTTTTGCTATAATGTCAAATAAATAATCATAAACATAAAGTTTTCAACATTTTTTTTTTAATCTAAAAACAGCCAACAAATATTTAATCAAGTTCATTCTATGCATTTCAATTTATGTCATAAAAATATGTAATTTTAATAAAAACGAAAAATATGCTTGTATGTTCCCGTTACATGAACATAAACGAAATCCTCAACACGACATTACCGCTGGTAACACCAATTTTTGTAATGTTTAACATGCCAATGTGGCAAGTAAATTAAATATTTTTATTACCAAAGTCAGCATAAAAATAGCATGTAACAAAAAAAAAGTTTCTGTTATATATAAATCCAATATAAAAATGAAACGCTAGTGTCAACCGTACATAATATAATACATACAATATTCCTTTATATTAAGTTATGCATTCAATCGGCTGACACAGGCATTGGCTGTAATCGTCAATGCCACTCTATGTGGCATATAAACATTAAAACCGTTCCGCACACTACAAAATACAACACCTACAAAATTTTATTAAAGTGTTTATGACTCTAACATGCCGCCACCCTGTGGAAATGAATCCTATAGCAAACATTTATGTATGTTATGAGTAAAAATCCTATGCAGTGAAACCTCTCAATAACGGCCTCAGGAAATTTGTCTGTTCGAGGTAGAGTTTTACTATTAGAAGGTAATTGCATTTGAGTAACACACAAATCATGGATTTATGAGGGATCGCATGGATTATATTGAAAAGTAATTAAAGTAATAAACAAATTTCATATTTTTTTTAGTAAATTTTTAAAGGCTGTATCTTAATCTAACCAACCTTTGGTGTCCACTTTAACCCCACCGAAATAAAATAATGAATCGCGAACTTTCCATCAGGTAGTGAGCAACATCTGTTTTAATACTTATCATCTCCCCATAAATACGAAGAATTTTCTGAATTATTATAAGTAAATAATCCTACACTCAAAAAAAAGTCTGTAGTCAGCAACATTTTTGTTGGGAGGATTTTTGCAGAAAAATTTTGCTAATATCACCAACAAAATTAGTAAATTTAGCAAAGCGACATAATATAATTTATATAATTTCGTCACGCTGAACTCCAATCTGTTAAAATTTTTAAATTTTCAAAATTTTACAATTTTTAGATTTTCCTTTAACACCCTGTTTTTAAGCTTCAATATCGTGGAATTCAATTAAAAATTTAATTCAATTCAGCGTCCTTAAGTTATGTGAACATTAAGTATTGCAAAAGTAGGTCCTTCCAAAAATTTAAATTTGTCGAATATTGTAATCATGACATTAGATTGACGAATACCTCTGAAAAGAGCAAAAAATAGTTATTTTAGTATTCTAGTCCATTTGTGGTATCGTCTCAACAAAATTTCCAGTTTTAGGGAGATGCCTGTTACTGGGTGTGCTATATACTAGTTATTGGCATATGCGGCCCGTCCACCAGTTTCGTTAGAACTTTCATTTTTGCAGAACAGAAAAAACCTAATTAACCCATTTTTACCATTGTGTTTTTAAAGACACGTTAACTTTAAAGTACTGGAAAAAAAATTAACCAATAGAAACCTGCAATAAAAAATGTTACTGATTCGAGAAATTTAAAACTTTTTATATTGAAAAAAATTAAAAAAATTATTAATAAAAAATTTTCTAAATTTTTCAAAAGTAACCATTTTTGTACATTTTTTCAGAAACACACAAAAATTTTAAAATGGTTTTCAATTTTCATAAAAATGATTTTTTCTTCAAATAGGAACATTCCAATCTAAAAATTCACACAGAAAAATTATTATTATTTATGTTTTAATAAAGTTTTTGTATTAGTAAACTTTGGCGTGTCTTTAAAGACACGTTGGTAAAATATATCGCCCATTACACCGAAGACCGGCCCAAAAAGAGCATTTTTTTGGCCTTGGGCACTCGGAATTCAATTAGATTTTGCAAGCAGAAAGTCTATGGAGCCGCTTAAAGACTACCGTTTTTAGTTTTTCAAATTTCGAAAAATCCACTGCGCGAATTATTTGTTTTGAAAACTGAGAAAATGTATAAGTTCGAACGTTCGAATTTGCTTTAATATACATCGGTAGTGTCATTCAGTAATTTTTAACGATCTGACAATCACAAATATTATCGACAACTTTTGTTGTTTGTACTAACGGTTAAGTGATTCACTCTAAGTACACCTCAACGATAGTCGACAACTCTATTTTTCTATTTAAAAGCTTAACTTTTTCTCGATTGAATCAATAACACAAAAATTGTTGTTGTTTAGATAACAACAACAGCTGACTTTAGGAATAGCGAATATCGCTTAAAAATGTTAATGAAAAAAAAATCGTTAATTTTGTTGTGTACCTTTTTAAACAATTCGATTATCGTTAAAACAAGCTACTGAATCGCAATACTGATCATCACCATTTAAATTGCATTGGATATCCCAATGCACAATCCCCTTCTTTGTTATTGCTGAATGGCATTTTTTTCAGCATCAAATCGAAATGCATTTTTTATGCAAACTGTTTTTTAAATGCACTTTTCATGAATTTGGCCACTCCCTATTTGAAAAAAGGATGCATATTTACAAATTATGACATTTTTACTAAAAAACAACACTGTAGTTTTTTTTTTGGGTCCCGGGGTTCATCTATTACCCAGCAAAACTTTGGTAATATGTGCGATAAAGTAATGCATTACCTTGTAATGTGTACTCCTTACCTGTATCATTATTTTCCAACAAGAAGTAATGAGTTACCGATAATTGAACACTCATGTATTACCTTGTAATGAGACCTCATTACATTTTACATAACTTTGAAACATAAAATAATAACTTACTGATCATCAATTACATAATGCATGATTTATGAACGTAAAGTAATTATTAATATAAATTTTTAAAAATCTACTTTGTGATTTTTTGTAAGCATGAGGGTAAGGTGTATATTTTTGATAACACGAACGAAAACACGAAGTTCAACAACTCATTTACATTTTAAGCAATAAAATATTATGTGTATCGATAGCTCAGTTGGTAGAGTTCTCGCCTAACTAATTGTTAAATACCAGAGACCCCAGGTTCGAATCCTAGAGTGACATTATTTATTTAATAAAAAAACTATTTGTAATAATTTTTTTTATCAAATTTTTCTTTTATGAAAATCTATTTATCATTTATTCATTACTTTTACGCTCATCACCTGTAAAAGTCACCAGTGAAGTAAGGTGTACTGTAATGCGTTTAGCCCTATTTCGATACATTACTTTAGCCATTATTTGGTAATATGTGGTTTCGCTGGGTATTGAAAACGTTTAAAAAATTCATAATAAATGCATATTTTCAAATTTTATGTACATATTTTACGATTTTAAATACATATTTTATGGACAAAAAACACAAATATAAATGCGTTAACTTCCGAGCCCTAATCATTATATACTTGCATAAAGTTATATATAGCTATATGCAATAACTTTAAAGCACATATATATAAGCACATATATACTTTTTTATTCGGAAATGTAAAATTTGGTGACTTGGAAGATGATCAATACCCTATGCATAAACCAGGAAAACGAACATTTGAATTACTCTTTCAAATACAGCGAAGCAGCGTGGGTGCCATATGTGCCCCAGTGGGGAAACCCTTTCTACCCTACATAAAAATTTTCTTTGTTTTAATATGCATGAAATAATTGTCAATGAATTTTTATTTTATATTGTTATAATATAATTTATTTTATATTGTTATAATATAATATTGTTATAATATCCGGTTGTTGTTGATGTGTTGTGTGTATTCAAAAGAATCAACAGATTGTAACATGCAGATGTAACACAACTTTTGTAGGTTGATGAGGGTGCCCAGGAAAAAACTAAAAATTAGTGTTTAGGAACTATTCCTGCACTTGGTTTATTTTACTATAATTTGAATTATTTTTGTTACTATTTACAAGTTGCTTATGTGGAAAAATAATATATATAAAATATATTATTTGTTTGGGCACCCCAATGTTGATATTGTCTTGTGGCAAGAATTACAATTTTTTGTTTGTTTTCCTATATTTATATGAAACTTTGCTATAAATATTTCTTTCATTAGTAAACATTTTATGGATGTGATATTTGAATAAAAAAAAAATAACAGGAATAACACATATAAAATTCAATGCCAATGTTACAGTTTTAAAATGCACGTACTACAGATGTTTGTAATATAAAAAGTTAATTAAATTTTTAATTATTCATTTATTTATATATCATACGTATTCATGCATGTGTTTGTTTTGATATGACTTTCTTTTTGAAATTTAATATTAATATTTTTATATCGTCCAGTCCATGATAGGTTGCGCAAAATATGACCGGGCGTCATTATCATTCTTTTATCCCAGGAAAACATTGGTGCGATAAAGTAATGCATTACCTTGTAATGTATACTCCTTACCTGTATAATTATTTTCAAACACAAAATAATGACTTATCAATAATTGGTTACATAATACATTTCTTTGTAATTCATACTCGTTACCTTCATCATTATTTCAAAACATAAAGTAGTGAGTTACCAACAATTGGGTTACCTAGTAATGATACAACATTACCTTTTACATTTCTTCAAAACGTAATGTAATGACTTACCGATCATCAATTACAGAATGCATGAAATGTAAACGTAAAGTAATATTTAAAATACTTTTTTGAAAATCTATACCTAGAAACAATAATTTGTGATTTTTTGTAAGCTTGAGGGTAAAGTATATATTTATAACATCACAAACGAAAACTCGAAGCTATACAACTCATTTAAATTTTAAGCAACCCATTATTATATGTGACGATAGCTCAGTTGGTAGAGTGCTCGCCTTACAGCCAGAGACACCAGGTTTTAATCTTAGCGCGACCACGGTATCTATTTACTTAAAAAAATATTTGTAATACTTTTTTTATAGTTTTTTTTTTATGAAAATCGAATTATACCCGAGTAAAAACATTTATATATAATCATATATTGTTTTATATAATATTATAAAAAAGCATAGTACCTTATACAGCGCATATGATCATATATAATTTTTTGTTGGATCTGGTTTTTCGAAAACTTTGTGTATGGTGCCATCCATATTAATATCTAAAAGCATATTGATTGATATTACCGTAGGCATATATTACTACATATGGTATCATTTCATTTATTGTTTTATATCGCTAAATACGTGTATATGTGTATATATACGAAGGCGGATCAATAAGTCCGTGACTTTTCGAACTTCCCTCGTAGTTATATGAAATGCAACACTGCTCCCATCAAGTACCACCTGTTAATAAACCACTGTCACATTTTGAGCAAGTTTTGTCATTGACTTTGCGTTTAACAGCTGTTCAAAACATACAACCTCGTGGATTTTTTTAAAAATGAAAAAAAGTGAATTTGGAGTGCTCATTAAACATTAGTTTTTGCGAAAAAAACCGACAATCAAACCAAAGAAAAGCTTAATAAATACTATGGGGCCTTCGCACCATCGATTTCAATGGTAAAAACGTGGTTTACTGACTTTCGTTGTGGTCGCACAAGTACAAATGACGCTGAACGTTTTGGACGGCCAATTGAGGTCAATACACCCGAAAATGTCGAAAAAATACACGATATGGTGTTGGCCGATCGAAGAGTAAAAGTGTGTGGGATTGTTGATGCCATTGGCATTTGCCGCGTTTGCCCTCAATTGACCATAAACGTAATCGTGTGACAACTTCAAGGATTGTTTGGAGTTGTTTAACAGCAATTCGAAAGAGTTTTTGCTGCGTTTTGTAACTGTGGATGAAACATGGATCCGTTACAACACTGCGGAGACCAAGCAGCAGTCTAAATGCGTTTCTCCGGGTGAACCGGCTCCGATTTAACGAGGATTAAAAAAAAAAACCCCCACATGGTCAAGAAAAAAGCTCTTTTTCATCCAGATAATGTACGGGTGCACACGTGTGCAGTCTCAATTCCATGAATTGGGCTACGAATTGGTACCTCATCCGCCATATTCTCCGGATTTAGCCCCCAGTGACTATTTCCTATTTCCAAACAGAAAGAAATGGATCGGTGGAAGGAGATTAAGCTCCAACGATGAAATTATTGATCAAACAAATGCCTATTTTATGGACCTCGAAAAATCCTATTTTTTGGAATTTATACACAAATTGGAGAAACGTTGGACTAAGTGTATTAAGCTAAAAGGAGATTATGTTGAAAAATATTTTTTTTTTTTTGCAAAATAAACTGTGTTTTAATTAAAAAAGTCACGGACTTATTGATCCGCCCTTATATATATATATATATATGGTATTATATTAAAATTATGTTTTACATCGAATCTGCAGTGTTGAATTTTGAAATATTTGAAATGTGGTAATTTTTTGTTTGTTGTTTCTTTGATATTGCAAATGTGAAATCACACTCATTGAGTTTGTGATTTAACCTGAAAAAAATATCTGTAGAAATTCTAAGAACATTGGCCCCTGTCGATTTCCTTAGGAAAGAATGAAATCCGGAGAGGGGCCAGCATTCAACAATCAATTTTTCGCAATTTATTAAATAAGTTTTGGGATTTTAGCACATTTACATCTTAAATTGAATCTTAAATTAATTTATAACTTCTTTGATTGCAAATGAGAATTTTTATTATCAATTGTAAATTTTCTGCATTTTAATCAGAAAACTCTAATTTATTTTAAATAGTGTTACCATATTTACAAGTTATATACGATACGATATTTATATTTCAAATAATATACAGTTCCTACTATATTAAATTAGATATAATCTTATATATTATAACGTATAATTTAATAAAATTGGATCAGGACATAATTCGTACAACACTGTATTAAATCACTTCTAATTGTATCTAAACTAATCTAATATGATACAACTTGATGAAACTTTATATAAGGTGGCGCAAAAATAACCTTCCGATGTTTTTTTTATTATGTATTTATTATGTATAGCATTTTCTGATGGGAGGATTACTTTTGCGCCACCTTATACAATTAAATCGGGTAATTTTTCAGATGAAATTTTATACAATTAATTATGGGGTCATATTAAATTAAACAACATTTTTTTTTAATCGGGTAGACACATTACTTTTTCCAACCCGGTAACCATATAAGTAGCCAGTTTTTTTACAATGACACACAAGGTCACGCAATTAGATTAGATTCATATTTCACTAGCAGTACTACAATAAAATGTGTGGTGTAATGGTTAGCTCGTAGGACTGTTACACAGATGTTCCCGGGTTCGATTTCCAGTGACGACAACAACTATTTAGAAAAATAATATATATGAGTTTTCTATCGCTCATATGTATAGCAGCGCCCGCCTTCGGTGTTTCCATAGCGCTTAAACGTACCGAAGTAAAATAATAAATCAGGGCTATGAACCAAAAAGCTTCAATAAGTTCGCCAACTCTCCATCAGGTGGCGAGCAACAACTGTTCTAAGACTTATCATCTCGCGCAATTACAGTGTTGCAATGTTTGAAGCCTTCATCTTTCCCCACCTTTCACCTCTCAACTATCCGTTTTCCAAAGAAAGCAACACATTAATTAATAGGAAGAATTTCCTGAGTGTTGCTCTCTTTTCAAAAAAAAAGTAACCAGTTACTTTACCCCATACTAGGTAATAACCCACCCATTACTTTTACGCTCATCGCCTGTAAAATTTATCAATTAAGAAAGTTGTATTGTACTGCGTGAAGCCCTATGACAATACATTACTTTACCCATTATTTGCTAATGTGTGGCTTTGCTGGGATGTTTTGCATACATATACTCTAGAATCTCTATTAGTCACTACAGTTTTAAATTTCTGAAAATTTTGTAAACTCTCGGTTTTATTTCCGATTTTCAGTCTTAAAAAATCCAAAAAAAATTTAATAGTGATTTTTGAAAAGTCATATTTCCTAAAGTAGATGGCATATGAAAGCTGTAACTAAAAAAACAACCACTTTTTTTATAGCGAAAATGCATTTAAAATGCATATGGAATTTTTGAAAGCATTTTGTACAACAAAAAAAAAAAAACCTTTGGAAGCTGCAGTTGTCTAGTCTATGATTTGCGGTTCAAAAATCACGGGTTTTTAAGATGCATTTTAAATGCAAATGCTATTTTCTAATGAACCTTTCATTTAATATGCATTTTTGAAGAAAAACCACTATTTTTGTATTTCAAATCGTAAACTAGACATTTAAATGATTGAAATAGTCAATATACTTCAGAAGATAATGCTACTCATAACTCAGTGCTGTTATGATTTTTTTGATATAACTAAACATTATAAAAAACTTTAAAATACTAAAACAATTTCTTTTATATGGAAAATGTAGAAAGCTATTTTTGAAAAAATCATTCAAAACAGTTAGAATTCTGGTCCCAAGTTGTTATTATTAAAAAAATTATAAACTTTTCAAAAATTACAATGCTTTAAAAATCAAAGAAAAGTAGCTTAAGTGCAAAGTGCAATCAACAATTGCACTTGAATTGTGAATGCATTTTCACAAAACAGTGATTGTTCTTTAATTAAAAATCGTAATCATATGCTTTTTAAATCTTTGAAATAGTGCATCTACTTTGGAAAATATGTCTTTTTAAAGTTCACTAATTTTAGCATTTTCTCGATTTTTTAAATATTAAAAACGTGAATAAAAACGCGATTTTACACAATCCTAAGAAACTGAAAGTGGTACTGTGTAATATACATCATATAGTATACGTATGCCAAATTTTAACAAAAATTACCTTTTTTGAACGTACTGTCATGGAATGGACAATATTTTTTTGGTTAATTTAATTTTACCTTTTTCAACAACTCAAATCATTAAAATAGTAAATATGAAAGATTAATTAAATATCATTAAAATCATTAAAAATCAATAAATTATAATAAATATTATACGTAACAGTGTGAACAGTATTATTTCGATTGCCAACGATTTAAAATCGTAAAAATTGAAAAGGCTTTTTAATTTTTATACACAAGACTTTAAATAGTTTTATGAAACATTTTTAAGAAACCTTTTCAGTTTCAGTGACAAAGCTCATTTTTCTATTCAATGCATAGTTTTTCAAACGGAAAATTTCAAGGAAACGTAATTTTTTCGAAAAATGTGTTTTACAACAGTGCATACACCTAGAAAATTGCTCCATTTGTGGCCAACGAATTTGTTGCCAATCGAATTCTGGCGGTTACGACAGCTATCTTCATATTAAATAACATTTTTAGTCGTGATAGCCAACACTCAGTTGTCTCATTCAATATTATATTCCACTTAAATATTATTACGTTCCACAATTTTTGATTGAAATTAAAAAACCTTTTAAATTTTATTATTTTAATTATGTCCTACTTATTGGTACCACAATTACTTTTAATTTTCTTTAAATTATTTGCTTTTTGAACATTTTACTAATTTTTTTTTTTCATTTAAAAAGAAAATTTTTTTTTGCATTTGTCTCTTCCGGGAGCTGAACTTGGAAATTCGGAGTAATTTTCAACTGCTCTACCAATTTTACCACAAACACTTATAAATGTTGAGTGTTAAATTTGAATATAAATATTTTGTTAGGAAAACCCACAGAAAAAAATTTAGCCTTTTGCCAATAAAAATAAGGTTACTACGACTGAAATTGGTTGGTACAACTGAATATTGTCTTTCACATCATACAACACCCAAAATGTTTAGAAATCACATTTGAAAATGGTTTGTACTAACCAAATTTATTGGTTGTAGCCATCAAAATACAAATTTTCAATTCGGTTGGCAATTTTTTTCTGTAAACAAAAATAGTATAATATTTGTTTACCAAAACCAATCATTACTTGCTTCTATAAATAATGTGCTTCGCAGTTATTTTGGTTCTACTGAAACCCAAATTTAATTGCACTTTTGATTCGAGAACCCGTATTTGCAAGTACCCCCTTTCGCCAGTGGGGTATAAACACCACCCGCTATTATCTTCAAATTTAAGAGAGATAATAAAAAACCTTGAATGACAATTTGTTCAGTTTTTGATTATGTTTTATAGGGGTTTATTAATGAGGTAGTCGAGGACAGACACATTTTTGAGTTTTTCGACCGGTTAAAAAAATAAAGGAAAGTAAAGGGTGATATTTTTAGCAACTTTCTTTTTGGAAACACTGTTTTTGACAGCTCAGCTGTTTTCGTTTAACATGTTAATGTTAAACATGTTCAGTATGGTCTATAATTTAACCATGAATGGACTTACATACGAACAACGCTTGCAGATTATAGAATTTTATTATCAAAAGTCATGCTCGGTTAAGAAAGTGCATCGTGCACTTCTTCCAATTTATGGTCAGTTTGGGCGACTTTCTGAGGAATCTATTCGGAATCTTGTGACGAAATTTCTCACCAAATTTACATTATTGGACATTAAACCAGCAACACGCATACGTAGAGTGCGGACAGATTATGTTATTGATGACCGTGAATTATCTGTGAATTATCTCTGTTACTCCACTACGTGGAAAATTTTGCTGAAGGATTTTGGTGTAAATCCTTTAAAATACAGCTGGTGCAAGAATTGAAGCCACACGGCCTACCACAACGGCTAACATTTGCTGTATGGGCGCTGGCAAAGTTGGATGAAGATCCACTTTTTTATTGGAAAATTGTGTTCAGCGACGAAGCTCATTTCTGGTTGAATGAACACGTGAACAAGCAAAATTGCCGTGTGAGGAGCAGCCAGATGCATTGCAAGAACTGCCAATGCATCCCGAAAAATGCACTGTTTGTTGTGGATTATGGGCCGTGGGCATCATTGGACCGTACTTTTTCAAAGACGACACATGCAGGAACGTTACTGTTAAGGGTGAGTGCTACCGTGCGATGATAGTGATCGCTACCGTGTTTGCCCAAAGTGGAAAAGCTGGACTTGGGTGACATGTGGTTTCAACAAGACGGTGACACATGCCACACAGCTGGCGAAACAATGTCCCAATTGAGAGGCGAGTTCGATGAACAGTTTATTTCACATTTGTGGCCGGTCAATTGGCCGCCTAGATCGTGCGATTTAATGCCTTTAGACTATCTTCTGTGGGGCTATGTTAAGGCTAATGTATATAGGGACAAGGCCGCAACGGTTTGACGCGCTGAAAGCCAATATTGAAGAATTTATTCGTGAGATACCGGCCGATATGTTAGAGAGAGTATGCCAAAATTGGACCCAGCGTATGAACAATTTGATGCGTAGAAGCGGTCAACATTTACATGAAATCATCTTTAAACATTGAATTATATAGATCGTTCTATCGATTCAAATAAAGATTTCATACATTTCTCTAAATTTTATGTTTTTTTGTTTTTAAATGAAAAAATCACCCTTTATATTAATAATATATATGCATATATAGGGTTTTTCAATAAGGACTTGACAACTTTTTTTTTTTTTTTATTTCTTCAGTTTACTTAACCGAGCCCTTAGGGCCATATACAGTTAATTAAGGCTACTACAGTAACAACAACATAAAAAAGAAAAATAAAACGCAAACCATTTGAGATATTTCCATCGGCCATCGGCTTCAATTCTTGAGTCAGCTTGATCTTGTATGGGTGTAAACCAAGATCCTTACGCAAAATTCGCCATAAAGTGGTATTGTCGATGCCCAGTTCTTGAGAACGCCGCGGAATCGAATGCTTTGGATCGTTTGCTACGGACGTCTGAAAGGCAGTGATATTTTCGGCACTTTGACAAACTCGTTGTCTCATTGGCACGGCAGCATCACACAATGAATATGTAGACTCAAATTTTTGCACTAAACTTGTTATTGCTTGTCTACTATGGCGAGAAGAAGTAAACAAAAATAACGACCGAAAAGTGGAATAAACGCTCTTAAAGTTGCGGTCACCGACTCCGAATACATTTTTATTTTTATAAATTGGATACGTTGTTAGTCCGTGTACTTTACCATAATGAAAATCTTGAGTTTACTGAAAAAAAGGAAAGTAACAGTTAGATGATCAGTGAAATAGTGCGTTCACAAATTAATTTCAAAGTTGTCAAGTACCTATTGGAAAACCTTTTATATATTTAAAAATACCAGGTAATTTCTTTTAAATACCGTTTAAAAAATTTAAATTCGGTTGAAAAGTGATTGAGTTACAAATAATTAAATGGGCCGCTTCGATTTTATTCTAAATATTAATAAATGGTATAACATAAGAACATAATCACAATCAACATTGAAAAAATTGGACCAAACTATATTTTTTCATTAAGCATATAAAAAATGTACACTATAATAAAAAGTCTGTAAAGTCAGCAACATTTTTGCTGGGAGGACCCTTGTTGAGTTTTTCGAGTACTTATTCGCCAAGTGCGCAATTTTTATCTGAACACTTTAACATTTTAAATAAGCTAACTTTGAATATAGTCAATTCATAAAAGTGAAAATTTTATATTTTTGTAAAATTTTTTTACGATCTGATCGATTTTATTTCGAGTAGTAGTTGGCCATGGACACAATGTTTATCCGTTTAAGGTAAGATTTATTGTGAATGTTCTTTTTAAATCTACCTTTCGAAAAAGTATACATCTGTTTATTTATCTTTAGTGTCCGACCGAACTCATTTTTATCGGCCGAAGCCGAACTTCGGCCATAATATCAATGTTCGTCAGAAGCCGTAGCCGAAGCCGAACTTTTTGTTTTAATAAAAAAATTATATAAATTGTTTTTTTAGATCAATAAATTTAAACTAAAAAGTTATTAAACAAACAAAAAAAAAAAAATTCATAGGTATATTTTTTTAAAAAATCTATTTGGAAAATAGTTGTGCTATTTTAAGTAAAAAACAAGAATAATATATTTGTACTATATTTTACAGTCAAAGAAAAATAGTTGATCGATTTTTAAGTTGATATAGAAAAAAAACTTTAACTTTAATATTTAATATTTAATATTTAAAATTAAAAAGTTTGATATTGTAATGACAGTTAATCAAAATACAAGTGTCCGGCAGCTCTAAAAAGCTGTTCGCTAGCTACACTAGTTGGTGGGGCTGATAAATATTTTATTGCTACAGTTTTAAAGTTTTTAAATGGACTTGAATTCCAATACTAAAATATATTTATATTTCTGGGACTTAAAGGCTCCGTAATAAAAATTTTAATTTAGTTTTCAATAAAATTTTCATTTGGTTCTGCTACTTCTAAGTCTGGTTCTGTATCATGTCTATCCCAAATTTTAGACATATTTTTACCACTCAAATTTAATTGCAAAATATAAAAGTATACGTTTTGATATAATTTTTATTAAAAATAAAAATTCGACCTTTAATTGTGCAATGAAAATGAAAATTTTTCAAGTTCGAGGCCATACTCTATATTTCTTTATTAGGATATTGTCCTAAGAGTTTTTTTGTTTTCAAATTTATTATTTTACCCTTTCAGGAATTTTCGGGAATTTTCTAGGTTCCCATCATCAGAACACGTTTTGAAAGAGGTACCAATCCCATGCCAAACATCAAACATTCATATAAACTAGTTTATGCACTACATGAGAACTAATATATGTGCTCAAAGTTAAAGATTATCACCATTGATCAAAAAATAAATTGAAAACTTGTTTGTTATGTGCAAGGTCCACCTTTGGTGGATATTCGATACACGTTTTTTGCTTTTTTCCTCCTTTTTATTTTTATAGATTATTTGTTAGGACAAATAATCTATTATTTTATTATTTGTTAGGACAATATCCTAATAAAGAAATATAGAGTATGGCCTCGAACTTGAATAATTTTCATTTTGAGTATACGTTTATTTAAATTACATCGCATTAAATTTGATTATTTGCCTATAAGTCTTGTAGGTATATTTCTGGATTTTTTTTTTGACTATTTTGGATTTTTGAAATTTTTTCACACACTCATATTGATATTCAAATATAGTTGTTTTTTTTTGGTATTCCATCATATTCAACTTTTTATTTTTTATGTAATTTTTTTGTAAACTCTGAAAAGTAAATATAACCACAGTTGTTATTTATTTGTGCTTTTTATTAAATAACCATAAAAAGTGCGGTAGTTCGGCCAAATTCGGCCAAAATTTGGGCGAACACCGAACTTGGCCGAACTTCACTTTTAGGCCAAACTCCGAAGCCGAATACTTGGTCGGACACTACTTATCTTTAATATTTACATTTCTTCATGAGTTAAAAGTATTAAAAAGTGATATTTTACTTCTCGATAGCATCAAGCTACCCGTTAATTACTCTAGTAGCTGGAGCAACTCGACTACTCGTAGACGGGGTGTACTGTCTTAGAAAACTTATCCGAAAACATTTTAAACACTTTTCAAGAATTTTTATTATATATTATATAATTTTATTGTAAATTTATATGATATTATAAAGTTTTATGATCTCTTTAAAACTTTGTGTAAAAAGTGTTCATTTCAATTTAAGTTGTCTTGTCAAAAGTGTATAAACATTTTTTAAGGATTCATTTTCTTAGACAACCTAAAAAACTATTGTTTAGATAAAAAAAACGATTTTATTCAAATATTGATTTTAATCTCTATTATTTTTGCTGGGATTCCACTTGCCTTTACTCCTTTCACACATTTCACTATGTTTCACTGCAATGTGCAGTTTGTTTAACCGCTGATATCTTTGGTTTTCTGACATATTGTTGCTATTTTGACATTTTAGAAATCTTATCGACAGACTGAGTATTGTTCATTTAAATAGTGTTGCTGTTGAAAAAATGTATTCATTTGTTTACACGTTACTAAACAGAATGTTACTTTCAGACATAAATATGGCTGAATGACAGACAGAACGACATACACATGGAGATATTTTATTTTAAATAATGTGTCTAATATTGAAATAGACACGTATGAGATGTGTTAAATGAACGCATGATTTTATGAAATTATATTAACAATCTAAGCGGCCTAAGATTTTTTGCAATGAAATTTATACCACGTGTTAAGCACGAAAAATAAACAATATGTTGTTCTACATAATTTTTTTTTTTCGTTGCCTACTTTAGGCAATATGGGCCAAAATAGGTTTTGGAGCGTATCTCAAAAACTAATACAGAAAAATAAATAATTTTAAGCATAAACTAATTTTCTTACCATGTCCAAAAATTACACTTTTGTGCTTTCTTTTTTTTTTGAAAAACACTAAATTGAGCAAAAGCACAGCTTAACTTCAATATACAAGGTGGCGCAAAAATAACCTTCCGATGTTTTTTGGCTGTAATTTAAAAAAAAAATGAAAAACTTTGATTCTTCTTGTGGACTATTTTTATTTGGTATTTTAATTTTTTTTACATCAAGTCGAGAATATGATGTCATGTAAATGGCCGCCGCCACAGTTGATTGTCATTTGAGCCCTTTTTATGGCATTTTCCATCACTTTGGCCAAAACTTCCGGCGATAGGTCCTCACATTCTTGACGGATATTGTCTTTAATAGCTGCAAGAGTCTGAGGCTTGTTGACATAAACCCGCGACTTCAAAAAGCCCCACAAAAAGAAGTCTGGAGCGGTCAAATCAGGCGATCTTGCTGGCCAGTGCAAATCGCCAAAACGGGAGATTAGGCGCCCGGGAAATGCATCCTTCAGCATATCGGTTGTGGCACGTGCAGTGTGTGCCGTTGCACCGTCCTGTTGGAACCACATGTTTTCCAATCCCAATTCATCAAGTTGCGGCAAAAAGAACTCGTTGATCATTGCTCTGTAGCGCTCACCATTCACAGTAACCGTTTGGCCCGCGATGTCTTCGAAGAAAAAAGGTCCGATGACTCCTCCAGCGAAAACAGCACACCATACAGTGACTTTGAGCGGACGTAATGGCTCTTCGTGGGTTACACGCGGATTTTCAGTGCCCCAGAAGCGTAAATTTTGCTTATTTACGTACCCGCTAAGATGGAAATGGGCCTCATCACTCATGATTATTTTTGATGAAAAATCATCTTCCTCTTGGTGGTGATTCAGGATGGCTTGAGCGTATGTTACACACGATTGGCGGTCATCACCTAACTGCTGATGCACCAAAATTCGCTGTAAAGACCGTCGACTGATACCCATTTGCGTAGCACGTCGTCTGGTCGATGTCGACGGCGCTTCCATGACATCCTCGGCTACAGCAGCAATATTCTCTGCAGAACGGCTACTCCGGGGTCTGCCACGCCTGGCAGCAACTCGTGTTGTGCCAGTCTCTTCGAGGCGAGCGGCTAAACGTCGCAGTGTTTCACCAGTAGGCGTTGGACGGCCAGGAAATCTGTGACGAAATTCACGTTGTGCCAAAGTCACCGACCGATTATTGGTCAAATAAATAGTCACCAATATTCCGCGTTCTGGAGCAGTGTAGCGTAACAATGTTTATTAACGTGTATTTCGCATGTGTTTACTACACAAATGTCAAAACAGAACTGACATTAGGGGCCAATCGCAAAATTTATAGCATTTTCTGATAGGAGGATTACTTTTGCGCCACCTTGTATATTGATCAACTTTAAAAGCTTTTTTGGTGCCACTAAATATAATCATTTTGCTAAATTTTATAAAAAGCCGTCCATACGTTTTCAAGTTAAGACAATGTTAATTGGAGTTATCCTATTTGAATCCTAAATGTCGTTGGAGCAAAATAAGAGATTTTTTTTTTAAAGTATCTCTATTTTTATTGTACTTTTTATTTACTATCAACGGTTTCTAGTCAACATAAATATATTTTTAAGATTTTTTAGAAATTGTGTTCTAATCGAGGAGGTGTCTGAGATTTTTCCGATATTCGAAATCGGTTCGTTTTTTATACGACTTTTATCGAAGGGGTAAAAGGCCCCTATATTTGAAATAATTAAAAAATGTGGCAACTCTGGGTCCACTATGTATGCAATAGAGGTATCAAAATTTTTGTTTTATGGAGTAATTTAGTCCAGTGTACAAAAAATCTAGTTTTCGTAAATTAAAGATAAGTTTTCTTAAAAAAGAAATTTAATTTTTAAACCCACTTTTTAGGATTATAAAAAAGTGTCTATTTTTTCTCCTTGACAATACATCCAAAGTTTATTAAAATCCGCGAGTTCTGGTTGGCATACGTCCCTTGTACGTTGAGTTCAATTAAGCAATCAGCGATCGTAATTATCGTTGGAAATCTGATACCTTAAAAATTATATATCATCCGAACTGCAAAAGAATTAATGCAATTTGAGATTAATTCACAAATAATTTAATTCAGAATTAAAAAATGTTTGTATATCATTTCGCAGAGTTTGTTTTCTGTGAAATTCTTTATTGTTAAGTCAATTAACAAGGAGTAGATACACATCGATGGAGTAAAATTTTTCCAAACTTTGGCGTAACATTGATTTTTAGTTTAAATATACTTTAAATAAACAATTCAAAAAGGTTTCTGCTGGAAGTTTTTTTTTTTTTAGTTCCTTAATTATTTTTTTCATTGACTTTGCAGCTAGGATAGGTAAAATTTAATATTTGCAAAAGCATCAAAAGTTATATAGCTATTGCACAAGATTTCCTACTAAATATTTGGACTATTCTCAAAAATATTTAAAATTATGCTTAAAAATGATAATATTAACTTTAGGGCAAATTAATAGGATTTTACACGATAATAAAAAACTATTTCAAATCCGTTTGCAATAATCACTTTCTGTAAAGGTCGCAAAAGTTATGGCGGTTAAAATTTTAAATTCTTTAAAAAATTCTCAAAATAGAGTTTTTTATTCAAATAAAAATAATTTCGCGCATGTATAGCGTTGTTTAATATTTTTAGTAGTTTTCATGGAAAATTACTCCTTTATTTTTTAAAAACTTTGTCAAATTTTGTGGTGTTTCAAAAATTATATTTTTGACTTACAATCGTGGTTTGCGCGATATTTAAAAATGATAATTTGTATTTGAGATCATATTTTAATTTAATTTAAAACATTGGAAATCATATTTTAATTTAACACAATCCGTTCCAACTATGTGCAGTAGGGTGGGGCGATTAGTATGGAAGGAAAAAAATCTTAATGGGAGCTTCGCGTTTCTGATTCTTGGGATTGTACTGAGCAAAAAAGTCCACTAGACGATACGTCTACGGTGAAAATCGAGCTTCCACATTTTGACTTTACGGCAAAAAAGCCCTATTTTGAAATTAAAGATTCACCCCTTAAGCCCCACCCACAAATATGATTGATGTATTAATCTGCTAGAGAACCTTCCAAAGAAGAGATTGATACCATAATCTTGTATAAACTACACCTACTTCCTGAGATATGTCTATTCCACACATTGTTACTTTCACAAAATACGACTAAAAAGTGAAAATGTGGAAGCTCGATTTTCACCGTAGACGTATGGTCTAGTGAACTTTTTTGCTCAGTACAATCCCAAGAATCAGAAACGCGAAGCGCCCATTAAGATGTTCAAATCGCCCCACCCTAATGTGTAGTCTTTTAACATAATGCTTTTTAATACTTACTAAATTTCATTTGGTCCATAAAATATTTATTTCTTAAAATTTATTAATGCTCTCCTGGTTTTGTGTTATAGCATTGAAAAATTGTAAAAATATTGTTAATTTTAACGAATTTCACACAACAGTTCTGATGTGCCGGAGCAAACCCAGTAAAAAACGCTGCTTACATGCAAGCAGGTTTGTAAGGGAGTACGCCGAGAAGAATCCCTTACAAACCTGCTTACATATGCTATGATTTTTGTATGGCAAATTCCCACTTGGAAGCATTACTTTTAGACAAAAACCAGTGATGGGTTTCAGTAAAATCATATTTCATGTCTACATTATTACGATTAAAAGTTAAATGACTAATTATTTTTTATTTCATACTCGAAAACACCAAACACAATCGGAAATCACTCGGGAGAATTTGAACAGATCGTTTATAATCCACGATATGAAACTTTCTGCATTACAACCTGCATCCTTATAAGGGAATAGGGTAAGCTGCTTACAACCTGCATCATTGTTAGGGAATACAGTAAGCCCAAAATTTTTGTTTGTTTATTTTTATACGAAAATTATTCGTTTCTTTTGTTGCTTCTCAATATTATGTAATACTAGGCACTTACATCAGCGCATTTGTTTTATACTGCTTCTAAAAACACGAAAATTTTATACTGGGAAACTTGTTTATTTAAAAGAGTAACTTTTTTTTATTTTGAAAAAACTTGTGATGGCGATCAATTATATGCTTTGCCACTGTCATTTTTAAGTTTTCAAAATATGTCTACATGACATTTTGTTATTTAAGAAAACAAAAATAAATCACACAATTTTTGCACAGTTTTCCCAAAGCTCGATAATTTTAGCATTTTAATTTCTTTTATGCTCCTCTGATTTTATGTTGTAAAATAAAAAAATCAGTTCACGCAGCAAATTAGTTTATTTAAAACTAAACAGCAAATGTGGCATGTGAAAAGCTGCATTTTTTTTATCAAAATTGTGACGGTCGAACTCTTTGTTTGTTAGAGGCACATCAACGAAGCATAACTCCAACTGTTCATAAATACAACATATGAGAAGCACTGTTTTTTAAATTTGTATTCCATGAAGAGGCGTCAGAGCCCGGTTCGAGAAAAAAAACAAATAATTTCTAAATTAAAAAAAATTGTTTTCAATTCCTGACTATCATGTATTTATTTATTAGATAATGGCACACTAATTAATTACGTGTGGAATTTATCTCTCAAGTGTTGGGAGAATGTGTAATACCAAATTGAATCCAAAAGTTGAAAGCCGCTAACATTAAAATAAAAAGAATAAAAAAAGTGAAATTGTTTTAAACGTTTTTTCAGTTTTTAAAATGTGAGTAACGATAGCAATTATAAGTATAAACAGACCTATGGCTTTAAAATCTTGCACTCCTACGAGTTAAAGTGTTGTTAACCCAAACATATAAATCGCTTTTCTAAAAAAATAATTATCAAGTTATTAAAAAATGATATCAGTTTCAAAGGATTAAAAAAGAGAAAAGCATATCTTTTAACTGCCCAGTCTCAAGTTTATGGGTTGAAAAGTGGGGTATAAAAAGTAGCTTTTTATGAGAAAATCTCTATAATTTTCGAAATTTTGATTCATTTGTACCCACGATTAAAGTACTCCAGACAATTAAATTGTTGATACCCACACACAGAGAAATAAAGTGCCAACCGAATTAAAAAGTATATATTTATGGTAACAACTTATAAATTTAGTTAGTACATCGGTTGTGCCAACCTTCTGAAATTCGTTATAGTCGAATTTGATTCGAAGTAACCGAATTTTAGTTAGCAAATAGCCAAATTTGTCTCTGTGTGCATATTATCTACATCGTGCCACATTTTTGAATTATTTGAAAGAGAGGTCGTCGGGGAAAGACGCAAAATACGATTAAGAATATCAATTAAATACACATAGAGAAATAAAGTGTATTTTAACGGCAAGAACTTATAAATTCAGTTAGTACAACGATATTTTCATTAGATTTCTGAATATTTTGCGTGTTGCTACTAAAATTCAGTTGAATCAATCGAACTTTATTCTGAAAACTAATGTTCAGGTGTACCAACCGACTGAAATTCGTAATAACCGAAATTCGTAATTTCAGTTGGCAAATAGCTATATTTTTCTCTGTGTGTATGCATTAGTATGCAATATCTTAAACTTAATACAACTACAATTCCTTTATAAAACGCCAGATTTAATTTACTCTAACTAAAAACACAATTTTTTTGAATAACAAGAATACTTGAAAGTCCTCAGATATTATTTATGCAACTGAACTCAGGGAACTTCTGCTTTAAAAATATGTAGTTGTTTGGGTTGTAATACAGATTCTTTATTTTTAATGTAAATGTCAGTCATTTGAAGAACAAATTAAATTTTTCACTAACCTTGTAGTTCATTTAAAAAAACAAACCACATCAAATGACAGTTTTATGATTTTACATTTATTTTTACTGTAGTTTTTTGTTATTTAAAAAAATAAAAAAAATAAATGTATGTTTATTTTTTACTACCATGTGATTCCTTTTTACTACAATTGTTAGTCATTTTATGAACATTAAAAGCGAAATGACAATGTTAGTTGAATTTAATGAAATTTAAGTCGTCCTTTCTTCAAGTGAAATTTCATTTGTTTTTGACTACAATTTCTGTCGTCTTTACCTACATAATATTCTAAGTGTGTGAATGTGTCCTCAGAAAGGTTTCCTCTTAACAGACATTCGCGGCGTCAATTACATTTCACAATCATTCACTAGTGAAATATTTAAATATCATTAATAATTTCAGACCTACGCTCACACTTGTAGGCTTAAACGCTTTCTTAGAAAATTTGTAAAATTTTTAATACTCAACATGGGGATTAGTAACAACTTCTGGGCATTCAATTTCAAGGCCTGTAATTAAATACACAAATATTGGTATTATGTCCCATGTCTGCTATTGACAAAATTTTAAATTTTACAAGCAAGCGTTTAAGCCAACAAATGTGAGCGTAGCTCTGAAACTACTAATTGGATGACAAATTTCACAAGTGAATGATTGTAAAATGTAATTGACGCCGCCCATGTCTACCTCTTAACGTATCAAATTTGTCAATGTGTGCATTTAAATAGCAAAAAATTTTGTAATTTTTGACCCCACTTAGTAACCCCTAAACATAAGATTGGAAAACAAAAAATACGTGTGTCTTAAATTTGTATTCTCTACAATATAGCTAAGGTTCATTAAGATATGCGAGTCCGGGCAGAAATACCTCCATTTTTAGCACAAAACTTTAAGTTGAGATATACAAAGGTTTAATAATTTTGTTACTGACGTTTTTATTTGAGTTGTCCAATTGCTAAATAAAAATCTTACAATTGTATCTAAACCTACGTTGATGTATTAAATAATTTTCTCTTTAATTCGTCTTCCTACTAATCAAAAAATTCTAACATAATGTGCAATATACATTTGTATGTCCGATTTTATTTGAGCTTTTCCTTCTAGGCGATTTGTAAGTAGTCTTTTGTCTATGTTTGTTGCCAATGCTTAATCAATTGTTCTTATTGTCCTTAAGGCAATTGTTTATTGCATTTTGTAAACCCTATAAGCACTTTAATATTGAGTTATGACCTGAGTATATGTAAACGACTGAATGAATACACTTTGTACATTCAATTAAATCTGTTAAGATTGTTGTAATAGGTAAAACTATCAGATTCCTGAACGGCTGCCTGCTATTTGGCTATATTGCTTTTATGTTTGTAAATGTAATTACACGTACATTTATGCTAAAGGACAATAGATTGAAAGCCTTTGTAAGATGAAATTGTTTAAAAATACAGTGGGGAGCACTTGTGAGTACATGTAAGTACTTTTTCCACCTAAAGATTCAGGCCGAAAAATGTTTGACACTAGAACTAAATTATACTTTTCTAAAGGTGCAAGGTACGCTGAATCCAAATATGGCTTTAGATTCACTCTCCGATATCAGGCGTTCGAGCTATATTAACGAGAAAAGTGTATTTTTTGACCAAAATGCTCCGATTTTTGACCTTCCTGGAAATACATTTTTCATAATACTTGTAACGTCACCTGAACAAACTACTCCTACAATTTTTTTCAGTTTTTCAATTTTTAAGATAACTTATTTCCTTACGACATTATCATCGGTTGAACTTGATAATAAATTTGAATTTTTAAAAATTTTGCATTGCGGGACTTTAAAATTGCTGTTACAACATCAATTTCAATTTACAATAATGTCGTAAGGAAATAAGTTATCTTAAAAATTTAAAAAAAAATGGTAAGAGTAGTTTGTTCAGGTGACCATACAAGTATTACATGTACTCACAAGTGCTCCCCACTGTATGTTTATGCTATAAAAATAGATTTGTTTTTCCAAAAACAAGACATACTTTGTAATTTTATTAAAATCGAGATAATAATTTTAAATTTATTGCAACAAAAAAAAAAAAAAATCATATAATAAAAGTAAAATATATGACATTTTTTTGTCGATCGCTTAAAAGCAATTTCATAAAGTTACATTTCATTACAATTCAATTACAATTACAATTTTAATTACAATTTAAATTTCAATTACAATTCAATTTAATTACAATTCAATTACAATTCAATAACTTTTCAGTTGTTCGCTACCACGGTAACATGAAGACCAAAATGAAAATTTTAAAAAAGTGAGACATTTTTCTTAAACTAAAGTCAAAATAACGCTAAAATACCGAAACGACGATTTAAAACGCTATTATATTGATTAAACAAAATTTAATGGGTAGAATTTTGAAATAAACCCTGTGCCATTAGAAGACACATGCCTCTATTCGTAGTTTTAAAACTTTCATACCGTTATACGAAGGTGGATCAATAAGTCCGTGACTTTTTGAATAAAACACAGTTTTTTTTTTTTGCAAAAAAAAAAATTATTTTTCAACATAATCTCCTTTTAGCTCAATACACTTAGTCCAACGTTTCTTCAATTTTTGTATCCCTTCTAAAAAATAGGATTTTTCGAGGTCCATAAAATAGGCATTTGGTTGATCAATAATTTCATCGTTGGAGCTAAATCTCTTTCCACCGAGCCATTTCTTTAGGTTTGGTAATAGGAAATAGTCACTGGGGGCTAAATCCGGAGAATTTTGGCGGATGAGGTACCAATTCGTAGCCCAATTCATGGAATTTTGCCATTGAGACTGCACACGTGTGCACCCGTGCATATGGCCATATGGGGTCGTTTTTTTCTTAGCCATATGGGATCGTTTTTTTTTAATCCTCGTTTAATCGGTCCAATAAGTTGGCCTAATATTCGCCGTTTTTTGTTTTTTCCTTTTGAAGGTAATCCATGTGGATTATCCCGCGTGCATTCCAAAAACTGTTGCCACCTTATTGGCCGACAAACTTACCCTTGGCCTTCTTCGAAGCCGGTTCACCTCCGGAGTGTGGTAATGGATCCATGTTTCATCCACAGTTACAAAACGCCGCAGAAACTCATTCGAACTGCTGTTAAACAACTCCAAACAATTCTTTGAAGTTGTCACACGATTACGTTTATGGTTAATTGAGAGCAAAGCCGGCAGCCACCTTGCAGACAGCTTTCTTAAACCCAACTGATCATTTAAAATCGAAACCAGACTGCCATATGAAATTCTTATGTCATCAACAATCTCACGCACTTTAATCTTCAATCGGCCAACACCATATCGTGGATTTTTTCGACAGTTTCGGATGTATTGACCTCAATTGGCCGTCCAGAACGTTCGGCGTCATTTGTACTTGTGCGACCACAACTAAAGTCAGTAAACCACTTTTTTACCATTGAAATCGATGGTGCAGAGTCCCCATAGTATTTATCAAGCTTTTCCTTGGTTTGATTGACGGTTTTTTTTTCGCAAAAAACATTGTTTAATGAGCACGCGAAATTCGCTTTTTGCCATTTTTAAAAAAATCCACGATGTTGTATGTTTTGGACAGCTGTTAAACGCAAAGTAAATGACGGAACTTGCTCAAAATTTGACAGTAGTCTATTAACAGGTGACACTTGCTGGGAGCAGTGTTGCATTTCATATAACTACGAGGAAAGTTCGAAAAGTCACGGAGTTATTGATCCGCGCTCGTTATGAAAATGTAGTGTTTGCCAACCATTAAAATTACTGAAATACAAGATATTGTTCCTAATTAAAATTGATTTCATTTTTACTGGGCAGTAAATTGAAAACGATACTTCTACCAGATTGCATTTTTAGTAAGGAAAAGTAAAAAAAAAACTTAATATTGTTTTAAAGTAATTATGGTCAAGAAAAGTACAAAAATGAAAAGTTTAATTATTGTTGTTCTTATTGTTGTTCCTATTATTCTTGTTATTCTTGTTAAAGTTGTTTTGAGTTTTAAAAGGAAATGAAATATAAATTAACACAAAAAATAAGTTATGTTAAATTATGTTTTATTTTTTTTATTCTACACTCAAATAATGAAGCTTGTAAAAGTTATACAAAAATAGGTAATTTTACAGAAAAATTAACTAATTTTATAGAAATTCATATTTTAATTAGACATAATTCTCAAATTATATTTTCATATAAAATAAATAGAAAAGTTTTAGTATAAAATACCGAATTCATTTCTAGTTTACAAACATAAGAAGCACACACGCAAATACCCAAACAGACACTGCATTACCATACAAATGTGTCGTTCACACATTTTTTTTTTTTGATTATCATAATTTTTTTGCAGAAACCTTTTTATAGCTTTTTTCTTTTTCATTTTCAATAAAAGTTTTAATTAATATTATCATTGTCGTGATAGGTGCAAAATCAATTAAAATATTAATTTATTCAATAAATTTTTGAATTGAAACCCCTTTTTAGTTTTTTCTATGTATGCTTAAGCATTTTTTTTTTTAAATTTCAGATTATTGAAATGTTCAACTTAAAAATAAAACTTCTCTCACCTATAAAAAATGATAATATGTAAACAGGTTTGCTAATTTTAGCGATTCTGGTCCAAATAAAATAAGTAAAAATTTGGTAATTTTAAAAAAGAGAATAATAACATTTTTTATTAAAAATGATTTTGTGCTAAAAATTACTGCAACAACTGTAAATTTGGATATAAAAGTTTTTCTACTAACTTTTTTATTTGAGTGTACTCTTCTGCTTAGTTCAGTTTCAATTCTTGGCTGTTCATCTTTGTGTTTTTGTTACTATAGAGTTTTTGCTTATTTATTTACATACTTTTTTTCGTTAGCTAATTATAAGCCAAAGAGTTTAATGAGCAAAATAATGAGTTTTGTTTTACTTTCTTGATAAAGCTACGTGTTTTCTATGTAGAAATGTATATTTTTTTTACTGAGTCCTAAATTTATGTATGTACTACAACGGAATATCTGTTTTATATCCTTTAAGGTGGCTTAGTTATTTCATACACTTATACATTAGACCGGCTCACCCCCCGTGAGCTGGACCGTTTTTAAAAAAGATAAATTTGTTAGTTTTTCAAAGAATTTTGTACTTTAACTATAGACAACCTATATTTAACAAGTCAAAGCATGTCCAGTAGGGTTATAATTATTTTTGAAAATATCAAATTTTACCTATCCTAGCCATAAAGACCTTTAAAAATATAATGAAATTGTTTAATTTTTTTTTGTTTAATTAAACTAAAAATTTATTTTTCGCAAAAGTTTTAAAGTAATTAGATCGATCTAGATCGAAAACCGTCTTGAAAGGCATACGTATAATGAAGTAGATGTCGCGGTTTGTCAAGATGCAGTAGAGACGAGGAAAATGATACTAAAAAGTCCAACTCTTGTAAGACATATACAAAAAACCACCATGGAAGATTTTTGTATCTGTTTTTCATACATAAAAGAAAATTGTGGATTAAAACAACTAAAATTTTGTGTTGTCACCGGCGTGTTAAAGACAAAATAAAATATTTAAATTTTATAAAGAATAAATTTGTATTTGTAAACTAAATGTTTATAGAGATTAATAATTTAGTGTGTTCAAAGTGCAAACAAAGACAGCGAAAGACAATTACACACATCTTAAGTAATTTTTTATGTTTCCTTTTTCTTATTGCACAAAAAGGGTTGCAAATGTCATATTTTGTTATTTTTTCGTTTCGTTTCTAGAATTATCTACGGCATTTGCCTTCCTTTAAAAGATGGCATCATTTAGACAACCATTGATGTAAGTAGTTGAAAGATAATTTTGTTTATGTTATACACAGAAAAACCTAAAAAAGGGTTTCAATTAAAAAATTTCTTTAATCAATTAATATTTTAATTGATTTTGCACCTATCTCGGCAATCAATACAATCAATTAAACCTTTTATTAAAATTAAAAAAAAAAGTTATAAATAACTCCTACAAAAAAAAATATGATACTCACAAAAAAAGCGTGTGATCTATACGTTGGTATGTGTATTTTTTACAATGCTGAGTCTGTTTGTGTGCTTGTTTTGTTTGTTAACTTCAAATGTATTTGGTATTTTATACTGAAAATTTACTATTTACGCATACAGTGTATGAAAAACTAATATGATAATTGCGTCTAAAATAAAATATGTATTTATATATTTAAAAGTCAATTAAAATGTAAATTGATTCAATTAAATATTTGTTTAGAAACAAATTAAATTCAATTCAAATCAAATCTTTAATTAGATATTTTAGGTTGATAACTTTTTCTGTGTATATATAATTATTTATATTTTATTTTAGATACTACATTGATTTATGTCACCAATGTGGGAGTATGAACATTTTTATATTTTTTGTAACGTATTTTAAATTATTTTTAAACGAATCAGAATAATATGTTTATGATTTTCAGCAAATAAATTAACTAAAATATAATTTTTATACAAATTTTTTGAGTTTTTTTCAGTCTAATAATATTCATAAAAAATTTATTAAGGTTTTTTTAATTTCTATTCCACTATTGCTGACATTAAAATTTTTTTTTGCAAGCACCCTCCTGGCTAAAAATTTGCTGACTCAGCAAAAGTTTTAGCTGACTTTACTAACTCTAACAGGGCTGGCAAAACAATGACACGCGTGCCAATATTGGCATGCGACATTTGCTGGACTATTTCAGAATAATTTAGTTTTTATAGAAAACTTTTGTTAAACAATTTATCAAAGGTTTAAATATTTATTTTCGTACTTTAACCAGAAAATGGTAACATTTTTCAAAAAGCTATTTATTTTTTATTGCTCATAAAATTTGTATATTTTCTTTCAAAATGATAAAGAAAAAGTTTAAAAAAATTCCCAAATCTTTTTTACGAAATTTTGTTAAAAAAATCGTTTTACACGAATCTAAGTTTCACAATCTACTCGGAACATAAATGGTATCGTTTTTTGGACTGTTACACAGATGGTTCCGGGTTCGATTCCCAGTGACGTTAACATCAATTTTTAGAAAAATTATATACATGAGTTTTCTATCCCTCACATGTATCGCATAGCTTGCCTTCGGTGTTCCCATATAGCACTTAACCCCACTTAAGTAAAATAATGAATCAGAGTTATGAATCAAAAAACTTCAATAAGTTCGCCGACTCTCCATCTGGTGGCGAGCAACAACTGTTCTAAGACTTATCATCTCGCGCAATTGCAGTGTTGCTCGTTTCCAAAGAAAGCAACACATTAATAAATAGCAAGAAAATCCTGAGTGTTGCCTCTCTTTAAAAAAAAATCTTAGACAAAGATTCTGCTCCGTTTTGGAATGTGACAAAGAAAACGAGGAAAATGTTAACTCAATACCTATTTTGAAACACAAAGACACTCGATTCACTACTAATGTTGAAAAGTGTAATATTATGGTTAAGACTTTTGCACCTTCTAATTTAGAAGATACTGAAATGAACTCACAAGTACTTTAATTTTATACATCAAATATTCCCAACATCTCTGTCAATATGTTATTAACTATATCGCACACAAGCGATGTTATAAAAAAATTTAAATCGAAAAAGTCACCTGGAATTTATGAAATTAGTAATAAATGCTTTACGTATCTTTCAAAAAGAATCGCTCAAATTTTTAATTGTCAATTTAATGTCGTAAATTTGGGACGGCAAAAGTAATTGCGATTCGTAAGCCGAATAAACCTCCAGATACTGTATCGTCCAACAAGTATGCTATCCTCTTCTGTTAATATTCTTGTGCAAATTATAAATCAAAAATTGATATTCGTTTTTGAATCAAGAGGCCTCTTTCCTCGTCACTAATTCAGCTTCCGTAAGAAACATAATATGGTCCAATCCTTGGTTTGGATTATAAATTTGGTAAACAAGAAGTTTTAACTTCAAAAATCAACTATTACTACACTCATATAAATAAAGCTGAAAAAAGCAAAAAAAAAAAAGCTAAACAAATTAGTTAGAAATTACCTTGCAGAAAAAACTGCTAAATTTAGCAGATTTTTTGGCAAAATATTAATAAATTAAGAACAGCAAAATTCAGGGACCGAAAATAATAGTTATTTTCAAATTTTTAAACAAAAAAAGCAATTAGAAGTAAATGTCGGAAAACTGTTTCAAGTATACCATTTTGATCCTTATGAACTAGTCTATAATAAAATACATTGCTTTTTAAAATTTTGATTTTTATTTTTTTTTTAGCAAAATAAGTTTTTTTTTGATTTTTATTTTTTTTGAGCAAAAATAAAAAATAAAAGTTATATCTTGATTTTTATTTTTTCGAGCAAAAATAAAAGTTATTTTTTGATTTTTATTTTTTCGGGCAAAAATAAAAGTTATATTTTGATTTTTTCGAGCAAAAATAAAAGTTATTTTTTGATATTTATTTTTTCGAGCAAAAATAAAAGTAATTTTTTGATTTTTATTTTTTCGGGCAAAAATAAAAGTTATTTTTTGATTTTTATTTTTTCGAGCAAAAAAAGCTAATAACTTTTATTTTTGGTAAAAAAAAAAAATAAAACCAAAAAATGACTTTATACTTGCTCGAAAAAATAAAAATCAAAAAATAACTTATATTTTTGCTCGAAAAAATAAAAATCAAAAAATAACTTTTATTTTTGCTCGAAAAAATAAAAACCAAAAAATAACTTTTATTTTTGCTCGAAAAAATAAAAATCAAAAAATAACTTTTATTTTTGCTCGAAAAAATAAAAATAAAAATAAAAAAATAACTTATTTTTGCTCGAAAAAATAAAATCAAAAATAACTTTTATTTTTGCTCGAAAAAATAAAAATCAAATAATAACTTTTATTTTTGCTCGAAAAAATAAAAATCAAAAAATAACTTTTATCATCTGACTGTTATGAAAAAAGGAATAATTTTTACGGTCCCTGGCAAAATTACATCTGTTAACTTTACAAAATTTTAGTTATATTCGTTATGAATTTTAGTCAATTGAAGATAGCAGTTTACTCTGTAAAATTAGCAAAAACTTTTACAAAATATTTGCAGACTCAAAATACTCAAACAAAAACTGTAATGTTAACAACATTTTTGGCATATTTACCTAAAATTTAGTAGAATGCAAAAAATCGTTAATTTTGCTAAAATCAACTGAAATTTTTTCATAAAAAATTGTAGATTGCTGATTTCATAAGACCAGACTTTTATTCGCATTAAAAATAAAAACTAAAAAATAAACTTTAAAAATTTTACATTCTTCAATGATTTTTTTGTCTACTACTATTCATTCAGTAAGTCTTGGTTGGAACCGGATTAACCATGATGGATCGGCTTTTGTTTATATATACATGATAAAATAACGAAAATTTATTGAATAAATACGCAAATGAAGTATTTTTTATCAAAAATATGCAAATGACTTTTTTTGTAGACAATTGTAAGAAACATTATAATTGTCTGCTAAAGCCATTGGAATTGTTCAATGCCAATTACAACAGAATTTCATTGACATTGTTTTTAAGCAATTTTAATGAATCAAATTTAATAAACATTGATATAAAACAATGCCAAATAAATCGTTAATTAATTAGACCATTCAATTAACTAGTCCCAAGTATGATGTGAATACATTTTGTAGAAAATAAAAACAAACAAAAACAAAAAACTGAAATAACTTCAAACAACTGAATCGAATATTTATTTTAACTGATCTGTAGTGAAAATTTGAACATTTATTTTTAACTTACTATTCACTTCTTCTTACGTATTTGTTATTTATTTAAACGACGTTTATAAATAAATAACAAAAAACATTTAACTAGTAACATTAAACAAGATCACTCTATGCAACAACAAAAAAAAAACACATACAGAACTTCGTTGAATTTGCTGCTACGCACACAAGCGTAAATGTAATAATTCGCTGATTTAGAATCAAGAATTTTGTCTCTTACCCCAGCATACCATATGCGCTCTAAATGAGCTCATAAAGACTCTTTTGTCGGAACGCTGACGCTCATAATGAGTTCACAAAATAATCATAAACAGTCATAAAACGCTCATATTTGAGTGGCTTTTTCCACTAAACTGGTCACTCATGAAAGAGCTCTAAATTTTATGCATAAAAGAGTATTTTCCCAGCTTACCATATGCGCTCTAAATGGGCTCATAAAGACTCTTTTGTCGGAGCGCTGACGCTCATAATGAGTTCATAAAATAATCATAAACAGTCATAAAACGCTCATTTTTGAGTGGCTTTTTCCACTAAACTGGTCACTCATGAAAGAGCTCTAAATTTTATGAATAAAAGAGTATTTTATGACTCTTTTTTTAAAACGCATTTTGAGCTTTTTAATATTACATGCTGGATTTTCTTTTCTTAATTTGTTTGAACGAAGTTCACTTATTATTAATTTGCTTTCTTTTAAGCTTGCTCTTTTCATTGCTCTTTTCATTGTCTTTACGCTTCCAAAAATATTCACTTATGAATTAATTTGTGTAACTTCTTTCTTCTGCTTAGCTGAAATTTACCGTTATCTGTCAGCGTGCAGAAATTACTCATAAAAAGCACATAAAATCTATCGTTTATGAGCTCAGAAATATTCGCGCAGAAACCACGCATAAAAAACTCATAAAATTTACCGTTATGAGCTCAGAAATTTACACGCAAGAAACACTCATAGAAAGTCATAAAATCGATCGTTTATGAGCCCAGAAATTTGCACGCAGGAAACACTCACAGAAGCTCATAAAATCGCTCATATATGAGCTCATATATAAGAGCGCTCCGATAATGGTATGCTGGGTATGCTGGTACTCAACAGAACACGCACACATTGATCACAATACAAACCCGAAAGAGTAATAACATAACTTCACACATACGTAAACTACCTGTGCGTATACTTTATATTAACTCGAAATGTGTAAAACTCATACGCCTAGGTGTGCCTTAAATCAAAATATATTCTCTTCCACTGCGATGAAAAATTGAATATTTCAATACTACACTCAAAAATGAAAAGTAGTTAAGCCGGATTTTAAGTGATTTATCATTTATGTTTAAGTACATTTTCGGGTAATTAAAACTACAAACTATTTTGAGTGCATGAATTATTACAAGTGTAGTATTGGCAATACTACTATATCCCAGTATTGGTGAGTCAAATGATGAAGTTCTTTCCAAAAATGACATTTCATATCCCCAAAACTGGGAATTACTAGGCAGGGGTAAACACAGCTGTTCAAATGTGTGGTAATAAGAACACAAACATGCATATTATGAATTACCATTTCATTCAATTTTATCAATTACTTTTATGTATTTTTTGGTAGTTACATTGGCTTCATTTTGACGTATGGATTTTGTGATTCTTTTGTGTAAGAATATAAAACAGTATCTTGGGCTTTTCGCGTTTCCGGTTTTTATATACACACAAATATACATAAATATTTTTCTATTCATACTTTTGTGTATTATTTTATGGCAGCGGTTTCCACCAACTTTTGCTTCACGTACCCCTTGAGACACTTTTACTGGTTTACGGACCCCCAAACAGTTTTTTCATATACAAAAAAATGCAAAAGTAACGAAACAAACCAAAATTCTATTTTTATTACAAACAAAAAAAAAAAAAAACTTTAGAAAATCCACATGCAGTTAAACCCGATTAAGATGAACTCCGAAGGACCAGAAAAAATAATTCGTTACTTGAGTACAATTTTAGTGTCCACAAATTATTAATAATTTTTATTCATGTGTTTTATATAATTTTTATTAAAAATAAAAATTATGTTTTTTTCTACCTTTAATTATGCAATGAAAATGAAAATTATTCAAGTTCGAGGATATACTTTATATTTCTTCATTAGGATAATCTATAGAGTTTTTGTTTTTTAATTAATTAATTGAATAATTTTCATTATCCTTGTACAATTAAAGGTCGAAACAACATAATTTTTTTTTAATGAAAATCATATCAAACTTGTATAAAAGACAAAGTACGGTCTTGTTTACTCACCATTTACATTTTGTTTTTTTAAACAAAACAAATGTGAAAATAAAAAGGAGAAAAAAACATGTATTCTATATCTACCAAATGTAGACCTTGCACATAACAAACAAGTTTTCAATTTATTTTTGATCAATGGTAATTATCTTTAACTGCGAGCTCATATATTAGATCGCATATAGTGAAAAAAACTAGTTTATATGAATGCTTGATGTTTTGCATGGGATTGTCACTTCTTTCAAAACGTGTTCTGATGATGGGAACCTAGAAAATTGCCGAAATAGATCTATCAACACATTTCTGAAAGTGGTCAATTAATAAATTTGAAAACAAAAACTCTATAGAAAAAATTTAACGGACACAATGAATATGCCAGACTTCCGCAGTTTCGTACCCTCCAAGGACTCGTCAGTGGGTAATGTATGTGTCAATTGAACAAAGTATTTTAATTTGTTAAATTGCTCTATATGAAAAACTTTTTACTTTGTTTCGTAGTGAGTTTCAAACGCACAGCCATACAACAGGCTATGACTCGTAGCATCGCCTTTTAGCGAGTTAAGCCACACGCAGCATTCACAATTTATTGTTTTTAATCTGAAGAGACAGAGTTAACTATGAACAATTATTTTGGAACTAGAATGCTTTCTCTTTTTAATCTAAGCCTATTGTTTTCTTTTTCACAAGTAATTATCACATTATGATGCGCTTTATTCACATCCATTAGTTGGATACCAAGTGTAGGTTAGAGATGGAGTTGCCGCTGGGCTAGTTGTTCAATTGTTTCTGGGGTAAAGTGTTTGTAACCGTCATATAATGACAATCGTAAATAATTACTAACGACTTTTTAAGTTAGATTTTTACATGAAGAAGAAAAATAAAACATTTTTTATTGAAACATTTAACGGATATAATGTATATGCCAGACTGCCGCAGTTTTTTTTATTAAACTACAAAAAGGAAACTTCATAATATTCTGAGTTTGGGACAATCAAAAACAGTTCATCTTAACCAATATGTATTAACAGATGTTACATTAAAGTTATTGCCAAAATGTCATTACATTCAAATTAGTTGTACTTACCGAGCATTTATCTAAACCGAGTTCGTCTTCAACAAGTTTTACAGTAAGAGGCTTCTTTAATAATTTGAATTATTATTAATAAAATTGCAAAAATTTGTCTGAAATATGTTTTATTTGTTTTAAACAATCATTTTGTCGGAACCCCTAGAATACTATCACGGACCCCTGTGGGTCCGCGCACTCACACTGGCGAACCTTTGGTTTAGAGAAATGTTCGTTTTTTGTTTATATATTGTTATTGTACTAAACAGGATATCCTAGTTATTCGCAATTTTCTTACTATTGTTTGTTTGCAATTGAAAATTTGTTTTTCTTTATATTTTGTTTATTTATACTTGTATCAGCACAATAACCTTTACAAAAAAAAAGAGGAAGAACAACAAGAACAAAATTAAATTGTAAATGCAAAAATTCAATTTGAATTGTTGTCATACTTTGGCAGCGGAAGAAGCCTATAAAAGTTATAATAATACTTTTTCATTAGAAAAAAAGGATATTATTTATTTTGTTTATATCAATGTAATTCTAAGACATTTTGATGATTTCGTAATAATTACATTTTTTATACAAAAAAAAAAACGGTTCAGTTTAAATTTACAATTACTCCAGCTGGCATTGAAACGTTTCTAGTGTATAAAGCAAAATAAATTTTACATGCGTTTTTAAGAACACTTGTCCTTACGTGCCAATTTATATAAAAAGGTATTTCGACAACAATTTTTGCCAATTATACTACATTAGTATTAGACAGAAAAACTGTTGTTCAGCTAATATCAAAGTTAAGTTTTTATAGTAAATGTTAATTAGAAAAAAAAAAATTGGCAAATCACAAGTTATCACCGACATTAAGAAAACGTTAATTGTAATTTAGAATTTTTGCCAGGAACAGTGAAAATGGGCAATCAAAAATGGGAATCTTCCCCCTTAACGGACTGCCGAAACCACTGAAGTAAGGAACTTAAAATTTAATACGAATATTCCTTCTCCCGACTATACATTCTCTAATGATTTTTTTGAATTTATATTTTGCAAAAGTGCGCCAATGTTTCAAAATTAAAACTCAGGATGTATTTATTCTCTAAATCTTTATTAGTTTTGTTTCTAGAACTGTTTACAGCATTTAGCTTCAGTCCAAATTGTCATCATTTAGACAACCATGGATGTGAGTAGTTGAAATATAGTTTTGTTTATGATGTATATAATTATTTCTATATTGTAATTTAGAATTTTTGCCAGGAACAGTGAAAATGGGCAATCAAAAATGGGAATCTTCCCCCTTAACGGACTGCCGAAACCACTGAAGTAAGGAACTTAAAATTTAATACGAATATTCCTTCTCCCGACTATACATTCTCTAATGATTTTTTTGAATTTATATTTTGCAAAAGTGCGCCAATGTTTCAAAATTAAAACTCAGGATGTATTTATTCTCTAAATCTTTATTAGTTTTGTTTCTAGAACTGTTTACAGCATTTAGCTTCAGTCCAAATTGTCATCATTTAGACAACCATGGATGTGAGTAGTTGAAATATAGTTTTGGTTATGTTGTATATAATTATTTCTATATATTTTTTCAGATTTTAAATTCATGTCGCCAATGTGTGGACATTTTTATATTTTTTAATAATTGTTAATTTTTATTAAAGAATCACAAACATTTTTTAAGGATTTTCAGTAAATAAATTAACTTAAGTATAACTTTTCTACAATTTTTTTTAGTATTTTTCCGCCTACTAATATTTAGCAAAAATGTTATTAATTTTTAGCAAGGATTTTTTAATTTTTAATCAACTAAATGTTAGCAAAACATTTGCTGAATTTACTGATTTTTTTGTTAAAAATCAGCTCTCTGATTTTCAGCAAAAGATTTTGCTGACTCAGCAGAATTTTTTCCTGATTTCACTGACTTTTGTTTGAGTGCGTGTGGGTTTAAAAGACTACGATTCGTTAAGAATTTTTTCTTGTAACTTCAACTTCAACTATAATTTTATTTAATTTAAGAAGATCCATCACAACTTTATTTTATTCAAAAACAGCTAGTCTTTGTTTTAAGTAGTTATTCTTTTCTTTATATGCTTTAACTTCAGGCTTGGATCCAGGGGGGATGAGGATGATATATCCCCTAAAAACCGGTTGAAAAAATATAAATTATAATACGATACAAAATAACTGTAAAATAACAAGGTTTGTAGTTTTAAATCATGGTTAAATTAAAAAGTTTTGCGCATTCAAATTTTTGAACCAGGACTGGTAAACCCAGGACATGCTAGGACATTTTCTTAAACTTTTTCAAAAATCGTTATTTGAATAAATTCTGTTTAAAAAGTTATCAGATGTTTAAATATCCGAAATTTTAAAAATCTTAAATATTTTTTTTTTTTAATAATTTTGGTAGAAAAATTTTAAAATTCGGTTTACTAGAATCAAAGTACCACAAGAATTTCGGAACACAAAAAGTATCGTTTTTTCAAATTTGTACTATGAGAAGTGTAAAAAATCCCTATAAAAATGTATAATAACCAAAGCAACTGGCAATATGCCATAAAAAAATAAATTTTTATCTTATAAAAAATGCACTAAAAACGTAAAATTTGCTCTTAAACATAAATTTCCTTTAAAAATTCGTATTTTAAAACTTATTTTTCAGTATAGTTGGAATAACTTTGAGAAATTTATTTTATCGCTCAAAATATGCTTGTGCTAAAAAGTACTAAAATATGCTTAAAAATAAAATTTTTTTATCAAAAATAAGATTTTTTTGATCGAAAATAAGATTTTTTTTCGAAATATGTCGGTGATAATTTCTGAAAACATTTTATATTTGCTGAAATACATGTTATCTGAATATCATTTAATAATTGATAAAACTCTGTTTTTTCTGCCGAAATTACTCTTTAAATAGTGCAGGTTACAGCAAACATGCGACAAGCATGCGACCATTTTTTGTATTATGTATTTAGGATTCATAAAACCGAAAAACGCATTAGAAGAAAATTTTTAACGTATAGTTTTTGAAATATAATTTAATTTTTAATTTTAATTTTTACGACCAAGCTACATTGGTCTGTCAAATTGCAAAACCAATGTCATTTAAAGTGCAACATATATTTTGAGTATTCCTTTTTATTAGATCCAATTTGTACTTTTATTAAATATAATATGCAAACTGAAAAAAAATATGAACTAATTATAATTGTAAATAGTTTTGCGTAAAACATTATTGAAGTTGAGATTTGCATTTTGAAAATGAGAAAAATTCAAATAAATTTAAATTTTTGGACAATTTATTTTTAATTAAAATAGGGATAACAAATTTGATTTTAAACGGTTTTAAATTAACGGTCTGTTTTTGTAAGACGTGACACTCAAAAAATTCGTGTAAATGATTGAAGAAATTCATTTTGGGGTTTTGTATCGCAAATGTCACTTTGAATTGAGTGAAAACGTAAGAGTTGTCGTTTTCGTCTCTTTTTTTTTTTTGGTTTCCACAATGCGATTTGAAACGTCACAAACGTCAAAAATAGACGTTCACAAAAAAGTATTCGTCAAAGAAAAAAGGCAACACAATTTAATATTAAAAAAAAAATACAGTAAAACTCGGTTAAGATAAACCCTCGGTTAATGCGAACTAATTTTAAAGTCCCGACGTTTTGGCAACAATTTTCATATAAAATACATCTTTTAATACGAACTCGGTTAATACGAACCCTCGGTTATTACGAACTGTTTTAAGCAGTCCCAAAAACTCGTTTTCATACAAATTACCATGTTTAGTACACTCTTTATCCGTTTAATGGGGTAGAAATAATATGAATTTCATATCCGTGGATGACTTTCTAGATATAGATGCTAATGTTTTGACGTCACATACTTTATCAGGTGAAGAAATATTGGAAATTGTTAATCCTGCCGATGTTGAAAATTTGTCAAGTGATATATTCAAACAAAATCGTGTGCCGAAGAAGCTGACAATCATATTTTGGTAATAGAAAAACTTATAACGAATGAAATCGTTAATTCAGTCATTCAGAAAAAAATAACAGATTTTTTTTTTTAAATGAAGAATTTTAATTGAATTTTTAATTGTGAATGCATGAAATGCTAATTTTATTTTTTATTTATGTAAAAATCTTGTTTTTGTTTTAATAAATACATATTTTTTATCGTTAAAAATACCCGCTTAATACGAACCTCGCTTTAGACGAACTAATTTATTTGGTCCCTCGGAGTTCATTTTAACCGGGTTTTACAGTATTACACTTTTTAACAAAGATTGTAATAAAAAAAATGAATAATTATTTTTATTTTCATTCATATTTATATTTTTTTTTACATTTTTAGTTGTAAATGTTTTTGTTTTTTTTTATACAAATTATATTTTTATATCCACTTTTATTGTTTTCTAAACAAAATAAATTAATTTTTTTTAAGCAAAAATCAGCTGTTTTTGTTTATATTTCATTTACAGTGTTGGGTTGCCATCTACCTACGAAAAATGAGTTATTTGTATATGAAATAAACTAACAAAAACCGAAAAGCAATGTCATGGCAATCTCTACTGTTTGACATAACATAAAGCTTAACGTACTCAAACGTAAGTCAGGCGAACGAATTATAAAAACTCATTTCCTTACGTATTCGTTCGGGTGCCACACGTTCGTCTGAAATTATACACGTATTGTAAAAACAAGGCGTAAGTTAAAGAATAGGAATGAGATAATGCAGAAATGGTAATTTAAAAGTTTCAAATTAAAAACAAGTTTGAAATTAAAGCAATCATGGGAAAATTTTCAAAATTTTGCAAGCTCCCCCAAGAAATGTTCAAAAAACATTTTCTAATTAAAAATAGAATTTTAATGATTTCGAAAAAAAGTATAATTTAAAATTGTAGACCCCGGTAAAAATTTTAATATGGAGTAATATAATGTTAAGTTCCCGTATATAAACACATACAAATTGATCTGAAAAATTGGTCATCTACAAGTATCTAATTATAGACATAATTTAATACAACATTATTTGAGATTTCTCCATATCTGAGACATTATATTATATCTACTTAGATATATAATTTTAGGTGATAGTAGGTATGCTTTTTGTGACTTGAAGTTATGCTTAAAAGAATTTAAGTTGAAAATTAAACTTTCGAGAAATCAACAATTTTAAAGGGCCAAATTTGTTTAAATGAAAGATAACAAAGTGTTTAAAAATTACACATCAAGAAAAAATGTGTTTAAAAAATACATAATTATGTGGTTTTGTCTTGTAAAATGTTTTAAAATTAATATGGTTATTAGGGTGGGGGCTAGACCATACGTCTACGGTGAAAATCGAGCTTCCACATTTTGACTTTTTAGCCGTATTTTGAGAAAGTAACAATGTGTGGGATGGACATATCTCAGGAAGTAGGAGGAGCTTATCCAAGTTTACATTATCAATCTCTTCTTTGGAAGATTCTCTAGCAGATTAATGCATCAATCATATTTGCGGGTGGGGTTTAAGGGGTTAATTTTTAATTTCAAAATAAGGCTTTTTTGCCGTAAAGTCAAAATGTGGAAGCTCGATTTTCACCGTAGACGTATGGTCTAGTGGACTTTTTTGCTTAGTACAATCCCAAGAATCAGAAACGTGAAGCGCCCATTACGATTTATTTCCTTCCATACTAATCGCCCCACCCTAATGGTTATATATGAAAGTCTTAACTTGCAGATAACATAATTTAATATTGAGCTTTATAGATAAAGCTATATAAAATTATAAGGAAAATATTTTCAGTGTGACGTCATATATAATTTAACAAGACTTAGCATGGAACCGTATATAATCATATCGATCACTACATATATTTTGATTATTAATATATAGTTATATAAGGAATAAGATTTGGACACATATAATAACTACCATATACAACATTCCCTCAACTCGGTTAGATATAAGGCTTTATATAGTTTTATCTAACTTAATATGACACCATAATTAATTATATAAAATTTCATCCGAAAAATGGCCCGATTAAATTATATCAAATTACATCTTATTGTATTATATTAGATTAATATAGATACAATAAGATGTGATTTTATATAGTTTTGTCCGAATTTTGTCCTCATTTATCAAATAATTCGTTATACTATACGATTATATATATTTTAATATAATAGAATACAATATGGTCTATATATAGACATTCCAATTAAAAAAAAAAAAAAAAACTATATAAAATCTTTTCATACAACTAGCAAAACTATGGTTAACATAAATTTTTTTATAGTTATCAATCTACAAACGAGCTCGTTATATTTATTTACCATTTCAGCTGAAATAAAAACAAACCCTCAAATAAATTATAAAGTGATCTATTTGAAACGCAGAAATTATAGCTAGTGATATCAGTTTTTAAGATAATTTAATGTAAAATATCACCAGAACCAGTAAACAAAAATGCAATAATAGTGTAGCCTAGTCAAAAACAACTAGCTATTTATAATGTACAAAGTGGTCTTTGTAAGCTATTTCGGATGCCTAGACACATTCAGATTGTATTGATATGTTCAGAAAAGTTGTTCAAATTTACAATGGCTACAAGTTTGTCATATATTGTTAGTGAAAAATTATGAGTCCCTGTAAGTTATGCTGAAAAGCAAAAAAAAAAAATTCTTCTATATTTTTTCAAAAAAGTGCAGGAAAAAATGATTTTTTGCACATAAAATGTTTATAAATTTTGTTCAGTAGACTCTTCACTATATTATTGCCAAATATAATTAAGCAATATCATCAAGTCTAAAGTCTGTAGTCCAAAAACTGAGGCCACCTTTTTTTGAGTGGTGCACTGATTTTCAAAATCCTTTGAGGTCCATAAAAAAAAATTGGTAATCAAACTGGCCAAACCGAGCACAGGGTTTTACTAATCTTTGGTAGTACAATCGAACCTATACTGTGCATTTTTCCAAAAGTCTTCATTTGTTGCACTGTGTAATCAGCGAAATTTCTTTTTTTTATTTCGGCTATAAAAACTTTAAAAGTTGTGGGATACAAACGAAATATATCTCAAATTAAAGATAATTATATTCTCTATGGATACTTCTTGTTAAATCGGCTATCACAATTTAGGTTCCTCGATAATAATCGACTAACATTTCAAATATTCACTTTTTGTTTTCATTACAGCAGCTTTATTACCAAAATCTTTAAACTTTTCTTTATTTAAAAAACCAATATTTTGCTCCACAAATGCCCATCATTAAAAATGTTTTAAGAAAATTCTAAAGTCTTGTATTTTTAATAAGAACATACTTATTTTTTTGTACAATACCTAATATTTATAATAAATTTGTTACTACTTAACTCAGTTTTTTTTTTTTTGTTAAAAAAGACAACGAATTTTTCTTTGCTCTTGAACACGACATTAATTGTATTTCTTGAATTTTGTAAAGATGCTTGTCGATCAAGCAGAATATCCACAATCATCTCCATAAAAAACCAACACGATTGGTAGATATTTAAAGATATTGTATGAAAAATAAAAGGTCATTATTTCAAACTCAATTTGTTTTTCAAAACTTAATAAAAAAGTTACCCCAGATTTGATTACACAGTTTAACAAAATCCGAAAAATTTAATGCTTCGGGGTTGCGACCTAGCACTTCTGAAAGTCTTTGGGATGCTTATCACGAATATGACCTTAGATTTTTATAGTAAGCTATAGTCAAGGAAATATTTGTTTCACTAAATGTAAATTTTTTGATAAACTTTTTATAAAATAATAAAAAATTTAAATACTACACCAACTGTTTTTGCAATATTCAGATAGTATCAACTATGCTCCTTAATTTAATATAGTACACATTTTGAAAAGTGTGATAATATTTTCTACTCAAAGTTAAAATTTCTCAAACATTTTATTTTTATAATTTTTATAATTTTTATAATTTTCTCATTTTTTTCACGATTTCGTTGATAAAATATCTAAAACAAAAAGAAGATCCAAGACTTTAAGACGTACCTGTAGTGAACATCACAGGTCTCTTAATATATGAAAAAATTTGCGTACTTTCTTTTTCAGTTTAATAACTAAAGGGTCCGCCAAATAACTTTTTTTTTTGAACTCCTGAACCAATTGGACTTTGTATGGCGTCATACCAAGGTCTTTATGCAAAATTCGTCTCAATGATGTCTCCGAAATGTTCAAATGTTGATGGCGCTTCACGCACACTTTCTGCCACAGCAGCAATATTCTCGGGTGTACGCACTGTTATTGGCTTTTCACGCTTTGGTTTATCGATGAGGATGCCAGTTTCTTTCACTTTTTTCACAAGATAACGATCATAAGGACCATATTCGTTCAGCGGAAGGATAAAACTAATTGCCTGTCAAATCAGACATGAGCTAAGTGTTATCATTCACGAAATAAGCACTAGTTGAAAAAAAAAAAACGTTAGATGGAGACCCTTTATTTTTAGAGCTTAAACTACAAAAATGTTATATATTTGTAAGCCTTACCAAAATGAGGTTTGTGACATATATATATATATATATAATGTCCTATGCTTCCTTAAGAGGAACAAAGGGCCACAGTCTGTGACAAATCGTAATTAATAAAATTCAGATAAAAACATTCTAATATGATTAACACACGTTTTCTAATCAATAGCAAACAAAGTTTCATTTTTGGTCTTCAAAGTTTAGTAACGTCATGATGCTTGTTAGGAAAAGACCCTAACAACGTGCTTGATTACTAAGAAGACAAGAATGGACCAATATTAATGATTAATAGGTTTTTTGTTAAAGTTCTGCCTTTTATGGAGGCTCTAACTTTTCTAAAACTTCGGGTTCTGATGAGATCTTTAGCCAGATCGAAATACTAGTATCAACCTAGCTAATATGTTTGATTTGCTTTATTTTTGTAAATATACGGAGGTTGGAAGCTCGTTATAAATTTAAAATAACATAAAAATAATCTCGATGTATATAAAAACAAAAATCTAACAACACTGTAAAAGAGTTTCAGTTAATTTGAGTGCTTTTTCTTAAAAATTTTCGGAAATTTTTAATATAAAAGCGATGATTCTATCGCTAAAATTAATTAGATGCACTTAGAATGCTATGTAGGTAAAGACCACTGCAAATGTAGTTAAAAATTAACCACAATTGTAGTAAAAATGAACCACATATGTTAGTAAAACATAGAAACACATTTACTTTTAAATAACAAAAAACTACTGCAAAAAATGTATGTAAAATCATAAAACAGTCATTTGATGTGGTTTGTTTTTTTAAATGCACTATTTGTTCCACAAATGACTGACATTTACATGAAAAACAAAGAAACTGTATTACAACCCAAACATATTTTTAAGGTAGAATTTCAATGAGTGTGGAATATGAATTTAAATTATGTGCTAAAATTTAACAACTTGAATTAAGAGATTTTATAATATTCGCAATTAAGAAAAATTAGTAAAGTTTTCGCTATAATTGCAAGGATATCCTACATCCGTCACGCAATCGCTATTTGCTGATATGGTTTTTAATGCTTCAAGTCCATACTTTTAAAGAAAAAATTTAATATTTGGAAAAAGTTAAATTCGCGAATATTTCAAACACCGGAGCTAATATTAAAATGTGGTGTTCACGTTCGTGATCTACTTCCTACAATCTATCACAATTGATAAGTAGCATTTCCGAAGAATTTTTAGTGTTTAACCGCGTAATTCATCTTTTAGAAATACTTCACTTTGTAAGACCTGTAGCTCAGAACTAATTTTAAGATTCTAACATCAAAATATTGAACAATCATGAAGTTGGTTTTTGTTTACAATTTTATACCAGACAATGCATATTGCATCAATAAAATTGCAAATATATGAGTACATATAAATGCGTATATATATGCAAAAATATATTTATATTCTCATTACCACAGACCCATTTTGCATACAGATTTATGTTTATGCTGATGAAGATGTGCAACAACCGCAACATATTAATATACACTTATGTATGAAAAACATTTATGATTGTTTATGATGAACATATACGAACAAACAATTCCAACTCCATGCAGCCCAAAGAACATCAACATTAAAACCCACGAAGTAAACAAATAAAAATTAAATGAAACGAACATCAAGTATTATGATGGTTGGTATCAGTGATGCCAACTTTCTGACGCTGCCAGGCCCTTAAAACGCTAGAAACTTTTTTTTTACATTTTTATTAAAATGTTAACTTTTTCAACTACCCATTGTAGAAAAGCATTACCATACATACATATTTGATAATGTCAAGTACTTACAATTGTCATTACAAATCTCATTACTTTTATATGGGTATGTTACGCACAATATTTACATATCATTACTTAACACCTTACGACAAATCTAAAAATATGTGGCTGCCTAAATACTTACTAGTATGCACAAAAATAATGAGTCCGAAAATACATTTTCAAAAAACTAAATTTAATAAATAAAAATATTTATTTATTGAAAAATTTTTGTTTAATAAAATGTGCCCCACGTGATTCGAATCTGGGCCTCCAGGCTCTCAGTCAAGCACTCTACCATCTGAGATATCTCGACATGTTATACTTGATAACTGCATATTTTGGTAATAATTGTAATTACCAAATATGTACTTACACTGGGACAGGGAGATAAAAGCATAAATGACTTGCTTGTACAAAGTAGCATTTCTTTCCAGCTTACAAAAAATAAAAAAAGTAGTTATGTATGTACTTACTGGTTTTGCAAAAAATTTTAAGATAATTTATATTTTCAAATAATGGTGAAAATAAGTATTTTTTGGTAAGGCATTATTTTTTGTAATGAAAAATTATAAAAATTACCTGGGTAAGTACTTATTATTTGTGTTAAAGTAATGCAGAGAGTAAGCTGGTGTCTTTACTGGTAGTGAGAAACGTAAAGACATACCATTACCGTGTATACCCTGGACAATTTATATGACAATTTATTAATTAAAAAATGTTGAAGATTTTTTAAATTGTTAATAATTTTAATGTAAAAATTTCTTTTCAAAACAATTTTATATTATACTGTATGCTTAAATGTAAAAATATGTACAAAAAGTAATATTTTCGTTCCAAAATATGTTAAAATTATCTACAATTGTATAAAAATTAAACGATTTGCGAAAAAGGCGCTAAGTAAAAAAGCGCTAACCTAGCTCTTTTGTATAAAAAGCACCAACAGGAAAAATTCGAATTTTGGGTAGTACAAAAGCGCTAAATCTAGCCCGTAAATACTCCAAATTGGCATCGCAGGTTGGTACTGCTGATGATGCTTCACCAAGATGAGATATTAATTTTAATATTATTTCTTTCTCTTTGTTAATGGGAAAAAACGGGGGAAGTAAAATAAATGAAAAATATAAAAAAAAGAATTAAAAATGTTGCACATGTGTTTGCAAAAAAAACACATAAAAATGTGTTCATATTTTCACTTGAACGCATGCCAATCAATGCATGCATCGTGCGAGCATAAACATACCGACAAAATGTTGATGAGCATTCATATTCCTAAGTAGGCATATTTTCTTCATTGTAGGTAATTGAGAAATGTAAATAAACGAAATAAATCTTTTTTTAACAAGAACTTCAGTAACAAATTGAAGGGGACTTTTTTCATGCCCTGTTCACACTGCTCAAATTGTAAGGATTTTATTTTTACACTAAAAATATTTCATAGGTTAAGTGAATGAAAGTGCTCGTGCGTTTTATGAAAATATTCGTTGTTTTGCCGGAATAAAATATTTCGTAAAATGAACTACTGTCATTTCGTAAATTTTTAGTATATTTTATTTGTAATATATTCACGTTCTTTTTTTGTTTTACTAACAATTTTTTGTACAACTGCTGAGCAAAAAAAATTGTAGATTTACGAAATGTTTTTGTTGATTTGAGGTTACAAAATATTTCTTAAAATTAGGAATTTTTTGCATTTCTACGAAAATAAAATTATTTTATGAAAATGAAAATTATTCAAAATTGTTTTATTTTCCAGAAATCTTACATGCAAACACATGCACTTATGCTAAAAAAAACGAAAAAAAAAATGTTAACCATACTTGGAGCTTTTAAGTAAAGGGTGTTTATTATACAGGTGTAGAACTTTAAGTTGGCAACACTTTTTTAACTGGCGGCCATTTTGTCAGCTGTCAAGTGATTAATGTTTAGTTTGGTTTGACATTTCAACGTGAATAGACTGACTCCTGAACAACGCTTCCAAATTGTGCAAATTTATTTTGAAAATCGTGGTTCTGTTGGAAATACGTATTTTTCGAAAATACTTTTGGTTAAATGGATACCTCAGTAAACAAACCTGCCGTATTTGGAGTGACGATAATCCTCAAGTGTATGTTGAGACACCGTTACATACAGAAAATCTGACTGTTTGGTGTGCTTTATAGGCTGGTAGAATCATTGGTACTTACTTCTTTAAAAACAATGCTGGTCAGAACGTTACAGTCAATGGTGACCACTATAGAGCCATGATTAATGATTTTTTCGTTCGTCAATTGAACAACCATGATGTGCAGGAGCTGTGGTTTCAACAAGACTGAGCAACATGTCACACAGCTCGTGCCACAATTGATTTATTTTAGGAAATTTTTAGTAACCGCATAGTGTCACGTTTCGGACCCGTGAATTTGCCTCCAAGATCGAGCGATTTACCGCCGCTGGACTATTTTCTGTGGGGATATGTGAAGTTGCTAGTCTACACCGATAAGCCCGAAACAATTGACCACTTGGAGGACAACATTCGCCGCGTCATCGAATTAGTATAATATTTTTTTAAAATTTATTAACAATAAATATCTAAAATATTGTAAGAAACACTTCTGGTTTTAATACAAATTTTTGTAGCAAACGTATTTTTGGTTTTTTGTTACAAACATTGAGAGTGTGAGAGATTAATTCAAAAATTTTACAAAAGTTTTGTGCTAATTATGTAAAATTCGTTATTTTTATAAGCATATATTTACAAAATTACATAAAATTAAAAATATTAGTAGAAAGAAAAAAAAAAATAGTGAGAGATCAAACATAAATTGGCAAATTTGTATTATTTACAAACAATCGTATGTGGTTCATTGCGTTCGCGATATTTATAAATATTTTAAATTTAAGAATCTAAATTGAAAATTCGATAATTACTAAATTTTGCAATCTAGTCTAAATTTACAGTGCGAAGCACTCGTTAGTACATATGAGTACTTTTTAAAACTAAAGTTTCAGTCCGAAAATATTTGACAATAAAACTATATCATACTTTTCTAAAGGTATAAGGTACGCTGAATCCACATCTGGTTCGCAAAATTTGCTCTCCGACATCAGGTGTGCGAGCTATATTTATGGTATGTGTCGTTTTTGATCGAAATGCTCCGGTGTTTCACATTCATGGAAATATAGTTTTCATAATACCTGAAGGGAAAATCAATCACTAAAATATAAAAATTCTTCAAAATTACCATAAATAATGCCTTGCTTTCCTAGAGCAATAGAAACAAAAAGCGTAAAGATACACAAAGAATTTAAGTAAACGAAAAATAGTGAAAATTTTCAGTAAACTAATAAAACTTTTTTTCATTCTGTGAAGATTTTTTTTTTAATTATTGAAAATCTTCAAGCAAATGAAATTAAAAAAAAACAAAATTATATTATTAAATTTTCTCATTATTTGAGTTAAGGTTTGTTTTTTTTTAATATAAAAGTTTTTTTATTTTCAATATTTCGCTACTCCTTTGTGTAGCATCTTCAGGAAAATAAATAAATTACAAATACACAAAGGAGTAGCGAAATATTGAAAATAAAAAAACTTTTATATTAAAAAAAACAAACCTTAACTCAAATAATTAGAAAATTTAAAAATAAGAAATAAGGTTAAATAAACGAAAATAATTACAAAATTATATTATTTATAATATTTTATGAAAGCTTGCGTTAGTTTAATGAAAAGTTTTAATGAGCGAGTTAAAGTGTAACTTCGATACTTCTATGCAAAAATTCATTAACACCATGCATAGAATGCTCTAAGTGTATATGTGAAAAAATCACCTACGGAATCGTTAACCCTTGTGGAACAAAGGCCTACATTTTCAGTTGAAATTCCAAACGTTAAATGCTAGCACTTTCAAAAGGAGATTCGAAAAAAACCTTCGCTGAAGTTGAAAATGTTTATATGCGCGCAATCTCCAGTTTAGGGGTTGCAAAGTCGTGTCAATCTCTAGTTCAGGTGTTGCAAAGATGTTGCAAATTCCAATTTGAAGTTTTTTTTTTAAATATATTTCTTATATACGTTAATTGACTATAAGGAAATTGTGTATCGAATGAGGGTATTCTAAAAACGCATCCATTTCCGAACGTTGTCCGTGCATGTCCGAACATGTCCGAACGTTTTTATAGTTGTTGGTTTGAGTTCAAATTAACATATAATATTTATTTATATCGAGGAGGTGTCCAGCAATTTTGTAAATTCAGCTTTAACAAGACTTTTCATACAAAAATTTTGTAATTTTTGACTCCGGTTATAGTACTTAAACGCGTGGTTGCGCACGTAAAAAAAATACGTGTCTAATATTTGTTGATCCTCAGCAACATATAAAAGTTTCAGTAAAATCTGCGGATTCACCACTGGTATATTCCTTGTGACTTACAAATGTTTAAATTCAACCGTCGCAAAAAATACTATTTTCCCCTTATCTGGAAAATTTGTACGTACATTGAAACTTCTCAAACCATCAAGACTTACAACCTACACTAGGTCACTTGAATAGTGATTGCAAAAAAATTTTTGTGGCACCGTGTAATTGGGCAGGGCTGATAAGTGATATCAGCTCAGGGAAAAAATTTCATCATATTGATGATATTGTTTCATAAATCATTTGTCATCAATTAATCATATACACAGAGAAAAGGTTCATTAAAACTCGTCCAATGAATTATCTCTGTGTGGGGGACGAGAAATCGGATTAACGTTAACCTAGAAAGTTAACATTATTTTAGCTGATTGGTTATGAATAAACCCCATACTAACACATTTTAACTTGAATCTATTTTTTTAATATGGCATTTTCGGCGAAAGTCTGAAATTTGAAGCAAAAATTCGAACAGAAGAATACAATCGATCTAAAAAAAAATGTTGATCTGTAATGTCTATGAGGGATTGATTTTTGTTTTTGAAGTTTTGGCACTCATGGGCCAAGAATAAAATTAAGGTTTAGAGCGTGTTACCATGCGGCTCTTCTTCCTAAAGAATTTTTATTTTTATTTTATTAATTAATAATCATATAATTACAAATTATATACTATTACCCTAACCGAGCACTAGCTACTATGGCCTTCGGTGTGTTTTAGCGAAAACAGACCAGTGCCTCTGGTGGGAATCGAACCCACGAACCCCGCACTGATAAGCCAGCACGCTACCAACTAGCCTACCGGGGCGCACAATTCGTAAAGAAATAATGTTCCATTTTGTATAAATTTTAATCCAAGCTAATAATTTATTAATAATTTTGGTGCAGTTTTTCCGTGTGGTGTTATTGGCAGATTAATATTTGAGTAATTGAAACACAAAAGAGTATGAATGCCATTAACTTGCTGGGATCATTTATTATGCTAAATATTATCCCATACCCTAAATATTGTTTCACATAAACAAATGATTGTTGTCATTGTTTAATATTTTTTTAATAGCGGTCAAAAGTAAATGTAGCATATTACAATTAATAAAAGACGTCTTATAAATTTTAAAATGTCTCATGCTCTAATGACAACCAAATACCAAACGGCAAGAATAACAACAACACAAAGAAACAAATATTTCAGATGTTTTTTATTTCAAAACATGCATATGGGCTAATCTCAAAAATATTTCAAATGGGGGAAAAACATTTTTTTTTTAAGTCATATGGCACATTAGTAAGATTTTACACTATAATAAACCACTATTTAGATACTTCAAATCCGATTACGTGAATCACTTTCTGCGAGGGGAGGGAGCAAAAACTATGTCGGCTTAAATTTAATTATTTAAAAAAATTTAAAATTAAATTGTTTGCTTGAATTCACATATTTCTCTACTTTTTTCAATTAAATCGATTTGTTGAAAGCTGTCAATTAAAAATTAATTAAATCAATTAAATATTTGCACAAACGGAACTTGATTGATATTTTGTATACTATCGCTTAAAACTTATTGTTGTTGTTTTTTTTTTTTTTTGTAATATTTAAGTATAAATTCGTAATAAATAACAAAGTCTTTAAAAAGTTTTTACATACCCAAATAAGCGATTTTATCAAAAGAAATAACTTACTTACTGAAAGACAATCAGGTTTACGTCCTAAGCATAGCTGTGTCACAACTCTATTGAGTGTTTCTGAAGAAATTAGGCAACAAATTGATATTGGAAAAGTGGTTCTTTTGGTACTCTTTGATCACTCGAAAGCATTTGACACGGTAAATCATTTAAATCATTGTATATTATGTGAAAAACTGAAACATATGTTTAATTTCAGTAACACCTCAGCTAAACTTATGTCCTCGTACCTATCTGATCGTTCACAATCAGTACTCCTACATAGCCGTAAGTCTACAACAGTATCAAGAGGTGTGCCTCAGGGCTCGATTTTGGGACCCCTTTTATTTTCCATGTATGCTAATGATCTATCAGCTAAACTCAAATATTGTAATATACATATGTATACTGACGACGTCCAGGTATATCTCAGTAGCACAATTGAAATGCTGAATACAAAGCTTAATTATGATTTAAGCAACATACATAAATGGGCATCTGCAAATGGGCTTTGTCTCAACCCGCAAAAATCTAAATGCATCGTTATTCATAAACGATTATAAAGGGTCCGCCATCTAACGTTTTTTTTTTCAACTAGTGCTTACTTCGTGAATGGTAACACTGATTTGACAGATAATTAGTTTTATCCTTCCGCTGAACGAATATGGTTGTGTATACGCTTGAACAACGCTGGGAAATATTGCGACATTACTTTGAAAATCATGGTAATGTTGCAAAATGTGTGCGAAAATTGCGTGCGGATTTTGGTAGAAGAGAAGCACCGAATTTTTGTTCACAAAAATTGAAGAGGAGGATATTGGCAACATTTGGTTTCAACAGGACGGCGCTACGTGCCCCACAGCCGAAGCTACACTCGGATGTTTTGCGCCCTGTTTTTGAAGATCGCATTATCAGCAGCAGAGCTGATGTCGTTTGGCCACCTCGGAGCTGGGATTTGACACCGTTGGACTATTAAGTCAAAGATAAGCGTTACGCCAACAAGCCAGAGACAATTGAAGGACAATATTCGTGAAGCTATTGGTGAAATTCAGCTGCACACAATCGATAATGTGCTTAAAAATTGGACCGATCGTGTAGGCTACTACATGGCCAGAATTTGACAAAGATATTGAGCTTTTAAAATATCTTTGTCAAATTCTGTGGTGTTTCTAAAAATTTATTTTTAAACTTATATTTGAAGTTAACGTACACGCAGGAAAAAAATATTTCCCTAATTTTTTCAATTAAATCGGTTTGTTAAAAATTTTAAAAGCTGCCAATTAAATATTAATTAAATATTTGCTCTAATTTGGCACTTGCTTGACATTTGTCTATATTATCGCTCAAAAGCAAACATCAGCATATTGTTATTGTTTTTTGCAATATTTATGTAGTTGTTTTTTATAAAATAGTGTATTAGTAAAAATATTTTAAACTCGTTTGAATTAGATTAGATATTAATTCTTATCAGTTTTATTACTTTTTAAGTTAAATCATTTAGTTTCAGTTATTTAAATCTGAATATTTATTTATTCTAACTTTATTTTTTATATATTTTTTTTTAATGCAGAGTCGTAAAATTTTGTAATATATTTTATATTTGACAAAATTTTTGACAAATTTTCATTTGCATTTTCAAATATAAAAAGCATTTAAACTTTTTACGATTCTGCATTAAAAAAATTATTAAAAAAAAACTTCTTACTAGAAGTTAGAATAAATAAATAAACAGATTTAAACAACTGAAACAGAAAATTGTGTTTTTGGAGGATTTTTTTAAAACAGTTAAGCTCACTGGATGTTATCGCTAGAGCCAAAATATTTTAGGAGTCATCATAAATCATGTTAATCTGTATTTTTAGGGGGTGCATCTTGCAGTTATTTAAAAAGCCTCAAAATTAAAGAAATGAAATCAGTTTATCGTAATTTTACCATATTTACCAGTCATATTCGAGTTTTTATAAGAATAACTACACTCAAAAAAATAAGTTAGTAAAACATACACTCAAAAAAATAAGTTAGTACAAAAGTTAGTAAAACGTCTTGTAAATCAGATATACTATTTTCTAGCAAATTTTTTTGCTAAAATCGTGTTTTCAGCTAAAATTTTTGTTATACTTATTCAGCACTTAACTGTTTTATAGTAATGCTTTACTAATATACTAATGTTTTACTAATTAATTTTGCTAAAAAAAATGGTGCTGATAAGCACATTAATAGTGTGGACGACAACTAGATTGAAAGATATACGGAGAATGAAGCAGATGTCGCGGCATGTCAAGATGTAGTAGAGAAGAGGAAAATGATACTAAAAAGTACAACTCTAATAAGACATATAAAAAAATCAACCATGGAAGACTTTTGTATCTGTTTTTCATACATAAAACAAAATTGAGGATTAAAACAACTTGAATTTTGCGTTGTCACCGGCTTGTGAAAATAATTGTCTATTAATAAAATAAAAGACAAAAGAAAATATTTAAATTTAATATGTATTTCTATAATAAATGTTAATAGATGAATAATCTAGTGAGTGTGGTCAAATTGTGGTGGGTCTTAGGTAGATTTGTATGGTTCCTTTTTCTTATTGCAAAAAAAAAAGGTTGTTATTTTCGTTTCGTTTGTTTTTGTTTATTTTTTCGTTTCGTTTCTATAATTATCTTCGGCAGTTGCCTTCTTTAAAAGAAAGCATCATTTAAACTACCATTGATGTAAGTAGTTGAAAGAAAATTTTTGTTATGTTATATATATTTATTTTTATATATTTTCAGATATTAAATTAATTCATGTCGTTAATATGGGAAAATGAAAATTTTTATATTTCGTAATTATTGTAAATTATTTTTAAAAGAATCACAAAAATATGTTTTATGATTTTCAGCAAATATATTAACTAAATTACAATTTTTTTTAAATTATTTTTGCGTTTTTTTTCAGTCTACTAAAATTCAGCAAAAAATTTATTAATTTTTACTAAGGCTTTTTTATTTCTAATCTACTAAGTGTTAGCAAAACTTTTGCTGCATCTACTAATTTTGTTACTAAAAATCAGCTCGCTGATTTTCAGCAAAAGATTTTGCTGAAATTAACAATTTTTTTGCTAGCACCCTCCTAACTAAAATTTTGCTAACTCAGCAAAATTTTTTGCTGACTTTACTAACTTTTTTATTTGAGTGTAATACTTATACTTAAAACTATTAAAGCTCCATATCAGTTTTGATTTGATCGGTTACTTTGTTATTTTCAAAATGTGATACTTAAGGTTCAAAAAAAAACTTTGGATACATATATTTATTTACTTTTAAGCGATAATTCACAAATTTAAACGCAGTGTTGTAGATACTAATGAGTTTATTATACACACACCGAAAAAAAAAACTCTCTGCTGGGAATATAAATGCTGGTAATATACTTTTTTTGGAAAAAATTTCCGTTCCCCATGCTTCTAACATATTTTCTTGCAAATATATTTATGTTTGCCTGTAAACATAATATGTTTGAAAAAAGTGAAAACATCCAAACATATACATATATGTTTGGCTGCAAATATATATAAGTTTACTAGAAGTATGTTTGCATGTCCCAAACATGATATCAAAAAATTTTAAAATTACAAATATATCTTTATTTAGATTTGAAAATTTAAATCATTGGAAACATATAAATGTTTGCCTGCAAACATATTCAAAAGGTTACTTTTAATGCCTGCACATCTGCAACAAATTTTTTTTTTTTTTTTATTAATTAATAATCATATAATTACAAATTATATACTATTACCCTAACCGAGCACTAGCTACTATGGCCTTCGGCGCGTTGTAGCGAAAACAGACCAGCGCCTTCTGGTGGGAATCGAACCCACGACCCCCGCACTGATAAGCCAGCACGCTACCAACTAGCCTTTTAAAATTTTTAACAATTGTAATTTGGAGATTTTTTTTTAATTTTCAACTTTAAACCGTTATAACTTTTGCGGCTCTGCTATGAATTGATGTACGAGAACGGATTTAGTTTCTTATGTCTAATATTTCATGTGTACAAAACGTCATTGACGTGCCTTTAAAAAAATTAAAAAGTTTTGAAAAATGTCCATATACAATAACGCAAAGCCTGTTTTGTTTCGTTGAAAACGGATCATAAATGAAAATGATTGTTTATTTAACATTAATGCTTTCATAATTTCCATGTTTTTATGTTTTTTTTTTTTTTTAATATTACAAAAGCATGCAAACAAATGTATAAAAAAGATTTGTTTTTTTTTTCAGTTCTAAAATAAAACATTGTTGACACTTGCTTATGTAGAAGTGTCATTGAAACTCTATTTTTGTGTTCTTTCATACATTTTGAAACATTTGGTTGAGCTTCCTACAGGAAGATGCTTATCAAAATAAAAATCAACAAACCTTAAGAACAATAAACAAAAAAAAAAATACATAAAAGAATGAACGAGTTGGCTTCTTTAAAATAATTGTTGATTCTAATGATGAATTTCTATTTTATAATCAACAAAACATTTTAAAATTGTAAAAAAAACAGCCCTTATTAATAATATCAACATGTTTCTAACATTCTATATTTTCCATTGCAAGCATGTATCTAAACATTACTTAGCTTCATATCTGCTAAGCATATCACTCTGCAACTTACATTTCCAATAAGAATATAAACATTGTTGATATTAAACCAAAACAAAATTATGTTTTTTTTTTGTTGTCGTATGCGGTTTTTATATAATTTTAATTGGGGGTGTTTTAGTTGGTTTTGGCCCATACTGTGTATTTTTGTTTGGAGTTTGTTATATATTTATTAGTTTCATCAACTTCATTCGTCTGTCATCCGTTTAAGTCGTGTAACGCGTGTCCGTTATGTCGACAAAAATTCTATGATTCCGTGATTTTTGTTTCGTGCGTGTTTTCTTGAACGTAAATATTTTTGTGTTGTGCTAAGAATTTGTTTCGAAAATATTTTCGAAAGGTGTTAAAGATATTTTTGGGTGTGAAAAGATATGTTTCATATTAATGGAATATTATTAAACAAAAATATTATTAAAAATGTTTATAAAAAAATATCAAATATATATTTTTTTTAGTAAAAAAGTACAAATAAATTCTAAAAAGAAGAGAAAATAAACCAACCAAACCAAATAACCAAATATCAGTTTAAGGTTGATAAGAATATACTAGCATTTTAAATGCACAGGTAAAAAATAAATGTTTTGTTAAAAAAATAAATTATAAACATGTTTTTGTGACTGCAGTCACAAAATTTTCTATAATTTGTACACCTCATTGTCATACACAGAAAAAATTTTATTGGATGAATTTTAACCAAATGTGCAAAGAATCTAATGAGGTTTTATTTACAAAGTAAATTAAAGTTTTCTTTAATTTAACCCATTTTTACGAAGGATAGGAAGATAGATCGGTATCCCAGAAAGCATATAATGTCATATTATAATCGCGCCCTCTAGTGGTGGTATTGTCAATTAAAATCCAAACTTAGTCACTATGTACACACTTAAGAAGTTAATGTTTTTTAAAAAAAATAATTTTTTATAATTTTTTAAGGAAAATTTCTATGAAAAAATTGCAAGAATTGTTCATATTGTTCATCTTATTTTTAAATATTATTTGAACATTTTTGTATTTTTAGTCATTTTTAAAAAATTGTTATTTGACAATTCAAATTGCTCAAGTTTTTGTGTTTTTTTTTTGCCATTTCGTATAAAATAGCACATTTTTTATATTATGTTATATATTTCTTACACAGAAAAAAACTAAAAACGGGTTTCCATTAAAAATTGATTGGATCAATTAATAATTTGATTGATTTTGCACCTATCACGGCAGTGATAATATCAATTAAAACTTTTATTGAAAGTTAAAAAAAAAAAGTTATAAATAACTATCTACGAAAAAATTATGATACTCAGATAAAAAGTGTGTACGACACGTTTTTTGTTTTGGTAATACTGTGTCTGTTTATGGTTGAACTTGGTCTAAAAGTAAGATGGTGCGATTTGATAAAAAATCGGATAGCATTAGCCTATGGAGACCCGCGAACAAAGTTTTCGGTTTTTGAAAATGTTTCATTAACTGCTTTAATAAAATTTTAATTGATTTTGGCATGCTAGGCACGAATATTTAAAAATAAATTTCACTAACGGTTTTTCTAGAAATTGCGACTTAATTTTTACTAAAAATGGTGTTGTTTTCCTCTAATCTACAAATATTCTAAAAATTACCCTAAATTATTTTATTTTTGCACCAGAAATATAGACAAAATTCCTTTTCATTCGAGCATAAATATGTCAATATTGATTGAAGGATAGCTTATAAATTTACCTGTAAATATTTCGGAAAAAAATAAAATTTCAACAACCGGTAAGAAATGTTCATATATGAAATCATATATTGACGCATATATGAATCCATATATGGTTCCATATATGTTCGGATCCGTGAATTGAGGATATATGGACATATATGCTTATATATATACATATATGATGATAGTTCATATTTGATCATATAAATATATTTTTTGTAGTTGATCGCATTTTTTGTTATTTTTTATCAAAGCACATGAGCTGTATTAACAATTTGCCTGGTAATAGACAAAATACATGTTAACTGTTCCCTGTTTTGAACAGGAACTACAATACCAGACAGAGTTATCTTTTACTGAGAATTTTAGTTTTTTATTAAATTAAATGTGTTATAATTCAATTTACATGTTAATTATAAATTAAAAAGATTTAACTGAAATAAAGAATACAACTTATATATGGATTCATACAGTTACGGACAAAAAATATGGTCACTTTTTCTTAACACAATTTATGTTAAAATGGACAACAAATTTGGTGGAAAAATGTGCAATATTATTTTTAGATTATAGAACAACAACTCGCAATTTTATGAAAATATCCAAACTTTGCTGTTGTAATTTAAGAAAAATATTAGCAAAGTATAGTAATAACTCAATTTTTTAAGAGACGAAAAAATAGGGTCAGTATTCAAATTGTACGAAATATTCCATAATCCATGCATTTTTTATTTTAAATATCGTAATGGTGATTATGTCTAATAGACAGACTAATTTCTATATCTTTAACATACCAACTTTGGAATCAATGATTAATAAAATAAAGAGTTGTACTGTAATCTAAAAATAATATTGAAAATTTCCGCACAAAATTTGTCGTCTTTTTTACGTTAAATTGTGTTAGCAAAATGTGACTCTATTTGTGTGCCTAATATACGCACAATTATGAGTTGGCATCACTGACCACTCATTTAACAGCTAATAGTTGCTTTTTGTTTAGTTTGCTTTGAAATTTCATTATGAATCGACTTACACCAGAGCAACGAGTGCAAATTGTTGAAATTTTTAATCAAAATAATTGTTCTATTCGCCAAACTCATTGTGCACTTCTTCCATTTTATGTGTGTATGAAAGACATATACGTTATATTAATTCGTAACATGGTTATATGTGCTGCACGGGTCAGACTTAACTTTCTTTTAACAAATTCGAAGCAAATAAACTTTTTTGATTTTTTTCTTTTTGCTGATATTACAGATATTGATATGTCACTTTTTCATTATTTAAAACAAAATATTGATTAAATTTTCCACTAGAACCTTTATAATTATAGCGGACAAATGTGCAAAATCAACTTGACGAATTTACCCCATGGGTGGGGCATTTTAGCCAATTTCAGTTATTTAAGAAGTCTTAAAAATAGAAATATACAGAATAAAGATAATTTAGGTAAAGACCACTGCAAATGTAGTTAAAAACAAATAAAATTTCACTTAAAGAAAGTACGACTTACATTGTTAGTAAAAAATAAACAAAGTTTTTTTTTTAAATTTTTTTAAATCACAAAAAACGAATGTAAAAATTAATGTAAAATCATAAAACAGTAATTTGATATGGTTTGTTTTTTAAAATAAACTACAAGGTTAGTAAAAAATGTAATTTGTTCTACAAATTACAAGATAAAATAAAGAGTCTGTATTACAACCCAAACAACTACATATTTTTCAAGCAGAAGTTCCCTGAGTGTACATATTAAAGTTAAGATATGTACAATTTTAGATAACAAAAAAATTTTAAAACAAAAATTGGTTGAGTAACTACAGCGCGAGTTGCAAATGCTCCCCCTTCTACCCTATTGCACAGACAGGTTCTGCAAAAAGTTGCAAGTTCTTCTGTAGTAATGTTAATGATATATTTTTTAAATTAGTTAGTTAGCGTACATACACTGAAGAAATTATTCTTCATGATATTAATGAAATAATTTCATAAAATTTATTTCATAGATTCAATGAAGAATTTCATTATATCCAAGAAATTTTATTGTTACTGAAAAATTGTTCATAAACTCTTTTTCATAAAATTTCATAGTTTCATAAAAAAAATCATGCGATTTCATAAATTATATGTTCATAAATTTAATGATTCTTTTCTTTAGAGCTTTGAAATTATCTCAAATTACATTCATTAAGTTTCTTACATTTTAAACTTTAGTTTTAAGATTAATTTCTTAAGTGTTCAACATATTTTACAAAGTGCTTCATTATTTCAATGTAGCCTTTGTTTAAATTTGGACATCAATGAAATTTTTTAAATAATCATGTGAATAAGTTCCAATGTATTTTTCCAGATGTTTATGAAGAGTTTTATTAAATCAAGGAAACTTCTTAATATAAATAAATTTAAGAAACTGCTTCATAAATTCTATAATTCTTCGTTTCAGGAATGATTCATTAGTTTTATGAATATTCTCATTAATTGTACTAACATTTCATAAACACTGACTTTAATAAATTCTGTTTCATAGTTGATATGAAAAGTTTTAATGTATGAGTTCCAGTAACAATTTTCATTAAAGCTACGAAGAAATTCATTACTGAAGTGGAAATAATTCTCTCAGTGTAGGTCTATTGAAAAATATGTATTTCAATGGCAGTTTTCTATTTTTGGCAGTTAAGTAGTGTTATTTTTCGAAAAACTTTTACTATCTATGGGCATTTTTTGTAGAATCAACCCGTTGGTATCGCTCTCTTTTAAAAAGCTGAACTGGAATTTTAAGAGTTTTGGTAGAAAATGTTAAAATTTTGTTAACAGTGCTACTTTTAATTAATTAATTTTTAAGTTTATTAGTTGTTTTAATTAAATTTTCAAGTCGAATTTTGTTTCTCAATTTATTTATGCATAACTACACTCAAATAAAAAAATTAGTAAAGTCAGCAAAAAAATTTTGCTGAGTCAGCAAAATTTTAGGCAGGAGGGTGCTTGCAAAAAATTGCTAATGTCAGTAAAATCTTTTGCTGAAAATAAGCGAGCTAATTTTTAGCAACAAAATTAGTAGATTCAGCAAAAGTTTTGCTAACACTTAGTAGATTAGAAATTAAAAAACCCTTGCTAAAAATTAACAAAATTTTTCCTCAATATTAATTCAAAAAAATTTAAGAAAAATTATTAAGGGTCCGCCATCTATCTTTTTTTTTTCAACTAGTGCTTATTTCGTGAATGGTAACACTTAGCTCATGTCTGATTTGACAGATAATTAGTTTTATCCTTCCGCTGAACGAATATGGTTGTGTATACGCTTGAACAACGCTGGGAAATATTGCGACATTACTTTGAAAATCATGGTAATGTTGCAGAATGTGTGCGAAAATTCAAATCAGCCGCAGAGCTGATGTCGTTTGGCCACCTCGGAGCTGCGATTTGACACCGTTGGACTATTATTTGTGGGGTGCCGTCAAAGATAAGTGTTACGCCAACAAGCCAGAGACAATTGACGCTTTAAAGGACAATATTCGTGAAGCCATTGGTGAAATACAGCTGCACACATTCGATAATTCGATAAAGTGCTTAAAAATTGGACCGATCGTGTAGGCTACTGCATGGCCAGCCGAGGCAGCCATTTGAATGAAATTATTTTCCATTATTAACCGGAAGGATTGTACTTTCAATTAAAAAAAGAAATTTGAGAAAATATTCAGTAGTTTTTTTTATAGCATTTAAAAAAAAAAAGTTATTTGGCGGACCCTTTACTTTAGTTAATTTATTTGCTGAAAATCATAAAACATATTTTTGTGATTTTTTTTAAAATAATTTACAATACGTTACAAAATATAAAAATGTTCATACTCAAACATTGACGATATGAATTAATGTACTTTCTAAAAACAATAGAAATAATTATTTATAACATAAACGAAATTATCTTTGAACTAAAGGGTGGTTAAATTTCAAGGGCCGATGTTGATTTTGAATAAAACACAAACTATTTAGGAAATTATTGTAATTTTATTTTATTATGATATATTGGTATTACTCAATTATGTATGGAACAAAACATCGGCCAAATGGGCGCCGCGACCACGGCGGCACACCTCCATCCGATGGTCCAAATTTTCGATGACGCTGAGGCATAATGGAGGTTCTATGCCGTTAATGTGCCGAATTATCTCATCCTTTAGCTCTTGAATTGTTGCTGGCTTATCGACGTACACCATTTCTTTCAAATAACCCCAAAGAAAAATGTCCAACGGTGTCAAATCACATGATCTTGGCGGCCAATTGACATCGCCATTACGTGAGATAACACGGCCATTGAATTTGTTGCGCAAAAGAGCCATTGTTTCGTTAGCTGTGTGGCAAGTGGCAAGTGGCACCGTCCTGCTGAAACCACATATCGTCCACATCCATATCTTCCAATTCGGGCCATAAAAAGTTCGTTATCATCTCACGATAGCGAACACCATTCACAGTAACTGCCTGACCGGCCTCATTTTGGAAAAAATACGGCCCGATGATGCCGCCACACAGTGGTTCCAAACACAAAAATCATGGTAATAAATATAGATCTTTTAAACTACTGGTCCAATCGGGAAATGGTGTTCCCAAAAATTGAAAAGCGGGAGCTAACCTTTAAGGAAAATGTTTCTGTGGTCACCCTGTTTTAACACAGGGTGTGCTACAGGGTGTCAAAGTTGACCATCTCGAGTATGAAAGAGCTTTAAAGGGGTATAACTTCTATAACCATGCATCGATTTTAGTGTTTTTTGGACTTTTTTAAATCTAGGTTACGAGACAAAGCAAAAACATGCTTCATGTACCATAGTAACTCTTACAGTTAAAAAAATATTTCACTTTGAATTTCAAAATCTTCATTTTTCGCCTTGACTTTTTTAATAGTTTTGCCAATAGATTATTCATTTTTCAAAGAAAATGCTCAAAATTTTTTCAAGTCATTCTAATGACCTTTCTTAAACTCCTAAAGAAAACTTTTTTGAATTATCTTAAGCCGTTTCGCAGTGATACTATTTTAAACTCAAAAATTAAAAGTGTGTTCTGAAAAATGGGGTTTTTTGGTCAGATAAGGGGTAACTTCACACACCTTTATATATATTTTGCTGATATTTTTTGGATTAGTTTTTTACATAGTTTGATAGAGTAGACTTCAAAAATGCTTAATGGTATAGTTTAAAGCATTTTTGGATATGCACCCTACGTCCAGCATTGGTCGAAAATGATGAATTTTTGAACGGAATTCTATGTTTATGACCGTGATAAAAAAAAGTCACGCCACTTAGACACGATTTGAAATTTTTATACTGTAAAGAGATTTATTCTAATGAGTTTGCCACTTCATTTGCCGCCGCCCGCTCAAAAACGTAGCCTGGAGAGCAAATTTTGTGGAAAAAGTCATTTTTTTCAAAAGCCTTTTTTGATTTATAAAAAAAGCGTACTTATATTATCAATTTCAGCAAGATTTTATTTTATTTTTAATAAAACGTAAATAATTGTCCTACATTCCAAAAATCTTTTCGATATTGCTTATGGTTATTTTTACATAAAACATCAAAGTTCAATGTAGTATATCTAACTATAATTAATTGTACATTTATTGGCTTTTGCTTTCGGTAATGTTAAAAATTTAAATAATTTCAGAAATTTTTTTACATATTATTAAATTAGACTTAGTTATCAATTCAACGATGCATAAATCGTTTATCTAGTGTAATAAATGAATTCAAACTATTGCGCTTAAATCAGGCATTTCAGGTCAAATTGCAGTATTTAACAAATTTATATATTCAGGTATACAGAGCGTGTTGCATTATATTTCTCTAAAAGGGTTACGGGTTTTTTTATTTTTTTAATACTATTTCAAAAACCTAATAACATATAAATGCAGGTAGAAAATGCGTTTTATGATGTAACATTTGCATAACATATTGTTTTAATGGGCTAATATAATGCGTTTTTTTTTTATTTTACCTATTTCAGTTTTTTGTTTTTACAAATCCAGTACCTGCTCGATTTTTTGTTTATAAAAAAACAAATATTTGTAATATATAAGCGTAGTAATTTTAAAAGGAGGTTATTTGAGTTAAGCAGTCATGGAGGTTACAATAAAATATAGCTCCCTTTGTAAAGTAATTTGGGATACTCTTGCCAATACTGATATACGATCGGAAAAAAATAGGAAAACTGATTGATACCATTGTCTACTCGTATGGCTTAAATATAAAGCCAGATGAAATTGAAAATTTTTACAAAATTTATGAAAAAAGGATTAAAGATTCCGATTATTCTATACAAAAATTTATGAAGAAGAGTCAAGATTGGCTTAATAAGGAGATGTCAGTAGTTATTGAACAGAAAAAAAGGGGCCGCCCTAAAAAGATTATGAAGAGGTCCAGATTAGGACTAAGAAGGTAAAACAGGAAGAAATGATTAACACACACTCCGCTAATGAAATAAAGGATTCTTTTAAAGCAGCTTTGACACGTATACAGCCTAAAGAAACAGGGAAAATTGTCGACGTCCTACCAACTGCGTCTCCTAAGCGTTTGAAGCGCATGATACAAAGTATTCCAACACCAAAATCATCAACTTCCTTTACCAGTGAAGATGCATTAGCTCTTTTTCTAAATTTGGGGTTAACGAGAAATAAATATGGTATTTTAAGAAAAGCTCTCATTGAAAAAGGATATGATATTTTTCCTAGCAGTAAAGCAATAAAAGAAACAAAAGAAAATATTTTAAAACCAATAACATCCCCAGTGCATGCCTCTATTGAAGGCGCAAAAGTTGAACTATCACAGTTAATTGACAATACTGTTTCTAGAATTATGTCCACATTTAGCAGCAAAGATATTGAAAGATGCAAGCAATCTGATGTCGTGTTAATGTTCAAATGGGGCTGTGATGGCACATCTGGGTTTTCCGAATACAAACAACCATCTGGAAGCAGCAAAGAAAAAAGTTTTTCATCAATTTTTATGGCTTCTTTTGTGCCGTTAAGAATGCGGTTGTATAATAAATTACCTTCAACCTCGTCTGCAAATGATATATGGACGAATTTAACCCCTGGATCTAAATTTTTATGTCGTCCAATACGATTTGAATATGTAAAAGAAGACATGATTTCAACACAAAGTTTAGTAGATTCAATAGAAAGGGAAATTTCGAGCTTGTCTCCACTTTACGTGGAAATATCTGGACAAGTTATTAAAGTTTCATTTCAACCACAACTTACAATGATTGATGGAAAAGTTGCAAATGCAATTACAGACACAACATCTACTTGGAAATGTAATATATGTGGAAAATTAAGTTCACAGTTTCATGAAGATAGTGATACAATTTCTATGAACGAAAACGCTCTGAGGTTTGGGATATCGCCACTTCATGCCAGAATAAGATTTATGGAATATTGTTTACACCTCGCATACGATCTCAAATACCGCCTTATTCCAGGAAACCTAAGCCTTTCCGTAAACAAAAACACTGATCTACACAACATGAGAAAAGAAGAGAAGAAAAGAATTCAAGATGAATTTAAATTAAGACTTGGATTAATCATTGATACGCCCCTTCAGGGGTTTGGAAGTTCCAATGACGGAAATACAGCAAGGCGTTTTTTCGAAGATCCAGAAACTACCTCCTCAATTACGGGTCTCGATAAAAACCTACTAAAACGTTTTAAAGTTATATTAGCAGTCATTAACAGTAAAAAACCTATTAATGTGGCTAAATTTAAACTCTTTGCCAATGAAACAAAAGACATTATACTCACCATGTACTCTTGGAGGCCAATGACACCAACAGTACACAAAGTATTAGCTCATGCCAAAGAAATAATAGAAAACAGTATGTTGCCTTTAGGCGAACTGACTGAAGAAGCCCAGGAGGCCAGAAATAGAGACGTCAAACATTTTAGGCTTTTTAACACACGTAAGTGCTCCAGAATAGCTCAAAATTCCGATTTGATGGAATTTTTATTAATATCATCGGATCCAGTACTTTACTCCATAAGAACAAAATGGTTACCAAAAATAAGCATAGACATTGAAAAGGAAGATTCTGAATCTATGCATATAAACGACCTTTTAACTTTTGATACTTCAGACTACTTTGTAGAAAATGTGTAGTCCTTAGGAATATATTCATATTTTTAGCACAATTACTACTGTACCAGTTAAATTTAATAAAACCTTATCTTTAGAACAAAAAAAAAACATTATTTTGTCTTTCAAATAAATGAATATATGGTAGTTATTTACCTGTTTTATATGGAAAATTAGAACAATATATTATGCAAATGTTACATCATAAAACGCATTTTCTACCTGCATTTATATGTTATTAGGTTTTTGAAATAGTATTAAAAAAATAAAAAAACCCGTAACCCTTTTAGAGAAATATAATGCAACACGCTCTGTATACCTGAATATATAAATTTGTTAAATACTGCAATTTGACCTGAAATGCCTGATTTAAGCGCAATAGTTTGAATTCATTTATTACTCTAGATAAACGATTTATGCATCGTTGAATTGATAACTAAGTCTAATTTAATAATATGTAAAAAAATTTCTGAAATTATTTAAATTTTTTAACATTACCGAAAGCAAAAGCCAATAAATGTACAATTAATTATAGTTAGATATACTACATTGAACTTTGATGTTTTATGTAAAAATAACCATAAGCAATATCGAAAAGATTTTTGGAATGTAGGACAATTATTTACGTTTTATTAAAAATAAAATAAAATCTTGCTGAAATTGATAATATAAGTACGCTTTTTTTATAAATCAAAAAAAGGCTTTTGAAAAAATGACTTTTTCCACAAAATTTGCTCTCCAGGCTACGTTTTTGAGCGGGCGGCGGCAAATGAAGTGGCAAACTCATTAGAATAAATCTCTTTACAGTATAAAAATTTCAAATCGTGTCTAAGTGGCGTGACTTTTTTTTATCACGGTCATAAACATAGAATTCCGTTCAAAAATTCATCATTTTCGACCAATGCTGGACGTAGGGTGCATATCCAAAAATGCTTTAAACTATACCATTAAGCATTTTTGAAGTCTACTCTATCAAACTATGTAAAAAACTAATCCAAAAAATATCAGCAAAATATATATAAAGGTGTGTGAAGTTACCCCTTATCTGACCAAAAAACCCCATTTTTCAGAACACACTTTTAATTTTTGAGTTTAAAATAGTATCACTGCGAAACGGCTTAAGATAATTCAAAAAAGTTTTCTTTAGGAGTTTAAGAAAGGTCATTAGAATGACTTGAAAAAATTTTGAGCATTTTCTTTGAAAAATGAATAATCTATTGGCAAAACTATTAAAAAAGTCAAGGCGAAAAATGAAGATTTTGAAATTCAAAGTGAAATATTTTTTTAACTGTAAGAGTTACTATGGTACATGAAGCATGTTTTTGCTTTGTCTCGTAACCTAGATTTAAAAAAGTCCAAAAAACACTAAAATCGATGCATGGTTATAGAAGTTATACCCCTTTAAAGCTCTTTCATACTCGAGATGGTCAACTTTGACACCCTGTAGCACACCCTGTGTTAAAACAGGGTGACCACAGAAACATTTTCCTTAAAGGTTAGCTCCCGCTTTTCAATTTTTGGGAACACCATTTCCCGATTGGACCAGTAGTTTAAAAGATCTATATTTATTACCATGTTTTTTGTGTTTGGAACCACTGTGCGCCAGCCCATAAACCGCACCAAACAGTCACTCTTTGTGGGTGCATTGGTTTTTCGACAATCACTCTTGGATTCTCATTCGCCCAAATGCGGCAATTCTGTTTATTGACGAATCCACTGAGGTGAAAATGTGCCTCATCACTGAAGATGATTTTCTTCGAAAATTGATCATCCACTGTTGCCATTTCTTGCCGCCATTCTGCCCATTCACGACGTTTGGAATGGTCTTTAGTTCTTGAGCCAATTGCACCTTGTAAGCTTGTAAATGCAAGTCTTTATGCATAATGTTCATCAACGACGAGCGTGAGAGGTGCAATTGTTGGGCACGACGACGAGTTGAGGTGGACGGCTCTTCAGCCACACTATCGCGAACAGCAGCAATATTTTCTGCAGTACGAGCTGTACGAGCATGCACTGGTGTTCTCACATCTTCTACAGACCCAGTTTGCTCGAATTTTTCCACGATTTTTGCGATTGTACGCACATTTGGACCATCAAATTGACCAAAAAAATCACGAAGTGCACGATATGCATTTTGATTTGAACGCCCATTTTCATAATAAGTCTGGATAACTTTAACACGTTGTTGGATTGTGTATCTCTCCATGGTTCAAATTGAGTAAGTCTGAAATAGAGAAATGTCAAATAAAATTCGGAAAAAAACTTGGCGTTTAGGTGTGGTTCACATTCAACATCGGCCCTTACAATTTAACCACCCTTTACTTACATCAATTATTGTCTAAATGATGCTATCTTTTAAAGGAACGCAAATATAACGAAAAAATGACAAAATATAACATATACAATAACAAAAAGAAGACAGGAGAATCTACCTAAGATGTATGTTTTTGTCTTTCGCTTTATTCTGTCTACCTATTGCATATTTGTTTGTAATTTGACCACACAAGATTATTAATATATATAAACAGTTAGTTTACAAATACACATTTAATCTTTATTAAATTTAAATATTTTATTTTTAGTTAATTAATAGACAATTACTTTCACAAGCCGGTGACGATGCAAAATTTAAGTTGTTTTAATACACAATTTTGTTTTATGTATGAAAAACAGATACAAAAATCTTCCATGGTTGATTTTTTTATATTATGTCTTACTAGAGTTGTACTTTTTAGTATAATTTTAATCGTCACTACTACATCGTGACATGCCGCGACATCTAATTCATTCTGGTTGTTGTTCACACTATTGATGTGCTTATCAACATAATTTTTTTGGCAAAATAAATTAGTAAAACATTAGTAAAATATTAGTAAAACATTAGTTCAAAACAGTTAAGTGCTGAATAAGTATAACTAAAATTTTAGTTTAAAACATAATTTTAGCAAAAAATTAGCTGAAAAATAGTATACCTGATTTACGAGATGTTTTACTAACTTTTCTACTAACTTATTTTTTTGAGTGTACAACACACTTTAACATATTTATATTGAAAAATAAGCATTAAAAGCAGCATTATTAACAGTTTTTTCGGTCCCCGTTTGTATATATACTTTATGAGACTATTTAACAGGGCTGGAGGTAATTGGAAACTCTTTAGCTAAATACTCATTGGTAGAATCATATCTTAGTCAATTATAATTTCGTTTCAAGCAATAATAGTAGTAGCATTTTCCTACATATTTTTAGTTGATTATAAAAATATCATATCTTAATTTATTCTATTTGCTAAAATAAAACAAAAAATATTTTAAAAACAAAAAAAACTAAAATAAATATATTTTATTTCTTTATTTGCAGCAACTACAACTTGTTATGGGGAAAAATAAAAATTGTATGTAAAAAATAATAAAAAAAAAAACTGAAATAAGATCAATAAAAAACCAAAAAAAAATCAACTATACATACATATAAACTTTATCATGATATGGATGTATACACTGATGTAAACTAAAGCTAAACTATCCCCAAAAACAAAAAAAAATTTAAATGAAATGAAAACTGCACAATTATGCAGCAGCAAATGGTAAAGTACTAAAAACTTAAAACATTTGCCATGATGTTATGACAAGCCAAATAGAATGATATAAAACGTTTTGTTGAGACAGACTAACAAAAAAATAACAAAAACATCAAAAAAAAATTAACAGAAAAAAATACAAACAAATGAAATAAACAAATCAAACTAAACAAAAAAATGCAATTTTAACAAAAACAAAGAAAAACAAGTAAAGAAAAAGTTTTTATGAAAAAAAAACATGAAATTAGATTTTATTAAATTTATACATTTTGTTTAAACAAAAAATGTGTTTAAAACAAGAATAATTTATTAAATAATAAAAAAAAAATCAAAAATTAATTTAAAAAAGAAAGAGTGTAAACAAATTATATATTCAATTTCAAATCCATTAAATTTTCTTGTTATATTGAATATTTATGACTTCTCATTAAAATCAGTATAATTAGACATACAAACAAATCTAAATGTATTTACCCGATGAAAAAAGTTCCGTTGTAGGTATATATAATAACATATAGTCATATCTATATCATATTACATCATATCTTAGATGATACAAAAAATTGTATATAAAAGAATCTCTTATGTATATTAGGTTATTAAGGAAGCAAACACTTTTCAATTTTGAAACCTCTTTTCCTTTTTTAACTTCTTTTTTGCATTCCTTTCTTCATACTCTTTTTAATTTTTTCTTTCCCTCCCAGCTGAAAAAGATCATATATTATTATATATGGCCCATGTATGAATATATATGAATATATATGGATCCATACATGGAAATGCATGGAAGCATATATGGAAATGTTTGTTATATATGGAAGCATATATTGAACCATATATGAACAATTGTTGCATATATGTTTTCATATATGGAACCATATATGTAAATGTTTACCATATATGGAGCCATATATGAATGTATTATCGATATGTACTACCATATATATGCCATATATACTACCATATATAAGGGTCAAATAATAAATTTGAAAACAAAAAAACTTCCCAGGTGAAAAAGTTCATATATGACCCATATATATATACATATATGGAGTTCCATATATGGTTTGGATCCGAAAATTGAGGATATATGGACATATATGGATATATATGTCCATATATGTCCATACATTTGTTCATATATATCCTACCCATATATGTTCATATATTTTCCTCCTTACGTATATTTTCATAAAATAAAAAGAATTGTTAGTTTGAAAATTCAATTTTTATTAACAAAATTATTGCTTACATATATATTATTATATATACATAAAAAATGTATATTTTATATACATTGAAAATGAAAATTATTCAAGTTCGAGGCCATACTCTATATTTCTTTATTAGGATATTGTCCTAACAAATAATCTATAAAGTTTTTTTGTTTTCAAATTTATTATTTGACCCTTATATATGGTAGTATATATGGCATATATATGGTAGTACATATCGATAATACATTCATATATGTTTTCATATATGTAACCATATATGGAAAACACTTTCATATATGGCTCCATATATGGTAAACATTTACATATATGGTTCCATATATGAAAACATATATGCAACAATTGTTCATATATGGTTCAATATATGCTTCCATATATAACAAACATTTCCATATATGCTTCCATGCATTTCCATGCATGGATCCATATATATTCATATATATTCATACATGGGCCATATATAATAATATATGATCTTTTTCAGCTGGGTTTATAGATTATTTGTTAGGACAATATCCTAATAAAGAAATATAGAGTATGGCCTCGAACTTGAATAATTTTCATTTTCAATGTATATAAAATATACATTTTTTATGTATATATAATAATATATATGTAAGCAATAATTTTGTTAATAAAAATTGAATTTTCAAACTAACAATTCTTTTTATTTTATGAAAATATACGTAAGGAGGAAAATATATGAACATATATGGGTAGGATATATATGGACAAATGTATGGACATATATGGACATATATATCCATATATGTCCATATATCCTCAATTTTCGGATGCAAACCATATATGGAACTCCATATTTGTATACATATGGGTCATATATGAACTTTTTCACCTGGGCTCTTCCTATTTTTCCTTTCTTCTGTTTTTTTTTTTTTGGGGGGGGGGGATGTCCTCAGTTCAGTTAATAAACGTCTCAAGTCTCCATGATTCCATTTTGTATTGATTTGGAGCTTAAAGTTAAAAACTATGAGAAAAAAAGTGAAATTAATAAAAAAAAATTTAAGTAATTTTTTTAAGTTTTCGACTTTTAAATATCCATCAGTTCTTTATATAAAGTCTTTTCAACGTAAAACTTAGCAAGTCCTGGGTAAAAATAGTTATATCTTTGAATGAAGTCACATTACAGCTTATATCATGATATTCAAATATATCTGATAACTTTTATTGAGAGAATGTTTTATATGGCACTTGATACAATTATATGTCTCCAAATGTTACTCCACATGTAACTACATATATAATCCAAATATATGTAGTGATCGATCTGATTATATATGGTCCAACGCTAAGTCTCATTAAACTATATGTGACTTCATACTGAAAATATTTTCCTTGTCATTTTATATAGCTTTATATATATCATATATATAACATACATATTTTGGTAAAGTTCAATATTAAATAAAGTTATCTGCAAGTTAAGAATTTATTTCATATAGATTCACATATAACCATATTAATGTTATAACGAAATCATTTTCAAGTGATTTATTTTATATAATTTCAAAAAAATATTGTATATTTTATAAGAAAATACCTCTTAATTATATATTCTAGATTTTTTCTTGTTAATTTTAAAACATTTTATTATGTTTCATATAAAAAAAATTTGGATCTTCTGTTGTTGATTTGTAGAATTTTGAATTTTCTACTTAAACACTTTTAAGCATAACTTTTAGCGGCTAAAATTATATAAAATTAGATCTATTTATATTCAATTAGAGATAATTTAATATCCCCGGTATATATCTCAGATAAAACTGTATCAAATTATATCTTATTTGATATAATTTAATACATGTAGATGACCCATTTTTCGGATCAATTTGTATGTCTATATATGGTAACTTATCAAATGAAGTATTATTATATGCCGACTAATAAAGTTTATATATGCTAGATATAAGAATATAAGAAATCATATCTTTGTTTATATAATTTTATCAGCAAAATGGGTATATCAGATTACATAAGTTTGTATCAGATTCTACAATTTGTATGTTTGTATCAGATTCTACAATTGTACAATTTATTCTCATACTATCTAATTTTGTTTTGAAATCCAGAACATCCTACTCAGAATTTTAAGATTAACTCGAACATATTCATTTAAAATATCTATTAAAATTATCTTAAATGAACACAACAATTTAAAATATCAAATTCCAAAAATATTAGTTTGCCATAAAAATTGTTGATTGTTAAACATATAAAATTTAAATTGGGTACTTAATAATCGGACCATAATATTTAACAAATTTATTTCAACCGTATAAAATTATACCAAACTCAATGTAATGGAATCTATTTATATACAAAACGATCCACCATTTTTCGTATCAAATTGTATTTCAATTTGATATAAGGCTATATTAAATTTGATACATTTGTTTGTGGCATCATATTAATATTTTTTAATCGGGGTATATATAAAAAATTTTATATACAAGAGTAAAAAAGTTTATATATAATTATAAATTATCATATATAATAAAATCCAATTATATATGGTGCTATATATAATCTTATATACTTCTGTATATATGTTTATATAAAATTATATATAAACTTTTTACTCGGATATATATATATATATATATATATATATATATATATATATATATATATATATATATATATATATATATATATATATATATATATATATATATATATATATATATATATAAATATATAGTGTATTTAATTGGATAAAAGTTTTTCTAATTTTATCAATTTGGATAACATGTGATACAATTAGATGTACGCAATTTTGGTATATAATTTCATCAGAGAGCATCTAATTAAATAGTATTAAATTAAATTATATACAACCAAATATATACAAACTTATATAGTATGATAAACCCATTTTGTGGATGAAATTATATGAACAGAGATATGATTTTTTATATTTTTATATTTACCATATATGGACATTTTTGAAGTAGCTCATATATAATTACACAGTACAAAATTTTTCAGCTGATTGATTCGGGACTCAATTCTGATAACTTTTTGTGTAAGTAGCCCTAAAAATAAGAACTTCTGCATCATTCGTTTCGTCAAGTTACAACAAATAAAATTTTTATACATTTTAGTAAGTATCGTAAAGGGGAATTTGTCACGTTTTAGGCTCTTTTGTTTGACATAACTCGATAACCACTAGTCGGATTTTGTTAGAAAAATCAAGAACTACAATTACTTTCATGTGTTCATATAACGTTTCGCTACATAAGCAACAGTTTCGCAGTTATAAATAAATGTATGAAGAAAACAAATATTTTTCGCCTAAAAAATTTAAATTATTTTTTTTTTTTAATTCATAAAAAATCCGCAAGCAATGCATCCAATTGTTTGCCTTTGAATCGCTTTTCCATTGGCATGGTCACCTGGTGGAACCTCTCGCGTATTACTTTGCTACCGCAATCATAAAAATCAAATAACCTTTTGTTTATTACTTTTTTTAATTCTGAGAATCATAAAAAAAGTCATCAATGTTTTTTCCAAAGAATTTTGTGCATATCTCGAGCAAATTTTTGAAATTCATACCTTCACTTAATTATGAATAAAAGCGAAACGCGTTCATCGATTTTCATGATTTATGTCTCATTTTGTTCATAGGTTATGTGACTTTACGAAAGTAATAGGACTTGACACTTTTTACCGTTTTGGATTTTTTATGAATTAAAAAAAAAAAATTTAATTTTTTAGGCAAAAAATATTTTTTTCTTCATACATTTATTTATAACTGCGAAACTGTTGATTACGTAGTGAAACGTTTTATGAACAGATGAAAGTGATTGTAATTCTTGATTTTTGTAAATTTGTTTCAGCAAAATCCGACTAGTGGTTCTCGAGTTATGTCAAACAAAAAGAGCCTAAAACGTGACGAATTCCCCTATTCGGTACTTACTAACTTGAAAAAATTATTAATATTTTATTTGATGTAACTTGACCAAACGAATGATGCAGAAGTTCTTATTTTTGGGGTTACTTTCACAAAATATTATGAGAATTGAGTCCCGAAATCATGTGTTGTACTGTGTTATACATGTAGGTATATATGATCTGTTATATATGTAGCTATATCTATTATGTATGATGAGATTAAACATATCAACTTATATATAGTATAATATATATAAATATATTCTCATATATTGCGATATATTAGAAATTTTCATACAAATTAGTGTAGTGAAATGTAGATATATATCGTTACTTAGGGACTTGTACATAATTAGACTATATATAAACTTTTTTCATCGCGTAATTACAAAGTGTTTTTTCTTTCATAAAACCAAATAGTCTTCATAACCATAACCAACCCAATAAACTCCCGGCCAACAAGTCATTATTTAGGCAGGAAATTATTAATTATGACAACAACGGATTGAAACTAATTAATTTGCTTGTTCTGTAGAAAATAAAGCAGGCTGAAAGTAAAAGATACATTCCACTAATAAATTGTTTTACAAAATAAGCTAAAAATAAAACAAAATACTATAACAAAAAACTAAAAAAAAAAAACGTCAAACTTTTACAAGTACAAAAAACAAAACCAAAAAACAAAATAAAAAAGATTTAGATGTTTATGCAGGCAAGCGGGAAAAACACTTTTTGTGCTTGTCTATCTAACTAATGATATATTTTGATGGTATACATTTTATGTAACGGAAAATTGCGCTTAAGCTACTTTACAATAACATCCTCTTCTACCGCAACTTTATCAACAACGAGCCAAACTAAACCAAACTAAACAACCAAACCATTGATTCATTCCATTCATTCGTTCGTTCGTTCGTTCGTTCGTTTGTACATTCATTCAGCCCAACCAAGTCAGCCAAAGTATCAGTGTATAAAACTTGAACATGTAAGTGTGCGATGGAGTGTTTGGTTTTAAAATATATCTATTGAATTGGTGGCAATATACGATACTATACATGCTACAATCTCTATTACACCATTTCCAGTTTAAGAAAATAAAACTTTGATTTTATTATTTTTTCTGCATTGGTTGGTTTTTCAATTCAACTACATCGCTACAGGAAGAAGTACAGTAGTCCCCGCTTAAATGCCTAATCGAAAATGCAGTAATTTATTAGAAAACTTGGAAAATATCCCATAAATGCGTAAAAAACTCATTTTATTAAATTATTTTTCATTTAGTAAACATATCTTTTTTAACATTTTTTGCTTAATAAAATTATTTCTTTAGTTTAAAGTAAATTTTTGCTTCGTCTTTTGAGATTAAGTTAAAGAAGTAAAGTTCTAACATAATTTTGTGTTCAACGAAAATTAAAAAAAAAAAATTATGTATTTTTTAATTTATTTTACTCATATTTTCAATAACGCATTTAAGCGTTTATTTTTGTTCTTACTTTACTAATTAAACTCAGCCCAAGCGGACCATTTAAGCGGGAAACGCATTTAAGCGGAATTATTTACATGAATTTTGTATGTAATATATTTTTGGCAGCACTTTTAGCGTATTTAAACGGGGAACGCACTTAAGCGGGAACTTTTCTAAATCAAAGCAACATCAAATGTTCTTCTGTATAATACACTGAAAACAATTCATTTATAAAAATACTAAAAAATTTAAAAATTACCAAAACTTTCGTAAAATATAATTTTTAAATTATTTTTCTAAAGTTTTTGTAGTTTTGACAATAATATCGTATTTTTATGCATGGATTATTATGAGTGTAGGATTAAAAATGGAACAACTGTTTCAATTTTTCCAAAAGGATTTGTGAAGTAGGCGTGGTTAATTATTGCCAAATTCTCAAAAATATTTAAAATTACGGCAAAAATTGTTCTTTAGCTTAATGGCACATTAATAGGATTTTACACGAAATTAAACCACTATTTAGGGACTTCAAATCCGTAATGACGGTTTAAATTTAAAAAATATTCTAAAAATTACATTTTTTGATTGAATTCAAAAAAGTTCGCTCTTAATTTTTGTATATGGGCTATTCTCAAAAATATTTAAAATTACGGCAAAAATTGTTCTTTAACTTAATGGCACATTAATAGGATTTTACGCGATATTAAACCACTATTTAGGGACTTCAAATCCGTAATGACGGTTTAAATTTAAAAAATATTCCAACAATTACATTTTTTGATTGAATTCAAAAAAATTTCGCACATATATGCACAAAGAGAAATAAAGTGCCAACCTAATTGAAAAGTGTATTTTAGTAGTAACAACTTATAAAATCATTTAGCACAATTATATTTACATTAGATTTCTCAATACTTTTGGTATTGCAACTAAAATTCAGTTGAATTAATCGAACTTTGTTGTGAAAACTAAGGTTCGCTTGTACCAACCAACTGAAATTCGTAACAACCGAATTTGAGTCGTAGTAACCGAATTTCAGTTGACAAACAGCTTAATTTTTCTCTGTGAGTGCCATTATTTATTATTTGTTGGCGTTCTCATTGAAATTTACTCCCTTATTTTCTGCTTTCCAATTGTTTTTTTTTTTTGTCAATTTCTATGGTGTTTCAAAAAACTTAAATTTTGACTTAAAATCGCGGTTTAGAAGACATTTGAAAATGATATTTTTTTTTGAGATTTTATTTGAATTTAAAAAAAATGTATTTTCTACAAGTTAATTCCAACTATATGAAGTTTTTTAACATGATTCTTTTTAATACACACAGAGAAATAAAGTGGCAACCGAATTGTAAAGTGTATTTTAATAGTAAAAACTTATAAATATAGTTAGTGCAACTATATATACATTACATTTCTGAATATTTTATGTGCTGCAATTAAAATTCAGATGAATTAACCGAAGTTTGTTGTGAAAACTAATGTTCAGTTGTACCAAGAGAATAAAATTCGTAACAACCGAATTTGAGTCGTAGAAGTCAAATTTCAGTTGGCAAATAAGAAGCTAAAATTTTCTCTATGTGTACTTACTAAATTGTATTTGATCCATAAAATATTTATTTCTTAAAATTTATTAATGCTCCTCTGGTTTTGTATTAAAGCAAATCGTACAAATAATGTTAATTTTGACGAATTTTGCGCAACAGTGTTTAGACGTGTTTAGATATAAATTTGTAATAGCGTCAATTAACTGCGTTACCAATATAATTTCTAGGTTTTTAAAATCTGTCAATATCATTGTTTGCTATAGAAAAAAATAAAAAAAAATTGTGCAATTTTTGCAAAATTTTATAAAAGTACATTCAATTTTTGCATTTACATTTTTTTAATTGCTCCTCCGACTTTGTGTTGTAAAATAACAAATAACTCAGCTTACAAAGCTAACTGGCCTATTTAAAACGAAACAGCGAATGTGCTTTGGAAAAAAACTGCTTTTTGAACGAAATTCACACTCATGTTTCACAACATTTGTGACGGTCGTACGCTTTGTCTGTTAAGGGCACATCCACTCGATATACCTCTAACTGTGCCGAATTACAACTACATGAAGGGAAGTCAGTGCCTGGTACAAAAAAATACCAAAAATGTAATAACTGAAAAAAATTGGTTTAAATTTTCGACAATCATCTATTTATATGTTCGCTGATGGCACACACATAAGGTACGTGTTGACATAAGCTCTCAAGTGTTGGGAGATTTTTGTATTACCAAATGGCATCCACAAGTTGAAAGTCCCGAACAATATTTATATATTATAATAGTTTCTACTAACTTATATTTTTGAGTGTACACATGCTTTCTACCTATAAAAAAAAAGTTCAAAAAAGTTGTAGCAATAACAAACCAGTGCTTCTGTTGGGAATCGAACCCACGACCCCCCGCACTGTTAAGCCAGCATGCTACTAACTAGCCTACCGGGGCGCACGTTTTTCTAATGATATTTTTTATCAAATATTCAGTAAAAACAATCAAACATACACTAAAAACTAATCCTTTTGCTTTATATATAACGGACTACAGAGTGTGTGATGAATATGATATTGATCATACGCACTGATGTTCTAATAGATGATAAAGTGCACGAAATTCCTTTCGGGGCAGTATTATTTTTAAATTTTACCATAAAAAAGGAAAAATTATTCTAAGTAGCTGGTTTCTCATAAAATATTCTTAAAATATTAAAACATATTTAATTACTTATTACAAACATTGGAAATGGTGTAGTTTCGTGTCTTTTTAAAAACAGTGTAAATGACGTTGTATTTTACAGAAAACGTACTTTTAGAAAAGAAGATCATAAGAATGAAAGTGTGAACTTAAGCATAACATTTTGAGTGTTGGTATATCACTTCAATATAACAAAAAACAATAAGAACTAAAACAACATCATCTTTAAAACTTGCACACACACACATACACATGATAATATATAATATGATGATGATACTGCTGTAGTTGCCATAATGCTGTCATAAAATATCAATTTGCAATTTTTCAATTTATCTTAAACATTTTGTGTGAGTGAGTTAGTATAGTATGCAGAATATTAAAAGTGCAAACAGAATGATACTAAAATAACATTGTCAGTTTTGGTTTTATATGAAAAACAAATTTTACTACAAAAACGGTGTGTTTCTTTTCTTCATAAACGATAAAAAATTTAATTTATTATCATTAAAAAAAAAAAAGTGAAACAAATCAACCATATTCAAATTATTTTTATAACAAATAACAATGTTTTGCCAAAATTCATATATTATTAAATCTTGCATACAAAATTCCGCGTATAACAACAACTGTCAGTGTTTTACCTGCCCTAGTGAAAGCAACATGTTGTCTCATGTTAAAAGAAAATCCTCATCATCATTGTCGTCATCGCCTACAACAAAAATATCATCCACTACAATATATAACAAATTACAAAGTACCTTCAGTTCAGCAACATACAGTCATTGTAATATACTTATTGTTGGATTAATTTTTATAATAATCGCCTGTAATGGTAAGTCCAAAAAAGAAATTGTATTTTATAATTTTATTAATTATTTAACTTAATTTAAATATTGTTAGATTAGAGTAGGGAAAGAAAAATCCTGCTCGAAAACTAACACACTTCGACAAGCTTCCTTGTTTTGAATGGATGTGTTTGCACATCCGGCATCCACATTTTTCCCTTGTTCCAGAATTTTAAGAAAACCGCAGTTAAAGTTGCGAAAATGGCTATTTTCGCTCTTTTTGAAGCTGTTTATAATACGATTATTGACACTTTCTAATGATTTCGCAATGAAGCTTTCTAAAACTGATCGCACCGAGCAAACGAAAACATGTTGAGGAAATTAAAAAGTTTAAATTAATTTTTATCATGATTTTAAATAATAATTTAATAAAACTTTTAATTATTTCAAATATTAATGATAAAATCAGTAAGATAAAATTAAAATATATCTAAAACCGAACTAATAAAATCTCACACATAAACTTATAGATCAACGATAAAATTCACTATTAAACCACTCACCATGTACAGTGTAAAATCGTGTAATGTATATGCTCGACATATGTATTAACAAAAAATTTTTAATGTTTGTTGATATGCTTTGCTTATGTAGAAGGATAGTATATGATGACATTAGAGAAAAGAATTGCCATTTAAAGTTTTAACTGAAAGTTAAGCTGGCAATTATGATAATGACTAGAGAAAAACAAACACATTATAAATAGAAATCGTTTGTGGTAAATTTCATTCTAACTCAACACACAGAGTAATGTGGGATTTAACGTTACCCAATTTCTTTAACGTGTGAGTTAAATAGAAGATATTTACGATTAACACTAAATGGCACGAAGAATGTTGATGAAGAACGTAGTGGGTCAGAAAATGCATTCCATTCATGCTAGTGTCTAATAACTTTTTCTGTGTTTTTTTCTAATAGTCAAAGTAAATTATCATATAAAATTATAATTTTTCTGTTAATTTAGAGAAAAATTTGTCATGATCTAAAACCGAACAAATAAAATCTCACACATAAATTTATAGATCAGCGATAAAATTCACTATTAAACCACTCACCAGGTACAGTGTAAAATCGTGTAATGTATATGCTCGACATATGTATTAAAAAAAAAATCTGTAATGTTTGTTGATATGCTTTGCTTATGTAGAAGGATAGTATATGATGACATTAGAGAAAAGAATCGCCATTTAAAGTTTTAACTGAAAGTTAAGCTGGCAATTATGATAATGACTAGAGAAAAACAAACACATTATAAATAGAAATCGTTTGTGGTAAATTTCATTCTAACTCAACACACAGAGTAATGTGGGATTTAACGTTACCCAATTTCTTTACCGTGTGAGTTAAATAGAAGATATTAACGATTAACACTAAATTGCACGAAGAATGTTGTTAAAGACCTAGTGGGTCAGAAAATGCATTCCATTCATGCTAGTGTCTAATAACTTTTTCTGTGTTTTTTTCTAATAGTCAAAGTAAATTATCATATAAAATTATAATTTTTCTGTTAATTTAGAGAAAAATTTGTCATGATCTAAAACCGAACAAATAAAATCTCACACATAAATTTATAGATCAACGATAAAATTCACTATTAAACCACTCACCAGGTACAGTGTAAAATCGTGTAATGTATATGCTCGACATATGTATTAAAAAAAAAATCTGTAATGTTTGTTGATATGCTTTGCTTATGTAGAAGGATAGTATATGATGACATTAGAGAAAAGAATCGCCATTTAAAGTTTTAACTGAAAGTTAAGCTGGCAATTATGATAATGACTAGAGAAAAACAAACACATTATAAATAGAAATCGTTTGTGGTAAATTTCATTCTAACTCAACACACAGAGTAATGTGGGATTTAACGTTACCCAATTTCTTTACCGTGTGAGTTAAATAGAAGATATTAACGATTAACACTAAATTGCACGAAGAATGTTGTTAAAGACCTAGTGGGTCAGAAAATGCATTCCATTCATACTAGTGTCTAATAACTTTTTCTGTGTTTTTTTCTAATAGTCAAAGTAAATTATCATATAAAAATTATAATTTTTCTGTTTATTTAGAGAAAAATTTGTCATGATCTAAAACCGAACGAATAAAATCTCACACATAAACTTATAGATCAACGATAAAATTCACTAATATATTAATTTTTAATAGAAAATAGCAAATAGCAAAATTTAAGCAGAATAAAAGTGAGTGTTTAAGGCAACAATTTATTTATCAACATGTTGCAATCATTTTTTAGTGTAAAAAAAATGTTTTCATTTGCTTTCCCTAGTTCGGTATTTTGTTGCTAAGAGATGCAGGCAAGTGTAATTTGTAGTTTGATGCCTGCTACAAATAAATATAAAAAAATTACTAATATGATATTTGAGAAAAATTATTTTTAATTTCGTATAATTTTAAAGATAGCTTATATTTTAAATACAATTTTAGCAGCGTTGGTGTAATAATTTTAAGCAGGTCGGATGCATAGTCTCGGCTACTTTTAAAAATGCATTATTTGTTAATTTTTTGTATACAGTATTTTACAAATGCAAATTTTTGCTATAATAATACACATATTTTAAAAATATGTTAACTCATTATAGAAAAAAATTTTCAATCGGTGGGTATCTATCAACATGTTGCTGAAATTTAAATGTTTAACCCTTAAATGCTCAACAGCTTCGATTTGAATAAAATTGTGTTTTATGATATGAAATGCCAATTAAAAAACAACTGCGTACCAAGATTTTTCAAATAATTTTTTTACGCTTTATATAAGCAAAAATCCAAAATTTTCAAAATTTTAAATTGCCCGTTACACAAAAACGGAGTGACTTTAGGAACAAAAAAGATATATCATTCAAAAGCTTATATTTGCCTCTTAACACTAATGCATTTTATTTAAACTTTCTAAAATTACATGTGCCCGTTTTTCGATATCATAAAAAGCGCAATTCTTGAGTTTTTAATTAATTTTGAAGTTTTTAATTTTTTTGACTTTGATGGTTAATAAAAGGTACGATTCTAAATATTTATTTATAAATGTATTTTATTAAAGAGCGCTTGAGAGTTCTTAACACACTAGTGAAGTCTTCATTTTGATTAAGCTTAAAATAAAGTCGTAGGAAATGGTTGTATCTTTAAAGATACTGTGCGCATTTAAGGGTTAATTAGTTTTTATCATGTTTTTGAATAATAATTTAAAAAAATTTTTGTTTATCTCAAATACTAACGATAAAATCAGCAAGTTTAATTTAAAATATATTAAATTTTAATAAAAAACAATCAAATATAAGCAGAATAAAAGTGAGCGTTTTGATCAACAACTTTTTGTCAACATGCTGGAATTATTTTTTAGTGTAAATAAATGTTTTCATTTGCTTAATCGAGTTCGGTATTTTGTTGCTGACAGGCGTAGGAAGTGTAGTTTCTCAATTTGTATATACTCTTTGGTTCAATATATCTGCCATCAGTGGGTATCTGCAGTGAGTTTCAGTCTCACTCAATCTGCCGTCTCTTTATTTGTTCGTAAACTCGCACCGAGCTAATGAAAACATGTTGCAGTTATTTAAAAGTTTAATAAGTTTAAAGTTTAAATTATAATTTAATAAAATGTTTATTTATTTAAAATTTTAAAGATAAAATAAGTAAGATAAAATTACAATACATTAAATTTTAATAGAAAATAACAAAATAAAGTGAGTGTTTTTAGCAACAATTTTTTATCAACATGTTGCAAAAAATTTTTTAGTGTAAAAAAATGTTTTTATTTGCTTTCACGAATTCGGTATTTTGGTTCTGAGAGGCGTGAGAAGTGTAGTCTATCTATTGGTATATACTCTTTGGTATCTATTCAAAGAGTGTATACAAATAGAAATACTACACTTCCGACGCCTCTCAGGAACAATTATTATACCGTTTTTTTTTGATAAACGCTCCTCTAGATTCTTTTTATGTGTACACAATTTCAAAATTGGTTCAACACGCTATTAATCGCGGTTTTCTCCAAATTGTGACGTGATGAAAAATTTGGTGAGCATTCAAATCATATATCGCATTTCAAACGAAATCGACTTTTTCTTATTTTGTGAAAAAGTGTAATTAATAAAATTGTTCATGTTAAATAAAATTGTGTGTATCCATCATTGGTTATGCGACCTGTAAAAAAAGTCTATATTATAAATCTTTTTCGAAGTTTTCAGTTTTTTTTTTTTAATACAGTTGAGTTCGCTTATAATGAATATCGCTCACAAGGAGAGTCTTCCGATGTCACAGTGGGGACTTTTTTTGAGTAAATTTGCCTACAGCCCACAGTTTTAAACTAGTTTGAAAAAATTAAAATTTTAAAAACTAACTGACTTAATTTCATTTCGATTCCTCATGGCCGATTTATTTTCGTCAAAATCAGCGAATTTTTTGTTTTTTGATATTTGTGATTAAAAAACTGTAGAATATAAACGAATACATTTCAACTTTTGGACAATTTTATTATCTATCTCTATTAAACACTAAAAATTTATGGGAGAAGCGGCTTATCAATTGTGATAGAGTTTAAGACACACATCACGAATGTGAAATATTTATAATTATTGAAATATTCACGAATTTAACTTTTAACTAAAGAAACTGCAAATAAATTTTAATTTGTTTGTAGTTTTATTTATTTTTGTTGCTTGTTTTTTCTATTTCATTTATCTCGATTATCATCTAATAAATAAGAATTACCTTTAACATTATTGATTTTACTTAATTTTAGTATATTTAGCATGGAGTCCCAAATTACCCCACAACGTCTCAAATTACTCCACATTTTCTTCATTTGAAAAAATCGCCAAAAAAAATCCAACTATCGAATAATTTAGTACTATCCTTTGTGGCTAAGAAGCTACACCCCTAACCACTCTTTGGAATGGATCTATCAAAAGAATAAAAAAGAGGTGGTTGGATTTTAGGAGCTAGAAAATAACTAGTCCCAAATTACCCCACCTTCCCTACTACTATTATAGAAAAAAAAATAAAATATTATAGAATTTTTTTTAATGAGTTCATAAATCACCAGTGGCGTTCACTCGTGGTAGCAAGCTATAGTATGCAAGACCACAACAATAAAATACATGAAATTGCAATATGCTCGTCTCCCATGTATATGCAATACTAAACCTATTGCATATTCTGGTCTTGCAAACTTACAATACCTAGCATCTGGTTGTTTTGGCGGTAACCAATAATAAGGAGAAAGAAAAATTAACAAACATTTATTTCTCGTGTAAAAAAATTAAAAAAGGCTTTAAAAATTATTGAAAATAAAAAGCAACTCAAAATAAGAAAAAAAATATAACTTAAAGATTTTTTTTTTATTTTATTTATTAATAATCATATAATTATAAATTATATCCTATTACCAGTACCTCTGGTGGGAATCAAACCCACGACCCCGCACTGATAAGCCAGCACGCTACCAACTAGCCTACCGGGGCGCATACAAAATGACAACAAAGTTAAAAATTCACTGTGATCGCTTCACAAATGACAACTATTTTTTAATAAAGTCGGAAGATCCTTCTTGAAACTCGCTAGAAAAGCAGTTTTTTAAGCGAAAGTAGCTGTGTTGGCAATAGGGGGACGCAGTAATTGTTAGGAATATAGAAAATTAATAAATTATTTTTTTTTTGTTCTTTTCTGTCGTGCATTATATTTAATATTTAAATGATAAAAATTTTTGTTTCATATTTGTTTGAATTGTATTCTTAAAAATACAACGATTCGCGAAAAAAATCCAAGATTGCAGGAATGGAGAAATTCTTAGTTTTCCGGAAATTCCGGGACGGGAAATTCCGGCATGCATACCCTAGTGTTAAGGCGTTAAGTCTTCTTTTATAAATTTGTGTTAGGAAACAAAAATTTACTTGCCAAAGTAGAATTTATGCTTTCAAAGTAAACTTTTCTTGCAAATACAATCGCAATTATCATAACGAGTCCTTTTCATATCTTAAGCAAATTTCTGTAAATTAAAGTGCATTACCAAAAAAAAAATTATGTTTCCTACAATCGTGTCTCTTATTAGAATTGCAATTTCAAATGCCATTTGGTGGTAATTTTGAGACATAATTTAAACTCGACAACCTGCTTAAGTAATTGCTTTGAAATTAAATTCAATGTTCCTAAGAGAACCATTCCTTCAATCAATAAACAACCATGGCAAACACCTTGTAATAAACTAATTGTTCTTAGATGTGTCAACATTAATTGTTCAAACACCATCAACCGACCATCATAACATACCATGTAAAATCTAGAACATTGGCTTGCTGCAATTACTACTACCCAGTGTAGAAACGGTAATGACTTATAATTATTTTTTCAACTTCCAGTAATGACACCAGCTTACTCTCTGCTTTTTTCTCTAACACATATTTATTTTCTCTAACGCATAACTATTTATTTTTGCATTATTTAAAAACAAAAAATAATGCCTTACCCATAAGTACTGATTTATATCATTATTTTCAATATAAAGTAATAATCTTAACATTTTTTTAAAATCAATTTTTAGACTCATTATTTTTTCAACTCTAGTAAGTACATATATAACTACTTATTTTTAATTTTTTTGTAAGCTGGCAAGTGTTGCCATTTTGTGCAAGCAAGACAGTTATGCTTTTATATAGTATAACATTTCTAGATAGCTAAAATGGTAGAGCGGTTGACGGACAACCTGGAGACCCGGGTTCGAAACCCGAGTGGCCACATTTTTTAAATTAAAATTACTGTTATTTTACATTTAGTTTTAGACTTAATTTTTTTGCCCATACTGTTAAGCATATACCTATATACCTATATAAATACACATTTATGTATTTTTTTTAAGGTGCTAAGTAATAATATGTCATTATTTTTTGGTACATTCCAAAATAAAAGTAATGAGATTTGTAATGACAAAAATATTAATACTTTTCTACAATGGGTTGTTAAGTTCAAAGTTGGGACCTAACTACTGCATGCCATTTACTTTTGAAATTAAGGAATTGACTACATTTAGTCGCAAGAATAAGGTGCGTTATACGATAATTGCGTGAACCACACTTATAAGTTTTGAAGTGGCCCAATTTCTTAATCTAACATTCTTCGTTTCTTTTAAATAATCACATGAAAATGTGCATTGTCATTTTTTTATCTTTCCGAGAACTTCAAAATTTGTTAAAAAAATAAATTTTCGTAAATTTAACCCTTTACTGCATGGTGTTACATATATGTAACGAATAATTTGAACCTATGTGTAACCTTGTGTATGAATCAAATTTAAAATTTTTTGCTCAATTTTTATTAGACAATGGCCTGGGTTCTATATTCCATTACGAAGTGAAAGTGGAATCGTTTTTAATTCCACATTTTCAATTCCGCTGTGTTCTGAAAAACGAGTGAATCGTTTTTTTTTCACGACGATTTCATTTTCATTTTGTTCTTAGCAACAACATAAAAAAATGCGGGATAAAACCAAATTATCACTTTAAAGTGAATGAAATTGCAATAAAGAAGAGTGCATTTTTTAACAAAAATAAAAATTAAACAAAAAAATACTTATTTTTAAAATAATATAATATCAGTTTCGGAATTGTGATTTCCTGGTATTTAATTAAAAAAGAAAAACAAAGAACGGAAAATCTATATAGAAAAAGGCTTCGTGACTGTTCAAATCCTTTGGAACTACCAGAAAAATCGTAAGACAATAATTAAAACTGAGTCGCAAGTGTTTAAAATTAATAAAATAGTTTTATTGCGTATTTATTTATTATGATCGCAAAATAATTCAATCTAGCAGTGGAAAGAAGTACAGCGTCAAAAATTTTAACAAATATGTGTAATGTTTTGAAAACTGTCATATACCCAAAATGGATTCGATTTGAAAGAAGTCGCGAAGAAATTGAGAAATCAAAAAGAGAAATCAAAAAGGGAAATCATCGGTTGCGGTTCCTCATTTTCTATATTTTCATTTTAATTTTTGTAAAATCACGTTTACCACATTGTCGGAACTGGTGCCATCTAAGTTTGACAATTCAGTAGATAAATTTGTGGTTGTTTACCCTTTTTCTAGTCGTCCCAAATGATTTAACAGCTGGAACACCTTCGACTGCTGTATAAAGGCCAGAAAGTTTGGCAACTGAATCTTCTTTGGATGATATGTGTTGGATATTATTGGGTCATCCACCTGTTGCCGTTACCTCTGCTCTATTTTCGGCCAATTTTTTACGAATGGTAGCCTTCCAATCAGCCCAAGCCTTTTCCAACCAGTTGCATCGTTTTCTGAGGTCCTAAGCTGTTAAATGTACTTGCGAAGCCCTTCCACAACTGGTCTTCAACTGTTTTGTCGCCCCAAACCAGATTTTTTTTTTCCATTATTGTTAAAAATGGGGCCTCTTGTTCCGGATTCATGTGTTTTCCCGTAAAAAATACAACACTTTTTCAGTTAAATAAACGTATATTAACAACATATCACATTTACTTACATTGTTTGATTTTTTTTTACTTTTAATATTTAAAATAATTTTATTTTCTAAAAAGTTTGGTTTTTCACTCAGTTAACTAATACCGTTTTACAATTACTTTTTTTGTAGTGAAATTGTTTTATAGAACACATCAAATCACTTTAATTCCACTAGAAACAAAATGAAAATGAAATTTTTCTTTTCAAATCACTTATGTGGAATTGGGAACACAAATTGTGCGGAAGTTTTATTTTCACTTCATTTTCGGAATGTAGAACCCATGCGAATAAATAAATTTATTGTTTAATTGCAAGCATTTCTAAACTAACGGTAAATTTGGAAATAAATGATTTTTTTATGACAAAAAACTGCAATTTTTCATTTGTCCGTAAACTCGAAAACTTGAACGATTTTTTGTGTTGTTAAAAGTAATGAAAGTGTAAAAAAACTCAATTATCATAATGTTTATAATGTATTCTTAATTCTTAAAATATATACATTTCTTTTAAAAGAAATGTTACAAAGTTGTAAAACGGAACAAATTGAGGAAACATATCATGTAGGGTAAAAGGGGGAGATCTTTCGCCAGTGGGCCACAAACACCAGCCCTTATTATCGTAAAATTTAAGAGAAATAATAAAAAAGCTTAAATAACAATTTGTTCAGTTTTTGATCATGTTTTATAGCTCCAAGTTTATGTCGTTTACTATACAGGCAGTCTCGAACAGACACATTTTTGTGTTTTTAGATGGGCTAAACAAATATATGAAAGTATATTCTTTGATAACTTTTTCAATCGGTGTATTAAAAAATATATTTTCTAGTATGATATTCCGTTGAAAATTCCAATAAGGGTTTCTGCTAAACGTTTTGGAAAAGTGTAAAAAATGTTATGGTTACTTGGGACTGGTTACACCTGAGGTACATTCACCATATTGTATCCATAGTTTCTTTGGAAATATTTCCAATGGTGTTGATTCACAAGTGGTAAACGTTCGCCAAAGACAATAAGACAATAAGCGTTCGCCAAAGACACTGATAACATACGCTCCTACATCACTCCTTAATGAACAATTTTTGTGGGAGGCAATCATTAAATCAAACTTGGATTAAAATTGCCTCTCATTTCCGCTGTTTTTTTCTAAACTATTGTTGACTCATAATTATGACGTAATTATTTTCAAAACCGCAATAAAAATGGACACTTTTAGAGTAAATTCAATTGCAAATTGTGCTGCACGGGGTGGGTCAGTTCAGCCAATCTAGGTTGCTCTGAAAAAATTAAAAATATTATATAAGTCATAGGAATAATGGAAATACGTTATATAATTATAGAGAAGAATGGATTTATTTGAATTTTTATGAATTCAGAGATAGTTAGTTCGTAAAAATGATTGGGACTAGTATTTACAATAACCAAATCATATAAGTACACAGTAAATGAAGAATACACAGTCAGAAATTTATAAAGAATTTATATAATTGCACATAACATGAGAGACGAATCTCAAAACGAAACCCTAATTTCAATGCGACCTCTAAATATTGTCCGATTGAGGCAATTTTTAGCTATACAAGTATATTTTTATAAAAGGAACAGTCTAGTGATTATCGTTATTTTTTATATACATCGATTTTTTTTTCGTACCAAGATATTACCACAGGTCAATAAAAATTTTACTTTTCTTAAAAAGATATGGCGATTTTTGTTTCTTGTTAAAGCCTACATTGATCGAATATGTGACTTAATTTATATTTATTTTGCTTCAAGGGGTGCCTACGAATATTAAATATATTCTCTCTTCCAAATATCATAAAAATCCATTAATTCGTTTTCACGTAAGGACGAACTCTGTCAGATGTATCCAAATGCAATCTTGTGTGTCCAAAACTGCTAATGCCCGTAATTTCAAGCCATAGATACCTACCAGTGTTTAGATACCTGCTGGATTTTGTTCGTGTACACGTTATGTATCTAAGCACCGGTAGGTATATATTGCTTGAAATTACGGGCATAAAAGGTAAAAAAAATAAACCTTTGAGCATTTCAAGTAAAGAACATTTTAAAAAGGTAATTCTAAAGCTAAGAAAAAGCTGGCTTTAAGCCAAATTGCAAATTTTCCTTCTCTTTTGATTATAAATTTAAGCTTAAAAGCTTGAGTCAAAATTAGTTCACGCGACCATCTTTAGGCGAATGGGAATGCTGACAATCCAGATTCGTGCTGACAATCGACTGATTTGGTAGTGGTGATCGAATTTTCAGTTGCGACTAGTGAACACTGTTGTCTACTATTGTCGCAACTAATTTTTTGTTTCCACAACCGAAAAATTGGGTTATCGCAACCAAACTGTGAAAATTATATAGATATATAATTAATTGAATTGCGGTCAATATAGATTAATTGACTATTTTTTAATTATAATTGTACCACTTCATTAATATGTCCTATTTATGTCCTGTTTTCACCAGTTTTTAAACAGAAAATAAAAAAAAGTGTTGGCTAAAAAATCAGTTCGATGATAATTTTAAAAACATGTATCAAAGTTAAGCCTTAATATTTGAACACTTTACTAAAGAATTCAATTTTAATATAACTTCGTTAATTCACAAAAAGAGTTTTAGTAGACGAACAATAATAAGCATTTTTACTAAACTATTGAAACTTTCTTTCAAAATGTGAACGAAAATTTTCTAAAAATTAATGAAAAGCTTCATACTTTTTATAAAACTTGTTCTTTAATGAAACTTCTATATTGAATGAAATTTTTAATAAATAAAATGATATTTTCATAAAATGTTATGAGCACTTACATTACTTTAATGAAAAATTTCCATGGACGAGTTCAAGTGCAGCATCAGTGCTTCAGTGCAAAAATTCACTAGTTTCATGCAGATTCTCTCAGTGTAGAACATACATTTTGCCACAGATTTAGTAGCAAAGTGCTGAAATTTAATTATAACAACATCTTCCCATCTCTGAATTACGTTTTTTATGCTTCTTATGTTGTTTAAAGTCCTAACGACAATATTGTCGCCACCAATATTACTGTTGCTGACGAGTTTAAGCAATTAAACAACGATAACAACTACTTTGGCTTGTTAAGCTAAAGCACATACAAACACACTAGTGTTGCATTAGAATGTAGTACGACGACATAATATTGCAACACTACTAACTAACCAAGTAATACTACAACTAAGCCAAACATTAGTGCTAATGTAATCGCGCTTTAAGAACCCATTTCAAATCAAAAAACAAGAACTGCATAATAAAGTATTAGTAGTGGTAGTGATGGTACAGGACGAAGAAAATATACAAGACAACATCTAAAGACCCACAATGGCAACGAAAGCGACAACAAACGGAAATATTGAAAAATGTTTACAGTAACACGTCGTCTACTCTGCATGTACACTAGGGTTATAGCTTTTTTTTATATTTATATTTTCATATTTTACCTATCCTAGCCATACCCAGCACAAAATAGAGCTTACCCAGAAGCGCTGCCGGAAGGCATTATTTGATAACGAAGCGCTGCCAAAGCAAATAAAGAAGGCATGATTTTTGTTCGCGATGTCCCACTTGGTATGTCTCTTTTAAAGCGCTTCTTTCATGTACTCTTAGAAGCAATAAACTCATGCCTTCTTAGGCACTAAGAAGCGCTTTTTTGTATGTTGACAACATTAGTGATTCATGGTATGCATAATTTATTGCTTCGTTGTAAGCATTATTCACTGCTTCAAAGAAGGCATTCTGGGAAACACGACAGAATGCCTTCCCTAATTGCTTTATAGTATGCATGGCGGTGAAGCGCTATTTTGGAAGCATACAAATGTAGTTACTGCTTACCAAATTTAGGTTATTTTTTGCTGGGTATAGTCCATAAAATTTTATTTTTTCGCGGCTTTCAAAAAAGTTCCTTGATAAACATTTTCCATGTCCGACACAATTTTTATGTTTAATTATTCTAAAAGTTAATATTTCGCAAAAAATTTGTAAGTAATTGTACTATATTGATGCCTAATTTAACGTGTTTTGCGGATTTTGATAAAAAATATTGTTTGTTTGATGCCCATCAAAATTAGCAATATTACGTAAAAAGTAATTTAAAATATGTTGTAGAGTAATTTTGGTAAAAACGTGAAACAAATACATTTTTAGAAATTTCACTTTATGTGCGATGTTTTTGTTCCAAAATAACACGAAAAAGCGATTCTTAAAATGTGCTTTTTTATAGAAGAATAAAACTTTAAAATATAATAAAACAAAGGTGAACTTTTTAAATTGACATGAAATTTACTTTATTCGAAAAATAATCCTCTGGCATTATAATTTTAATATGACTTCTGACATAGACCGCCACGGCTGACTCGGTCGTAGTCTAATTTTTCCAATATTTGTGGCCGTATATTGGGAATAACTCGGCGAATGTTGTCGTCCAAGTTGTCAATCGTTTCGGACTTATCGGCGTAGACTAGCGACTTCACATATCCCCACAGAAAATAGCCAAGCGGCGTTAAATCGCACGATAATTGGAGGCCAATTCACGGGTCCGAAACGTGAAACTATGAGCTTACCAAACGTTTCCTTCAATAAATCAATTGTGGCACGAGCTGTGTGACATGTTGCGCCGTCTTGTTGAAATCACAGCTCCTCCACGTCATGGTTGTTCAATTGATGAACGAAAAAGTCAGAAATAATGGCTGTATAGCGGTCACCATTGACGGATAGACTGGTTGGGGTGTTCCTCTACGCTACGCTCTACAGCTGCAATGACTTCTTCTGTACGCACTGTGCGACGTCTCTGTGTATGCATATTATCATTTAGAGTAAACTTGGTGCGAAAACGTTTCATAGTTAATCGAACTAATTGCGTTGACGGACGATTATGTTGACCGTAAAATGAACGAAGTGCGCGATACGTATTTCGAACAGAACACGATTTTAAAAATAAATTTGTACAATTTGGAAGCGTTGTTCAGGCGTCAGTCTATTTATGTTGAAATGCCAAACATAAATCACTTAACAGCGACAAAATGACCGCCAGTTAAAAAAGTGTTGCCAACTTAAAGTTCTATACCTGTATAAAAAACACCCTTTATTAATAATACAGTATTGTCCATAGGCAAATGGTGATAGGCAAAAATAAAAGTTATAACCCTAATGTACTCTAAAAATATTGAAGAGCATACATCATGTTTCTTATACAATATTGAGGGTGGGGTGTAAGTTTTATAAAGTGAGCAACTAAAAGGCGCTAAACACTAAACAAGAAAAGAAGCATTACATTTTAAATGCAACCACTTAAGGGGCTAATTCGGCTGTCAACATACAACAAAAAAGGCATAACAACATTATTGTTGAGTGTATTTGTAACGCTAATATTCTATATAAACTACACTTGAATTTGTAAAGTGTATGTACTTGAGTAGGTATACAAAATAAGTACAAGAGTCTTGTCTATTCTATGAATGTGTTACATTAAATTAAAACTACTCTAAAGTGTTGACACTATGTACATAGATAGACTGCCTGCCTGTCTATCTGTCATCGATCGTTTGACATTTAATACAGTCATTGATTTCTCAACCAATATAATGAAATACTTTTAAATACAAATTGAGTGTATTTATAACCTACACTGGATTATTCTTTAGAGTTTAGAGTAGTATTAAGTAAACTTCAAATAAAACTAAAGAATTCATATAGAACACTCCGTCCCGGAAATTGCACTTAAAAACTTTAATCTCAAGAATCATTTTAGAATTTGTTTAATTTCGTTAAAATTTAACTTCGTTGTGTTAAATTTTTTTTTTTTAATTTTTACTTTTTTCAAGCGAATGTTCGCTCATGTCCATTCATGGGTTCCCGCCGATTGCTTTGAAATTTTGGATATGTTATAAAGAATTAAAAATTAAGAGATCCATGCTTTTTTTAGCTGCACAATCCTACATTTAGGGGTTAATTAGTGGGGTAAAAAATTACAAAATTTTCTGTTTTTTGAGCTTTTTTTCATATTTTTCCAAAGATACTATAAATCACCTTTTTTAACATCTTAAAAAACTCCGACTTAACCTGCTTCACCTATTAAAATCATTTAGTTTTGCATTTTTAAACATAATTCACATTAATTTACCAATAAATGTCAATTTGATACTTTTTCTTGCAAAAAAAAAAAATACGTTTTCCTATATGTACAAAAAACCATCCCCAAGCCATATAGTAACAGGGCATTCAAAAACGAATCAAAAACGGTTTGCAGTTTTTTTATACTCAGGTAATTACTAAGGCATATGTAAAATATCTTTTCAAAATTCAACAACAAATTTCTAGGGTGTTACGGGTTAAATAAGAAGAAAACATTTCAACAGAAATGAGTCCAATTGATTGCATTATAAAAACGTTTTATGTAAAAAACTGTATTTATATACTCCAAATGCTAATGTGTTTGGATTTGCAATATTCCACTTACACTTACACTAATATCGAAAAAAGAAAAAAAATACTTGTCCATTTAAACTTAATAGAGATGTGAGTTTGGACCTAGACCGTCTATACCTCTGAGTACAAAACCTCCCAAAATTTATGTGTTTTTTTCGAATAACACGAAAAGTTGAGTATGCTCGCACATTCTACTATGTACCGGTGATGCGCATTTCAAATACTTTTATATATATTTGGAAAAATACAAAAAGTTACTACATCAGTATAAAAAATGTCACAGAATCCATATTGGACCTCTAAGTAGTAAATAGGTCTTCTTACAAATATTCTTGACTAATTTGAACCTAGTTCGTTACGTTATTAAAACAAAATAATGAAATATGTGAAATAAAATATATGCCCATGTGAAAATGATCATATATTATCATATATCAAGTGTCATATATGTTCTGATCCGAAAATTGAGGGTATATGACCATATATGGTTCATACATGACCATATATTTTAGCTCAGAAATTTATTTTTTTAAATTTAATCTTTATTTTTGTTGTTTGCTCCGAGATCCGTTTGAAATAAAAACTATTAAATGATTTTTGTTGTATTACTTAATAAAAATCAAACAATAGTGTTTTATTCAAACAAACCTCAGAGCCAAACAACAAAAATCAAAAACCATTCGTTACAAAAACTGATGGCTGCTAAACAAAAAAAATAATTTCTTAAATTTTTTTTATTTTTGTTTAACAGAAATTTTATTTTTATATTGTTTTGAAAAAAAAAATAACAACAAACAAAAAATTTAAAAATGATAAGTTTTTTTTTGATAAAGCTTTTTAAAATGATAAGTTTGTTTTATTGAGATTTTTAAATACATTATTCGCTGTATACCATAAAAACTTAGTGGTGAACAAAACCGCGTAACCGTGTGTATCAGATGTAATCATGAAACAAATTTGCAACAAATTTTTTCAAAACATAAACTGAATATTTAATTTTCTCTTTTTTAAATATAAATAAAACACGATTTGAAACAAATTTTCAATGTTTTTTTTTAGCAAGTTTATTTAGAGCTACAACGCTCATAAGACTTTTTAAAATAAAATCAGTGTTAAATTCTGCGATCCTGCTTTCAACAACTTTAAGAAACAAAAATTTTTTACATGAACAGTACTGGCATTTTTTCAACGATATATAAATTAATATATAATCACATATGAAGTCAGGTAATGAAATTAATGTCCTATAGGGAACAATATTTAGCATATATTTCAATACATGATATCATACATTACCATATAAAAAGAAGTTTTTTTTTAAAAGTTTTCGAATTCTAAATGTTTTACAAACAAATGCTAAATAAGCAACTCCACTGGATTTCTTCAAAAAAAAGCTAATGGGTCGATTATGGATAGCAACCGAACTTCATTTGCGTTGTCAACTGGCAAGTTCGGTATTTGGTATTATGTACGGCAACCTTCGCCAGTTGCCAAAAAGTTATCGATAATCTTATTTTGACAGTTCAGCAACTGAAAAAATGTAAACAAATAAAAAAAAGGTTGGCATATGTGAATTTGTATAAAAAATATATTAATAAAAGTGTTGTGTAAAAAAATTATTTAATTAAAAATTATTATTTTTCGAGTTGTTGGACCAACAACTCAAATTGTTTTCGGGTTGTGATTTTCACCATTTTAAAATCTACAGGTACAAATAAAATTATCTAAAATATTTATTATATAAAATATATGATGTAAAATATATATAAAATATTATTTATATCTATATTACAAACAATTTAACAATAAAATATACTTAATTTTTAATGTTCCTGCCTTTTTTGTTGCTTAAAATTCTACAGCAACCAGAACTTTTCGGTTGCCAATATAATCACTATTTGACAACTGAAGTTGCCAGCTGTCAGTTGCCAGTTGCCATACGTAATTTGTATTTGGCAACTGGCAACGCAATTGGAGTTCGGTTGCTATCGATAATCGACCCATAAAATAACACCCAAGAAACAATCTCAGTTGTGGCCACCGAATTTGTTGCCAATCGAATTCTGGCGGTTACGCCAACTATCGTAATGTTAAATTATATTTTTAGTCGTGAAAGCTAATATTCAGTTACCTAACCCAATATTACATTCTAAATAAATATTATTACGTTCCACATAATTTATGTGAATTTAAAAAACTTTTTCTATTTTTCTGGTATTGAACCGTGGGACTTCAGATTAATAGTAATCTGTCCTACTGATTGCACCACAATAATTTTTAATCTCTATTGCCTTATTTGCTATTTAAATATTTGAATATTTTATTTAGATTAAAAAAAATTTTTGTGTGTGTCTTTTCCGAGATTTGAACTCGGAACTTTGAAGTACAAGGCAAATTTGAATTTAAATATTTTGTTAGGAAAACAAATATTGTCAAATATTATTCGTTTACCAATACCAATTATTAGTTGCTTCCAGGGACCGTAAAAATTATTCCTTTTTTCATAAAAGTCAGATGATAAAAGTTATTTTTTGATTTTTTTTTTCGAGCAAAAATAAAAGTTATTTTATGATTCTTATTTTTTTGAGCAAAAATCAAAGTTATTTTTTGATTTTTATTTTTTTGAGCAAAAATAAAAGTTATTATTTGATTTTTATTTTTTCGAGCAAAAGTTTAAAATTATTTTTTGATTTTTATTTTTTCGAGCAAAAATAAAAGGTTTTTTTTTGATTTTTATTTTTTCGAGCAAAAATAAAAGTTATTTTTGATTTTTATTTTTTCGAGCAAAAATAAAAGTTATTTTTTGGTTTTTATTTTTTTGGGCAAAAATAAAAGTTATTTTTTGATTTTTATTTTTTCGAGCAAAAATAAAAGTTATTTTTTGATTTTTATTTTTTCGAGCAAGTATAAAAGTCATTTTTTGGTTTTAGTTTTTTTTTTTTTACCAAAATAAAAGTTATTAGCTTTGTTATTATGATTTTTCAGTGATGATAGATATACAGCAAATATTTTGCAATGTTGTTTTTTGTGATAACTGTATATTTTATATATTATTATACATTTTTTAAATATCTAACTACAAGACAAACATCTCTATTTGTACGAGCAGTGCGCCAATTTTTGGAAACTAAAATCGTCATTTTTAAAACAAGAATTCTTCAAAAAAAATCGTCATATTAAAAATAAGTTTTACTGATTATAAAACTCGAAAATATTTCAAAAGGCAACCATAAAATTTATATTTTATATGTAAATATTTATATATTATATATATATAATATGACTGCGTTATTTGTTATTTATTCGTTATAAAAATAAAAATTTATAACTTATAGAATTTCAACTCAAGAAATTGAAATAAATATCAAAAATAACTTTTATTTTTGCTCGAAAACATAAAATCAAAATATAACTTTTATTTTTGCCCGAAAAAATATAAATCAAAAAATAACTTTTACTTTTGCCCGAAAAAATAAAAACCAAAAAATAACTTTTATTTTTGCTCGAAAAAATAAAAATTAAAAAATAACTTTTATTTTTGCACGAAAAAATAAAAATCAAAAAATTACTTTTATTTATGCTCGAAAAAATAAAAATCAAAAAATAACTTTTATTTTTGCTCGAAAAAATAAAAATCAAAATATAACTTTTATTTTTGCCAAAAAAAAATAAAAATCAAAAACTAACTTTTATTTTTACTCGAAAAAATAAAAATCAAAAAATAACTTTTATTTTTGCTCGAAAAAATAAAAATCAAAAAATATTTTTTATATTTGCTCAAAAAATAAAAATCAAAAAAAACTTATTTTTGCTAAAAAAAATAAAAATCAAAATTTTAAAAAGCAATGCATTTTATTATAGACTAGTTCATAAGGATCAAAATGGTATACTTGAAACAGTTTTCCGACATTTACTTCTAATTGCTTTTTTTGTTTAAAAATTTGAAAATTACTGTTATTTTCGGTCCCTGGTTGCTTCTATAAACAATACAATTCACAATTCGCTTGGTACTACTGAACCTCTAATTTAGTGTCATATTTGAATGCGAATAGCGTATTTGCAGTAACCGAACACAATTACTAACCGAATTTTAGTTGAAAAGTTGATTGGAAATGCCATTTAATTGGAGAAATGGATTGTTTTTTAGTCTATTTAGTCTATCTTTTTAATTTCTAGAATTTTGTTTTTGCTTTATTAATATAGTTTCAAATAGAATAACGTCCTATTAAATAAAAATAAAAAATGGTTTCGTCCGAATTCCAACCAATCCCTTTTCTGGGTGAACAGTATTGGCTGTTTCATACTTAAGGAACGATAATTATGGAAAATAAAACACACTTAGCTGAATGAGCGATATATAAATATTTCGTATTGCGTTAGTATAGCGTTAGTGGTGAAACCAAATTTTTTGTTGCATACTTTCGAGAAACATAATGCAAACAAAGGGGCCCAGGCGGGAAAGTGATAATTAAGTTTTAATACAAATTAATTATGAAATTGTATGTGTTGCATTTTTTAAACTTGCTGTTGCATACTTTGATATTTGTAATTTTTATAATTTATAAACAGAAAATACAGAAAGTAGCAAAATCCATTGTATTTAAAAATATTTTAAAAATCAAAAAATAGAAAAACTACAAAAAGGTAAACAAAAAAAATTTTAAGAAAAAAAGCAACTAAAGCGAAGAATATATTAAACAATATATATTAAACAATACAAATTAACTTTAAACTTTAAATGAGATTGCTTAGAAACATAAAAATAATGAATTTAAAAAAAATGTAGGTGATTATTTTTTCAGATTTTATTGCATATCTTAAGATTTTTCATCCATATTATATACATATTATATTATATCCATATTATATACGCTTAAATGAAATATGTATTGCTTTTTCAAAACTGTGTTAAAGGAAACTTTGAAAAAAACTTTGTTCTTGACAAAACATCTTTTTATGACGAACATTAAAAATTCTTGTAAATCAATCGAAATCAAGACCGTCTGGTAACCCTAGGCACATGCCATGCATAAACAAAAACATTTAACATTTTTTTTTAACCGAAATCCAGTTTTTAAAAATCAAATTTTTTGAACAAACCAAAAACCAGTTTTCTGAATTCGTCGGTTTTTGGACACTCTAATTTGTTTCCAATACAGAACAAATTACCTCCCAAAAATTATCAATTATAAATTTGTTCACAATACAGTTTAATTTCTATTATATGTTTAATGTATTCAACTAATTTTGTGATTAAATATTAAAAAAGAATTTCAGTGAAATACACTTAAAAAAAAGTTGCTGATAATACGAGGGCGGATCAATAAGTCCGTGACTTTCTGAATGAAACACAGTTTTTTTTTTTTGCAAAAAAAATAATTTATTTTTCAACATAATCTCCTTTTAGCTCAATACACTTATTCCAACGTTTCTCCAATTTTTGTATCCCTTCCAAAAAATAGGATTTTTCGAGGTCCATAAAATATGCATTTCTTGGCCATATGGGGTCGTTTTTTTTGTTTTTTAAATCCTCGTTACATCGGTCCAATAAGTTGGCATAATATTCGCCGTTTATTGTTTTTCCCTTTTGAAGGTAATCGATGTGGATTATCCCGTGTGCATCCCAAAAAACTGTTGCCATCATCTTATTGGCTACGATTACGTTTTTGGTCAATTGAGACCAAACGCGGCACCCATCTTGCAAACTGCTTTCTTTAACCAAACTGATCATTTAAAATCGAAACCACACTGCCATATGAAATACCTATGGCATCAACAATCTCACGCACTTTTACTCTTCGATCGGCCAACACCATATCGTGTAGTTTTTCGACATTTTCGGGTGTATTGACCTCAATTGGCCGTCCAGAACGTTCAGCGTGATTTGTACTTGTGCGAACACAACGAAAGTCAGTAAAACACTTTTTTACCATTGAAATCGATTGTGCAGAGTAGATTCCCCATAGTATTTATCAATCTTTTCCTTGGTTTGATAGACGGTTTTTTTTTTCCAAAAAATAATGTTTACTGAGCACTCGAAACTCACTTTTTTTCCATTTTTAAAAAATCCACGAGGTTGTTTGTTTTGTTAAACGCAAAGTAAATGACAGAACTTGCTCAAAATTTGACAGTAGTCTATTAACAGGTGGTACTTGATGGGAGCACTGTTGCATTTTATATAACTACGAGAGAAGTTCGAAAAGTCACTGACTTATTGGTCCGTCCTCGTAGCAATTTTTCTGTAAGGATCCTCCCAGGAAAAATGGGACTGACTTTTTTTTTGTGTATTCAATTGTATTAATTTAGTTAAAATGTGACTACAAAAAGTATCGTAATATTTGCATACTTTATTTTGCAAGATTATCTTATTACTCTAAGTGTACATTTAAATGGAAAAGCAAAAGTATTAAATTATATAAATGGAAATTTAAGAGAGTAGAATTCAATAAGAAATCTTTAAAAATATTAATCTATCGCCCTCACACAAATTTGTTGCCACATATACTTCACGCTGTTGTTGAGGTGTATTGTGCCCCAGTGGGAGGTCGGAAGATTAAATCGTCATATTCTTAAAAATTTCCCTCTTCTTCTTGTTTCCACAAAACTTTTGAAAATTTTAATTAAGTGTTTTAATTGAAATAATTAACAGGTTAATTAAATTTTTTTGAAATTAGTCATTCAATTTTCAATTAGTCCTCAAACCGGCCTAAGCCTTTTTACAACGAAATTTGCACCACGTGTTCGGCACTATATGTTTTTTTTTAGCAATTTGTTTTTCGTTGCGTAATTTAGGCGATATGATCCAAAATAGTTTTAGAGTGAATCTCGAAAACAAATTCATAAAAATTAATATGGTTAGGCATAAATTGTCAAGATATAACTACAGTCCAAAAATTACACCTTTTGTACTTTTGCTTAAGAAGACATGGCGATTTTCATTTTTTTTAAACTGCGAAATTGGGCGAAAAGCATCTTACCATTGATATATACTGTTCAAACTTAAAGTCTTTGGTGCTACTACCAAATATAATCTTTCAGCCAAATTTCATGAAAATCCGTTCATACGTTTCAAGTTAAGACGATGTCCTTTACAGGTATACCATTGGAATCCTATATGTCCTTAGGTCAAAAAAGACTTTTTTTACATTCTTAAGCTTCAATCTAACTTTATGTTTAACACCCAGGGTTTCTAGTCAAAATAAATATGTTTTTATGATTTTTTGAAAATAATGTTTATTTCAAAATATTTATTTTTTGAAATTTTAACGAAATTTTATCTTTAACACTTTCTCGCTTCAAAACCGTGCACTGCATACATAAATTTACTTCGCATAATATTTTGTAAATTTGGCTTTCAATATCAAAATATCGTAATTTATAATTATAAAACACTCATTTGGGCCATTTATGGCCACATCAAAATTCCCCGCCTGGAGGCTGGCTTAATATAATTAAAAGTGTAATTTGTCTAAATTTAATTAGATTTTTATTTGTATTTACAAATATTTTAATTGAATATCGATTTAAATTTTTTTTGTGTGTTTTTCTTCCGAAAATATTATAGTTTTTACAATTTATTAATGCTATGAATTATTCTATTGTGTGTGTTGATGTTGGCGATAGTACGTATATGAAGCAGGGATGGAATGTGGGTTTTAATAAAGGGTCCGCCATCTAACGTTTTTTTTTTCAACAAGTGCTTATTTCGTGAATGGTAACACTTAGCTCATGTCTGATTTGACAGATAATTAGTTTTTCCTTCCGCTGAACGAATATGGTCCGTATGTTCGTTATCTTGTGAAAAAAGTGAAAGAAACTGGCATCCTCATCGATAAACCAAAGCCTGAAAAGCCAAAAACAGTGCGTACACCCGAGAATATTGCTGCTGTGGCTGAAAGTGTGCGTGAAGCGCCATCAACATCAATTCACCGTCGTTCTCAACAATTGAACATTTCGGAGACATCATTGAGACGAATTTTGCATAAAGACCTTGGTATGACGCCATACAAAGTCCAATTGGTTCAGGAGTTCGAAAAAAAAAGTTATTTGGCGGACCCTTTATTTTGTACCAACCAGACTAAAAATTGTACTTTTTGGACACTCGAGGTACCAGCATTTAGGGTTTTTGTCCCGAGAATTCCCGTGACGAGAATCCCGGAAATCACGCTCTTTTTTTAATCCCGCAATCCCGGGAATAGTGTGCGGGATTTACCGTACTTTTTTTATTATTTCAGAAAATTTATAATAAATATTAAAAAATTTTGATGTTTTATTTGAAATTGGAAAATGATCTAAGGAGTTTTTTCAAATTATTCTCAATAAAAATATTTAACAGAAAGAAAACTATTCAATACTAATTAAAATGCTTGTGTATTTGAAATTGAAATTCTTTAGTTTCACTTTAATTACTAAAAATTAAAAAAATTTTATGAAAAAATACAAATTAAAGTTAAAATTGTATTAAAAAAACAAACGGTGCGGAACAAAATTGTGCAGAAAATGTTTAATAAAAAAATTCTAAACTAATTTTTTTGGACAGCTGTAGAAAAGTGGAGGGAGTAAAAATATAAATTTTTGAATAATACATTTTTAATTTATATTCTGAGTAGAAAGTAGAAAATTGGAGTTTTCATTAATCCTTAAATAAAATATAAATTTTTAGCTTATTCCAAATTTCTTCATTTAATATTGTTTGAAACTTGTACGAACACATTTTAAAAATGCAAACTTTAAATTTGTATGAAACTGAATACAAAAAATATAGGTTTTGCAATGTCTTTTATTTTTAGTTTGATTAAACACTACATACAGATTTGGTAAGCATTTACATGCTTCCAAAATAGCGCTTAACAGCCTTGCTCACAATACAGCAATTATGGAAGGCATTCTGCTGTGCTTCCACAAATGCCTTCTTTGAAGCAGTAAAGAATTAATATTGTCAACACATAAAAAAAACGCTTTTATTGCCTACGAAGGCATGTATTTATTCCTTCTTAGAGAACGTGAAAGAATCGCTATTCGCCCGGTTAAAATAAATTGCGGTAGTACCACGGTACCAAAGAAGATACAGATTTTTAAAAAAAGAACAATTATACAATGTTTGACATCGCTGACATGAAGTGTTTCAAACTGAATTATATCGTTTAATATAAACACACACACTCACATACTTTTTAGTTGAATGAACATAAGCAACAACTATCACCAACAAAAACTATATCTTAGCAAATCAATCTAAATATTTTGTATTGCTTGAATGGAAAATGAGTATTTATCTCAAGTGGTTTTCTACTAATGTCACAGCCTGAGTTGCCAGGTTTGACGATTTTGTTTACACAATATAACTAAATGACGATTGGACGATTTTCGCTTTTAAAATGACGATTTTTTTGACAATAGATTAATATATCATCAACACATATTTGTTTGTCATTCTTATAACATCCGTGATCTATTTTTAAATTTATATTATATCGTTAAAAATTGAAAAAATTAAATTTATTTTTATAGTAATTAAATGTGCTGAAGTCCCAAAACTTATTTAACAAATTGTGAAAAGCAATCCGATGTTGGCGTGTCCCTATCCGGATTTCATTCCTGCCCAAGGAAATCTTCAGAGGACTTTGTTATTAGAATTTCTAGAGATATTTGTTATGTTAAATCACAAACTCAATGAGAATTTCTTGTCCTCGTCTAGGAGCGAGATTCAAAATTTAAAATATCAAAGAAAAAACAAAAACAACAACAAAAAATTGTCACAATTGGCTTTGTCATCTTCCAAATACTACTCTGTTTTTTTGACAGACCTAGCAATGTAGTGACGTTTATTCAAGTAAATCAACAAAAATTTGTTTCTGATTTTTGGATATTATTATTTTTTGAAGGTTTTTGTTTAAATGGTTGATTTTTTTTTCTAAATTGCAGCTCCTGCCTCTTGGCGACTTAAACGTAGTTTTTAATTGACTTTTGCAAAATATCTAAAACTGTTGAAAATAATGAAAATGAAAATTATTCAAGTTCGAGGCCATACTCTATATTTCTTTATTAGGATATTGTCCTAACAAATAATCTATAGAGTTTTTTGTTTTCAAATTTATTATTTGACCCTTTCAGGAATGTGTTGATAGATCTATTTCGGAAATTTTCTAGGTTCCCAGCATCAGAACACGTTTTGAAAGCGGTAACAATCCCATGCCAAACATCAAACATTCATATAAACTAGTTTACTGACTACATGAGAACTAATATATGAGCTTGAAGTTAAAGATTATAACCATTGATCAAAATCAAAAATAGAATCGGACTTTACTATTCGATTCTACGGGAAAAATTAAGTAAATAAGCTTTCTTTTCGCTTTTCCAATGTATCATACACTCAAAAAAAAAAGTTTGTAAAGTCAGCAAAAAATTTTGCTGAGTCAGCAAAATTATAGTCAGGAGGGTGATAGCAAAAAAATTGCTAATGTCAGCAAAATCTTTTACTGAAAATCAGCGAGCTGATTTTTAGCAACAAAATTAGTAGGTTCAGCAACAGTTTTGCTAACACTTAGTAGATTAGAAATAAAAAAGCGTTGTTAAAAATTAATAAATTTTTTGCTGAATTTTAGTAGACTGAAAAAAACGCAAAAAAATTGTAATTTAGTTAATATATCTGCTGAAAATCATAAAACATATTTTTGGGATTCTTTTAAAAATAATTTACAATAATTACGAAATATAAAAATTTTCATTTTCCCACATTGATGTCATGAATTAATTTAATATCTGAAAATATATAGAAATAAATATATATAACAAAACAAAAATTTTCTTTCAACTAGTTACATCAATGGTAGTCTAAATGATGCTTTCTTTTAAAGCACGCAACTGCTGAAGATATTTATAGAAACGAAACGAAAAAATAAACAAAAACAAACGAAACAAAAAACAACCCTTTTTTTGCAATAAGAAAAAGGAACCATAAACGTCTACCTAAGATGTGTGTCTTTGTCTTTCACTTTACTCTGTCTACATGTCTGTATATGTTTGTTTGCAATTTGACCACACTAGATTATTAAAAACATTTAGTTTAAATAAATAAATATTTTATTTTGTCTTTTATTTAATTAATAGACAATTATTTTCACAAGCCGGTGACAACGCAAAATTTAATCCTCAATTAGGTTTTATGTATGAAAAAGAGATACAAAACTTCCAGTTGATTTTTATATATGGCTTATTAGAGTTGTACTTTTTAGTATCATTTTCGTCTTCTCTACTACATCTTGACATGCCGCGACATCTGCTTCATTCTGCGTATATCTTTCAATCTGGTTGTCACTATTAATGCGCTTATCAGCACAATTTTTTTTAGCAAAATTAATTAGTAAAACATTAGTATATTAGTAAAGCATTAGTATAAAACAGTTATGTGCTGAATAAGTATAACAAAAATTTTAGCTGAAAACACGATTTTAGCAAAAAAAATTGCTAAAAAATAGTATACCTGATTTACAAGACGTTTTACTAACTTTTGTACTAACTTATTTTTTTGAGTGTAAAGTCATTAGTGGGCCGAAAAAGTCTATTTTTTTAAATTAGTAGAAGTTTTTTACTGCGGATAAAGCTAAACAATTAAAATGGTCTTTATTTTTCACTAAACGTGAATCATTCAGTCTCGAAGAAAATACTTTATTTTTTTGAATTACATTTTCGACCTTTCTAATGCTTGTGTGGTGCAATGTAAAGACGTAAAATAAACTTATTTACCTTATTTTTCCTATAGAATCGAATAGTAAAGTGCGATTTGACAAAATTTCAAAAGTTTTTGTTATTTTGCAAAGAGATTGAGATGGAATTTCGGAAAAAAAAATTGCACCATAATTTTATTGAAGTAAAAACCTTCTAAAACGTGATGATATCAGAAAATTTAAATTTCTAAATTATATAATTAAACATGAATATATATAAGTATTAGGCCGGGTCGATTTGTATGGAGGCAAAAAAATCGCTCAACGTTCAAGGAAAATCGTATTCTAGGGATCAAAATAAGAAACTTCGCCGAAGGAACCATACCTCTAAAACGAATTCTGATGTCCCGACTTTTGACCCGTATGGTAAAATTTTGAAAAATCCCACATTGACCCATTTAGAGTGCCCCAATCGAATCCAACCCAATCGAATATAATTTATACATTCATCTGTTAGAGCGTCCTCCGGAGAAGGCGCTCTATTCCGAGATTTGTACATTTTTCTATAAAAACACGGCTAAAAAGGCCTTCTTTCAACTTAAATTTTAAACCCTTAACGGTCACCTAGAATGATGATTTAAGCGTCTCCCGGAGAAGATGTAGCTCCCATAATCTGGGAGAGATTTCTCCTACTTTCTGAAATATTAAGTGGGCTTTTTCAAAATTGGACCCTGCGGGTCAAAAGTCGAGACATCAGAATTCGTTTTAGAGGTACGGTTCCTTCGGCAAAGTTTCTTATTTTGATCCCTAGAATACGATTTTCCTTGAACGTTGAGCGATTTTTAAATCGACCCGCCCTAATAAGTATATATATAACTTCACGTGAACCAACATTAAAAATATTTTTTTTATAAAGCCATATATTGTTTAATACATAATTATATAGAAATATATGAAGTCCAATGCTTGATAATATATACAATTGTATTTACCATTTAGATTATTTAATTGTATCTGATTAGTTATTGGACCCTATCTAATAAGATATGCCACCATATCTTTTTTTCTCGGGATAAGAAGTTTAACATATGCTAAGAGCTTATACAGACGAAAAAAAAGATTTATGCATTTTAATAGTGAAAACATCTGAGAGAAGCACATTTTTCAAAAAAAACAACCCTGTTCGGCGCTAAATTGTTAAAATAAACCCATTATTTTTTTTGTCTCCAAAGTTTCAACTTCGTAAAAAAACTTTAAAAATAATATTATTTAAAATCATAATTAAATATTTTAGTTTAATATTAGTTTAATAAGTGTTATTAATCCGTTTTAAAATTTTAACAAATTAATTTTAATTGTTGAGAAACACTAGCAACTGTTTGTATCAACTTTTTTGTAAAAATATCTAATTATATCTAATTCAAAATAATTATGTATAAAACACAAAAATTTATATGGGTACAAAATTCGGATGAAATTATAACTAATATACATTAAATAGTATTAAAAAATGTATTTTCGATGCATTTGTATCGCATTCGATACAATTTTATGCATTTTAGACACAATTATATCAATTTTCTCATTTTCATATATCATCAATTTTTCATCAATTATATCAATTATCTCATTTTTCATATTAAATTTGATATCGTCGCATATCTAATTTATACTCGTATATAAATTAATACAATTTGATGATGCCCCATATCAATTTTTTTACTTGGGATATTAAACTATATCATCAGAACATTATTTAATATGAAGCAATTTGAGTTCGATAGTAAATGTTAATCAGGGATGGCAGGCAATAACGTTAAAATACCGTTACCGATACAAACCCCTTTCAACTGACTATCCTTATATCCTTAAGATACCGTTACCGAAATATCTGAAATACCGTAATCGCTAAAATACCGTTACCGAAATAATTGGAATAGCGTTATCCTTAAAATACCGTTACCAAAATAATCTGACAAAATCAAAAAAAAAAAAAACATAATCGTAAGTAAATAGATACATATTTTGCCAAACCTTGATCATAAACTAGCTAGCCATTAGAATTCGGACATAATGAGTCTAAAATTATCGATGTGATTAAGTATTGTTATCGATGTGATCAATTATTATTGATATCACCGGAATAACTTAAATAACATTATCCTTAAAATTCCTATATAACTGGAAAATCGTTATCCCTAAATAAAGTTACCGAAATAAACGAAAATAGCATTTCCGTTAAAATACCGATAACGAAATAAGTAAAATATTGTGAACGCTAATAAAAGATACCAAAATAATTGAAATATCGTAACCCCTAAAATACCCTTACCGAAATAAACGAAAATAACTTACCCTTACCGATACCTCCATCGAATTGGTCACATTCTTGATTTTAATTCGCTAATGGAAGTACTAATTTTATAATTAATGAGAACCATATATTACACTGAAAGAATTTTTCTTCATGGTGTTAATAATACAATTTCATAGAATTTGTTTCGTAGATTCAATGGAGGATTTCATTACAGACAAGAAATTGTATTAAGATAAAGAAATTGAAGTTTTATATTGTTGATTTAAAAATTGTACGTGAGAAAGAAAAAAACACTTCTTACATACAATTTATCAATCAAAAATACAAAATTTCACTTCAAGCCCCTCACGAGCCACAGTGTTAATTGCTTTACATATGCTTTACTCTGAGAATTATCTGCATTTTTGCAGATCTATGAAATGTCACTGGAACTCATCCATTGAAAATTTTCATAAAATTAATGAAGTGTTTCATAAAATTCATTGAAAAATTTCAAATTGTTATTAAATATTGATGCTTTTTCATGAATTTTAAGAAATTTTTCATTCACATTGTAAAGAAAACTTCATTAGTTTAGTGTAAAGATATCATTAAAATTTATCCAAGGAATTCACTCTGTGTACACACAGAGACAAATTTAGATATTTGCCAACTGAAATTCGGTTACTACGACTCAAGTTCAGTTATTGCGAATTTCAGTCAGTTGGTACAACTGAACATTAGTTTTCACAACAAAGCTCGGTTAATTCAACTGAGTTTTAGTTGTAACACCAAAAATATTCAGAAATCTAATGTAAACATCGTTGTACTAACTGAATTTATAAGTTGTTACCATTAAAATACATTTTTCAATTCGGTTGGCACTTTATTTCTCTGTGTGTAGTAGGATATTCACCGATTTACGGTTAACCGATTAATTTTTGTCGTTTAACTGTTCGAATAATTTAAAATTGACGATTTTCAAATAACAAATAAACCGATTAATTTGTGTCGATTAACCGATTAACCGATTAACCGAAATTTATCTTTTTTTTGTATTTTTATGTATTTTTATATAGGACTATTTTATTTTATATTTTTATAAAAATAAAAACAAAAAACTAATATAACTGTAAAAAATATTACTTGAGCCAGAGTACAAACTAAAAAATTTTTTATATAAATAGAACATTTTTGGTCTTCAAAGTTTAGTAACGTCATGATGCTTGTTAGGAAAAGACCTAACCACGTGCTTGATTACTAAGAAGACAAGAATGGAGCAAAATTGATTATTAATAGGTTTTTTGTTAAAGTTCTGCCTATAATGGAGGCTCTAACTTTTCTAAAACTTCGGGTTCTGATGAGATCTTTAGCCAGATCGAAATACTAGTATCAACCTAGCTAATATGTTTGATTTGCTTTATTTTTGTAAATATACGGAGGTTGAAAGCTCGTTATAAATTGAAAATAACATAAAAATAATCTCGATGTGTATAAAAAACAAAAAACTAATATAACTGTAAAAAATATTACTTGAGCCAGAGTACAAACTAAAAAATTTTTTATATAAATAGAACATTTTTGGTCTTCAAAGTTTAGTAACGTCATGATGCTTGTTAGGAAAAGACCTAACCACGTGCTTGATTACTAAGAAGACAAGAATGGAGCAAAATTGATTATTAATAGGTTTTTTGTTAAAGTTCTGCCTATAATGGAGGCTCTAACTTTTCTAAAACTTCGGGTTCTGATGAGATCTTTAGCCAGATCGAAATACTAGTATCAACCTAGCTAATATGTTTGATTTGCTTTATTTTTGTAAATATACGGAGGTTGAAAGCTCGTTATAAATTGAAAATAACATAAAAATAATCTCGATGTGTATAAAAACAAAAAACTAATATAACTGTAAAAAATATTACTTGAGCCAGAGTACAAACTAAAAAATTTTTTATATAAATAGAACATTTTTGGTCTTCAAAGTTTAGTAACGTCATGATGCTTGTTAGGAAAAGACCTAACCACGTGCTTGATTACTAAGAAGACAAGAATGGAGCAAAATTGATTATTAATAGGTTTTTTGTTAAAGTTCTGCCTATAATGGAGGCTCTAACTTTTCTAAAACTTCGGGTTCTGATGAGATCTTTAGCCAGATCGAAATACTAGTATCAACCTAGCTAATATGTTTGATTTGCTTTATTTTTGTAAATATACGGAGGTTGAAAGCTCGTTATAAATTGAAAATAACATAAAAATAATCTCGATGTGTATAAAAACAAAAAACTAATATAACTGTAAAAAACAACCATGTGTTAATTTACACAATTTTTCGAACAAACCACGAAGCATGTTCAGTGAGAACAACTTACTTATTTTATTAACATGTTGCTTTCTTAACAGCTGTTTTTGTTTTGTTTACGTTTGAATCAAACATTTGTATTTTTTATAATGTTTTATAAAAACTAAAAAAAGAACCGTTTAAAAGCTAAACATTTGAATTACATTCTTCTTTTAAAAGATTATTTCACAAGATCTCTTTAAAACCTTTAATTAACACATATATGTATACAAAGAAGGATCTCATTTACTTTATTTTTTTATAACTTATAAATTGTTATGATTTATTTTTTTTATTAATAAAATATAAAATCAAAACAATAAATAAGTGTTTTTATTGTTAACCATTCTATTTATTCAAATTTGAAATATTCGGTTAACCGAATAATTCTTAATTAACCGATTAAATCTCAATCCCGATTAATTATTTGCTCGATTAACCGATTAAACTAGAAACCCGATTAATTGAATACCCTACTGTGTAGGCATATTAGACCTAATAAGTCTTTAATGTCTGATATTCTTTACTTACAATGAAAAAATTAAATAATAAAACAGAAAGAAAATAAAATAAAAGAATGTGGTGGTAATGAGTAATAGACGAAAACTAAAAATAGTTTAAAAGTTCGGAAAGTAAATTTCTTAAATCTTAACTCAACTAAACAAAATTGATTGGTGCTTTAAACATCTGTCATTTGCTTTGATTTGTTGAGTTAAATAAGAAATATTTACAATTAACACTACAAGGCACGAAGACTGTTGATAAAGGTCGTAGCTGGCCAGAAAATGTGCATTCCATTCTTGCTGGTGTCTATTGTGTTATATCTATTATTCAAAGTAAATTATCACAAATAAATTAAAATGTTTCTATTAATTTAGAAAGTTGTTCATGATATTTAGGCGAACGAAAAATAACACCTCACATTATATTATGAAATTTTTCATTAACTTTTTATCATAAAATTTCATAGCTTCATAATATATATCTCATCATAATTTTAATGAAAATTTCCTTCAGAGCTATGAAATTATTTGAAAGAATTAACTTTTTTATTTTTTTTAAAATTAAAAAGTTTTAGTTAGTTTTAGGATATAATTCTCATGTGCTCAACACATTTTATAAAGTGCTTTATTAACTCTATAAAGCTTCTATGACAATTTTCCAAAAATTAAGACATTTATTAATTCAATAAAACTTCTTAATGCTATGAAATGTAATGAAACGTTTTAAAATTCTATGAACGCTTCATTGTCGGAGTCATTCTTTAGTTTTATGAACACTTTCACTAATTCTGCAAACATTTTATAAACATTGACTTTAAGGTAACCTCTTTCATAAATTTTATGAAAAGTTACAATGGACGAGTTCCAGTGGCATTTTTCAATAAAACAACACTTAGAATACTATGCAGGTAAATACCACTGCAAATGTAGTTAAAAACAAATGAAAGTTCATTAAAAAAAAGGACGACTTACATTTCAGTAAATTCAACTAACATTGTCATTTGTTTTTTAATGTTCAAAAAATAAACCACAATTGTAGTAAAAAAGAGCCACATGTTAGTAAAAAATAAACAGACATGTATTTTTTTTATTTTTTTAAATAACAAAAAACTACTGTATAAAATGAATGTAAAATCATAAAACAGTCATTTGATGTGGTTTGTTTTTTTTAAATGAACTACAAGGTTAGTAAAACATTTAATTTGTTCTAAAAATGACTGACATTTATATTAAAAATAAAGAAACTGTATTACAATCCAAACAACTAAATATTTTTAAAGCAGAAGTTCCCTGAGTGTATGAAGAAATTCGTTACTGAAGACAAGATAATTCTCTCAGTGTACAAGAGTTTCAAAATTTTATAAAAGAATTTAAGATTTTAAAAATTGTGATACAATTTTTTTTGAAATTGATTAACAGTTTATGTAGTAAAGTGCTATCGTTGTAAACTATCATTATTTTCAAAGTTTCCCAGCAAAATAAGAGCTGAGGAAGAAGTAGTAAAAACACCACATCTACTGAGTCGGATGTGGTGCAAATTTAGGTGAATCACTAATGATTTTAATCATTAATGATTTTAATGATTGTTGATTGGCAACTCTGCTTGTTAAATGTCAAAACGTACAAAATTTTAGCTGTGCTATAAATTAATTAATTTTATTGATATAACCGTTTAAAAACCATTATAAACTCTTGAATTTGTTTTAATTATTTGGTGCACTACCTCAATTTATTGGAGTATAACGATTCTGTTGGTAAACAACTTGTATATTACTGTGGTATGCTTCTTAACCTATGAGCAATAAGCGTCGACTATCACCAGAACAGCTGGTAATTAATAACAAAAAACTATTTACTTCTCATAATATGGCACAATCTAACATTCAACCACAACAAGCTAACACCGGTGATGATGTATTTTCTTGGGAAAAACTTTGCGGCTTATTAGATGCAAAACTGAGAGATGTGGCAAAAAAAGAAGACGTTTTATCAATCAAAGCAGAAATTGATGAACTTAAAGAAGAAAATATTAAGCTAAGAAATGAAGTGAATAAACTATCAACACGTATAGAACAAATTGATCGTAGGACCCGCTCAGCAAATATTGTTGTCAGTGGTCTTGACAGTGCTAACACAGTTGCTGCCAAGACAGATTTTACTGAATTGTGCTCTAAAGAGTTGGAAGTAAATGCTAATGTAGTTACAGTTCGTGCACTACCAAACAAAAAATGTTTTTTATTTACTTTGGAGTCGTATTTGCAGGCTGTTAACGTTTTATCCGCCAAGGGCAAATTGAAAGGCCGTTCTATCTTCATACAAAAAGACTATACAAAGGAAGAACAAAATGTGCGTTTCAATTTAGGGCAACTAAATAAAAATATCGCTAAACTTAATAAGAATGTGAGAATAAGGCTTGGAGAATTCAGTTCTTTTATAAACAACAAGAAATACACATGGTCATTGGGTAAAGTCGTTGCATATTCAATATCTGATGCTGAATTTTTAAGTAATCTGCTTACGGAAGCCAATTACCCCGTGGAGGTCATTGTCAAAAATGGATCTGACACAACCATTACTACCAATTCGCAATAGCAATACAACACCTGTAATATAGTTTCATACAATGTCGCTAACCTTGCTAATAGTATTAATTTTGGAAATTTTATAACATATATTAATAAATTTGAAATTTTCTTTTTATTTGAAACACACGTCATTGCAGACAAACAAAAATACTTTTCTTCCTACTTACAAAATTATTGTTTATATTGGATTGATGCTAAGAAAAGTCATAATGTTGGTCGAGCAAGTGGTGGGTGCCTATATGGCTTTAGAAAGGAAATTCAGAAAACTTATGGCTTAAAATTTATAAATCAATTGAATAATAATGTCATATTAAGTGCAAGAATAAATGGGTACTATTTTAATTTTATTCCTCGTTATCTAAACTGTACAAATTGGAACGTTGATTTGGAAACTTTTGAAACTTTTTTATCCGAACTTTGTCCTACTAACTTTTGCATTGTTGGCGATTTAAATGCTCGTATCGGTGAGGAACAACAAGAGCTTGACTCTAATTTATTAGCAGACTTTCCACACGTAAGGAAATCAAGATGCTCTAAAGACAAAAATCAAATAGTCAAGGTAAAAGACTAATGGATTTAATTGAAGTTATTGGGGGAATAGTTCTTAATGGTAGAATAAATGATGATTTGGATGGTGATTTAACGTTTTATGGTGGTAGAGGCAACTCCGTTATCGACTATTGTATTTGCTCACAAAGTTTTTTGAATTATGTTGCCAATTTTAAAATTTCATGCAAACCATACTCCGATCATATGCCATTGGAGCTAAGGCTACTCTCTCCTATAACGGACAATAATAGATCGTCATTTAATCAGATCCCGAAAAAACTACACTGGAACAAAAAATTTGCCGCTAAATATAATAAAAATCTGGTAGAACTCTCCTGTATTCACTCCTCTGATTCTAACTTTTCTGTAGATGATATGGTATTAGCAATTAAAAACAAAATCAAATCCGCAAACGTTAAAACTAAACAAAAGTATAGCTTTGAGCCTAAACAAAAATGGTTTAATTGGAAGTGTGAACGTCAACGTAAAAATATGCAAAAAGCTCTTAAAGATTATCGTAAAGAACACTCCACAGCAAATAAAATAAAATATACCTCATCAAAATCAAAATATATGAACGTATGCCGTATAAGAAAACTTCAATTTTATAATGAAAACTTAGAAAAATTAAATAATATTAGATGCAGCAAAGAATGGTGGAAACTGTCCAATGAGATGAAGTCACACAGTCATATTATTCGAGGAGATTTAAGTTCGGAAGATTTTCTAGCACACTTTAGTACAATTTTACAAAACGAAACTTCTATAAATCCAGTTAATTGGTGTATGCAATATAATATAGATGCTTTTCTAGATTCTCCGATTGAATTCTGTGAATTAACCTCTGTACTAAAGGGACTAAAGGAAAATAAATCCCCAGGTCACGATGGCATTAGCTACGAGTTCTTTAAATATGCCCCAGTTAACTTTGCGGGAGAAGTGCTGTCTGTGCTAAACGTTATCTTTCTTAAAGAAAAAATACCCACTAGTTTTAAACAAGCTATACTAATACCACTTCTGAAAAAAGGTGATCCAAATAATCCCTCCAATTATCGTGGATTGTCATTAATTGATACATTATGCAAAATTTTTAATAATATCATCTTAAATCGAATAACAGATTGGATCGACAGAAATGGTATATTAAATGAATATCAAGCTGGATTTAGAAAAAACTACTCAACTGTCGATAACGTATTTAATCTTGTGAATATTGTACATCTTAACAAAATTAACGGTAAAAATACCTACGCATTTTTTGTCGATTTTTCCTGTGCATTTGACATGATTCCCAGAAGTTCTCTTTTTTATAAATTATCATGTATGGGATTATCATCAAAAATAATCCGCATTCTACAACTTTCGTATGAAAACACCACTAGCCAAGTATTGTATGGAAATGAATTTTCTGAACCGTTTAATGTTGACCTTGGAGTAAAGCAAGGTTGCATACTGAGCCCAATACTATTTTCTTTGTATCTAAACGACTTAGCTGATGCTCTGAATGGTGGAATAGTTGTTGAAGACATTCCGATAAAAATACTACTTTATGCTGACGACATTGTCATTTTGTCTGATTCTCCAGGTAATCTCCAAAAAATGATTGATTCGCTTTTTTCATACTGTAAGATGTGGTGTCTTAAAGTCAACCTTGCCAAATCCAAAGTCCTAGTTTTTCGTAATGGCACTAGAATATGCAAGAATTTGAATTGGAACTATGGCGACGATCAAATAGAAATTGTAAATAGCTATAAATATTTAGGTATGGACCTAAACTACGACTTGTCTTTTAAAAAGCATTTAGTCAACAAGCTAACAACATCGAAAATGGCCATATCTTCAACATGGTCTAAATACATAAGTCACCCTAAGATCGCTAATAAAAACAAGCTAAAAATTTTTAATGCTGCATCTCGATCTATAATGTTTTATGGAGCACAAATTTGGGGTTATAAAAAACATGATGAGGTCGAAAAACTATTTAGATTTTTTATAAAAAAGATGTTATATTTGCCTTACAACACTCCAAACTACATGCTATTTTTAGAAACCGGGCTAAATTCATTATATGTCGATACTTTGAAGCTACACTTTGATTATATTAATAAAGTTCTTCGCATGCCTAGCCATAGATTACCACGTATGCTAGCAGAAAAAGTCATAGCAAAGCACACTTACTGGGCTGAGGAGTGGCACATGTTATGCGAAAAAATTCAATTTGTCCCGGATAATAACGCTGATCCGTCCTGTATGCACTCGAAGTCAATTTTACACCTTTTAAAAACTTATGAACGAAATCAACTAATAACTGATGCGAAAAACTCTCAACACCATGATTTATATTCGCAGTTAAATTACTGTATGAGTCCTATTTCAACTCCTGAATTATCTTCACGTGATACCAGTTTATTAATAAAATCAAGAGGTGGACTTTTAAATATAAATGCTCGACCCTTCAGAAGTAGTTCAGATTGCCTTTGCACACTTTGCAACTTAAATGCATCTGAAAACACCTTGCATATAATCGGTGTCTGTCCTATTTATAAGGAATTCAGAATTAAATATTTCAACAAAAATTACCTTAGTCCAATCGAAGTTTTAAATATACTTAACGGTCAGGATTACAATTACAAAAGCCTAGTCAACTATCTCGAAATTATTTTGAAATATAGAAGTCTAATATTAAATGAATTTGAATAATTTACCTTTTTCTTTTTTATAACCATTAACATCTAATGTGTTAATAAATGTTAACAAATGTAAATCTCTAAGATTTATTTTATAATAATAAACTAATTGTTAAACAGCTTTATACTTGCCAATCTGGCTCACAACTTTAAAGTTATGCCAGTTATAGATAATTAATTATATATAAATTTTGAATATTGTAAATATTATATATTTTGAATATCTATTAAATAAATAAAAAAAAAAAAAAAATAAACTAATGATTTTAACATTGTCGTGTCATTGGGCGGATGGAGTGAATATATAACTTCTTTAATAGCATTTTAAACAGTGCATGGATGCTATTTGTCAATAGTTCATGGAAGGTATTTTTCAAATATATATTAAAATTTTTAATAAATAAAAATTTGCAGCATACTTTAGGGATGTTTCTTTAAATATTTTAAAAAAAATCTTTTGGTGCCAGCGAGTATTGAACACACGAATATGAGTTACGATCTGCTGTATTAAAGTAGACCGCGCTACCATTTGCACCAAAGTTACTTACAACAAACTTAAAACGAACTTAAGTTGAAAATATTGATATATTTTTATGAAAAATATGCTACACAAATATATAAAAAGATAAAATAATGATTTTTAAAACATTTTTATTGTGTGATTTCGTATCACTGAGATATAAATTATTTTTAAAATATTTTTAAGTTTTGATGAGGTTAAAAAAATATTAAGAAATAATAAAAATGCTCATTTAACAATTTTGAATTCATTGCATATTTTAAAATATTTTTTTAATAATTAATTTGACGAGAAGTGTCTTTAATAAGATAATGACAATGAGAAAAAAAAAATATTGGAGAAGTAGTTTAACTACAAGTAGGGAAAAGTGACCTGCAATGAAACGAGTGTGCCTTGGAACTTAAGATCTTTTAATGTTCCCGTATTTTTTTTCTAAAGATTTGGAGAAAGAGGTCGGTAAAAACTCTATAGGTAAATTAAAGTGATATATTTAAATTAAGTAAAAGTTATTAATTAATTAATTTACTAATTAATTATTATTATTAATAAACTAGCTTTCAAAATTTGGCTTCGATAGTTTTCGGTTTTGCTAATTTTTTGCGATCCAAAACAATAGAATTAAAAACTCAAATAGATTTTTGAAGCCAAAATCAAAATTTTGTACCTAATTTTTTGAATATTGCACACGTTTCAAGGCACACCTTAAAAGTGTATCTTGAAACAAATATGAAAATTTCGATAAACTCATTTTTAGCAGTGAAATACATCTTTGCATTTTCTTATCAACATAACAATAAAAAATATAAAACTTAAGTTTTTTTTTTCTATATTTTTAAATAAGTTTTACAAAAAGTTCCATCGCAAAGACAAAAAATAGATTTTTATCAAATAATTATTTGTCCACTCTGGATAACAATTTTTTAAAAAAGATTTCTTTATGATTAAAGTCAAGATGTTAATTATTTGGTCGTTTTTAAATTACTTAATTCTCTTAAAATAATCGGAAAAAACTAAATTAAAAAAAAAATACTAAAAAAATTAATTAGAATTAAAAAAAAATAAAAAAAAAATTATCTCCCCGGCCCGGAATCGATCTCGCAACCTTCTGATTGCAAATCCAACCACTTACCACCTCAACCTCCATATAAAAAAAAGAATATATGAACTTATGAAAAAGTACTTCTTAGGATGTCATTAATTTAGATACCAATTAATTTATATGGTGATGCAAATGCTGTTTAAAATAACTTTAATTTAACATTTTTGGTCGTTGTTAACAATTACTTTTATTAAAGTGAAAAATGTGCGTATGCTAATGCTTTGGAAGTCAAGTTAAAGAGGTTCTTAAAGCACTACTTCCACTTTATTGTGCTGGGTTAAAAAATAAAAAATTAACAAATATCGTGCTGTATTACAACGATATCACGTTAGGACTTGTAATCTGATTTACATTATTGTATTTTATTTTTTTATTAAAACATTGAAACAAATATTTTTCATTTTGACAATTTTTTACAATTTTTTTTTTGTGACGATTTTTCAAAATACGATGACGATGTTTTTTTTGGAAAAATTAAACGATTCAACGCTCAACAAACCTGGCAACAATGGTCGCAGCAGATGATGCTGCTTTATTAATACGAGTAACGTACAAGTACATCAAAGTACTTGAGCAAAGAATATTGGATTGCACTTCTTATATACGATACAATGATGATGTGTTGTGTTGTTGCTGTGCATTTAGTCAAGTGTTAACTTATTGTGTGAAAATTCATTAAAAATTTCTTCATTACATATATTATTTTTTCATCTTATATTGTCATTTTGATTTTTTTTCTTTCTATAATTTATTTAGAAATAATTGGTTTTAGTCAGTTAGAAAGAAGGGGTTTCTTTTTATTACATCTTTACCGATTTCTATTTATTTGATGGGAATCTCGTAATTTTGCTTTAAAACATTTGAAAATTTATTGTTATTGTGTGCTAAAGTGTTTCCTCGTTTTTCTAGGTTTTTCCACTTTATTATTTGAAGTGATATTATTTTCACATTAATAGAAAATTGAAAAGAAATATTGGAATTTAATGACCCTCTTGTATTAAATTGATAGTGTAAAGTTGTGGGTATCTGTGAAGAGACAAAAAAAAAAAGAAATGTCTTTCGTTGGCTTTTTTGCCTTCTTTTAATGTTCAATAACTTTCCGATGTGATTTTAAAGCATTCACTGGTTTACTGAGTTTGATTAGTTATTTGACCTAACAAAAAGTGTGAAATATTAAATAGTTTTGAGAAGATTAAAGTTAATAGAGTAAATTCATGTTAATTAAAATTTGTTTACTTAACCTGCACATGCTATTGCAATTACTAAAAATTTCCACAAATACATTTTCTGTTACCGTTTAAAGTTTATTTATAAAGTTTCACGTAAAGTTTGTTTTCAAATGAACAATCAATTAAAATCCATAGAAAAATATTTTAAACTTTTTCTATCGTCAGTTTAAAAAACAAACTACCCTGTTAAGGGGTTTACTAGCTTTAAAAATCAATAAAAAAAAATGCGCCCCGGTAGGCTAGTTGGTAGCGTGCTGGCTTATCAGTGCGGAGGTCGTGGGTTCGATTCCCACCAGAGGCACTGTTCTGTTTTCGCTACAACGCGCCGAAGGCCATAGTAGCTAGTGCTCGGTTAGGGTTATAGTATATAATTTGTAATTATATGATTATTAATTAATAAAAAAAAAAAAAAAATCAGTACAAAAAACGACAATATTTAAGCAATTATAAAAAAATAAATTAATAGTTTATTTAAAAAAAAATTTTTTTTATCATAGAAACATACAATATAAGATATTATCCAAAAATTACAATTTGGAATTCGGACTACCATGGCAACCCTTAATAATTAATAATAGTACCTAACGTAACTTGATTTTTAAATTTTTGATTTGTATTAAAATGGTACAAGGATAAACTCAAAAATTAAAAAACCTCAAAAAAATCGATTTTCTTTGTTTTTTCAAAAAAAATACTAGGACTTAATAATTTTAGTCCTCTACAACACAAGAAGAAACCGATTGAAAATCGTTTCACACGTTAAAAATGCACAGTGGCACCCGATTTTCAATATATTGTTTTGAGAAAAAAGCATTTAAAGTAAATATTGGTCATATTTAGCATATAGAAACAACTTGAAGATATTGAAATATGAAACAAAATTAAAAAATAAAATATAAAGCTAGCAAACCCCTTAAAAATTTGCATCCATCTAGATCCATACATGATCACACATGCTTCTTGCATCCGTACATTATACATATGTCTTCATAAATGATTATTTGAAATCATATATGCTCATATGTGTGCATTAACCAAAATTGAGGTAATCATAGATGTCCATACATTTTTATACACGGTCATTTGATTAGCGAAACTTAAGGTAATATTTACATGGATGATCACATATGAACTCATATGAGTATATATGAATCCTATATGCTAGTATATGGACATGTATGACCTCGAATGACTTCGTATATGAACATTAGAGCGACTCAAGTTGTATGGAAGCGAAATTCGTGCAAGGTGTACCCCCCTCAAAATGAACATTGGTATTTTTATGATGACATTTAAAATATTTCGGCTCTAGCTTTGACCTCTCGTGAGCTGGACCATTTTGAAAAAGGGTCCATTTTTGCATGTTTTGTTAATCTAAGAATCTGTTTCCTTACCAACATACACAATATGGATATTATATTAGATCAGAAGGCACTATGCACCGCGACCAATGTAGGTATTTTGTGCTGCCTAAAGTTACCTACAGCTTCAAGCTACCTATAAAGCCAATTATCCTATTAGGCAAAATGTTCGCGATGTCGGAAGGCGAAATGAAGCGATCGCTTAGAAACCTAAGTCTTCTATCACAAATCCTGGGACATTCGCAGAGAACATGCTCCGAGGTCTCTGACACCATCTCGCAAAACCTACACATATCCGTGTCCGATTGACCCTTCTTGTGCAGATGGTATCTGAGATTACAGTGTCCAGTTAAGTACGACGCCAGGGTCCTCAAACCCCCCCTTTCAAGCGACAAGAGTCGCCTCGACCCCCTAGTGGAAAAAAAGATCAATCTGTTAGCCTGGCGCTGACCAGGAGAGTTTTCCCAGTAACCAGAGAACTCAGACTCTCTCCATGCCCTGAGCCTTTCCCTAACATACCCCGTAGGTATTCCACAGAATGGTTCAGGACCAATAAAAGTACATAATATGGGTATCATAAGAAACGTTTTTTTAAGGCGCTGTATATACAATTTGTCCAAGGACGATCATCCATTTCCTTTTTTAAGGATATTCTGTAAAAAAAAAACGGTTTTTGAATTTTTTGTTCCGCGTTGTTTGCAATAAAAATGCCAAATTAACATATTTTAATCTTTAATCGATTTAATTAAATACGGGTCTCAGCTTTTTTTGAAATTCGTGCTAGTTCGCGTTTTGACAAAAATGCAATGGGTGGTAACTCTTCGTTTTAAATAGGACAGTATGGGTATCAAATTTTTCTTTTGCCAAGTACATCATCTTTGTATGTAAATAATTTAGATTTTTGCAAATTAGATGTATTTTACACGGTGCTCTGGAATATAAATGCAATTTTGTGGTAACTCTAATATGATAGCGGATTTAGTTTCTAGATCATGTATGGATGAAAATAGGACTAAAGAAAGAAAAAAAAATGATCCACGATTTTTTGGCGGCATATTCTTTTTTGATTTGCAAAAAAATATGCCGCCAAAAAGTCGTGGATCATTCCACTGCCAAAGTGGAAACACTTTTGAAATTATTGTGTAAACATGCAATTTTTTCGAATCCTTGTCATAATAAGAAATTTTGACATTTTTTTTATACTTTTTCGTTAAAAAATTATATAAAAAATAGATGAGGCCCAACCTTTGTATATAAGTTTCAGGAAAATTTTAAAAGGCATTCTTTTAAAAACATGTGAAAAGTATCATATATTATCATATATGAAGTGTCATATATGTTCGGATACGAAAATTGATAGTATATGACCACAGCTCATACATGACCATATATTTTAGTTTGTACATTTATTTTTCTATTTTTTTTTATTTCGGTTGTTTGTCTTTGAAGTCCAATGATTTTTATTCTATTTTATTGCTAAATAAAAATCAATTATTTAATCGAACCTTACAACCAAACAACAATAATCAAAAACCATTCCTTACAAAAACTGACGGATCTCACTACGGCATTTAGTGGATTGTTTAGATTGTAACATTCTGTAACTTATTGTTTCAATTTAATTATCAATAAATATAAAAATCCATTAAATTCTTATTAAAATGGAAACAATGATTTCTTAAAATTTTTTATTTTTATTTGACAGAAATTTCAAACAGTTTTATTTTGTTAAAAAAAAAACAACAAACTAAATATATGGAAGAAAATTTAAAAACTGATAATGATAAGCTCTTTTTATTGAGAAAAATGATAAGTTTTTTTATTGAGATTTTTAAATACACCAATCCCTGTATACCAAAAAAACTTAGTGGTGAAGAAACCCATATATATCAGATGTAATCATGAAACCAATTTGCAACGAATTTTTGCAAAAATAGAAATTGAATATTTTTTACGATGTAAAACAAGTTTGAAATTATATCTGTAAAATAGTAGAACATTACAACACTATGTTAAATATAAATAAAACATAATTTGAACCTTAACTAAAATGTTTTCATTAGCGACGCTATTTAGAATTATAACGCTTATCGGGGGCCCACTGTTGTGGTTATTTTAACCACGGCCAACTTCAGTATTATCTATATCTATTTCAATTTTCTTAAATATGGCAGCATCGTAAGCGTATGCAATAAAATTAAAAGTCATACTGACTGCTGATTTTATGAAGAGAAGTTCGACCAATTGAGTAAGATTGTTACTTCCTTTTTTTTTTCTTTTATAAAAACTTTGTATTTTATTAAAACTATTTTTAGAGAATAAACTCTCCATATTACAAAGCCGAAGGATTGTGTTTATTCAATTTTTGGAAGAAGATAGTTTCAGCAGCAGTGTCATAACATCTTTATTCTTCAATTGACTGCATATTATAGAAGAGTTTTACAGAGCAGTCAATGTCGGAGGAGATTTCGCCGGTAAGGACAAGCAACAGACAAAATAAAGGAGTTCCACCAAAACGACTTAGATTTGAATACGAAATGAATAATACTCCCCGCACGCCACCACCACCACATAGGACAGAAAATAATGCTTCCACAAGTAGCGGCATAACAGGTAACGGGACTTCCAACACAAGTGGTACTGCTGGCGCAGTCGACAACATAAGCAGCGCCGCTGGCGCAGGCGCCAGTGATGTTAGACAGCAGCATGGTTCTGGTAAGCAAAACGCGCCGATTACAGAAATTCAACAGTTAACATTGCAGTTTAATAAAAAGATGGCGGATATGCAAAACCAATTTCAACGTCAACTGCATGAAATGAGCAGAATACACACTAACAACAGCATGCAGTTGCAGTCTACAATTACAGCATTACAGGCAGCATTAACAGCAAGAGAATCAACAGAAACAGAATCCCGTAACAGCGCCCCTCTAAATACAGCTGAAATACAAATTGGAGAAAATGATAGACAGACACCGGGTTTATTAGATAGCAACAATAGTCAACAGTGGGTATATACAAAAATGGTTGATTTGCCAAAATTTTCAGGTAATCCAATAGACTGGCCAATGTTTGAAAGATCTTTTGAGGACACCACTAGTGAGTTTCACTACAGCCACACCCGCAACATAATCCGTTTACGTGATGCTCTACATGGTGATGCCAAAATGGCCGTTGACGCTTTATTACCGTATCCAGACAGTGTACCAGAAATAATTTCAACTTTAAGAGAAAATTTTGGTAGACCCGAACAAATAATCAACAGCCAAATTGTGGAAATTCGTAAAATAGCAGCAATTCCTTCAGGTAATTTAAGTTTAATCGTTCCATTTGCCAATAGAGTAAAAAATATGACGGCATTTATTAGATATGCCAATGCAGAACACCGTTTAAGTGATTCTACGTTATTGAGTGAGCTCGTGTCTAAATTACCTGTAGAAAAACAGCTTGATTGGGCAGAGTATAAAGAAAAAGTACATGGGTACGCAAATATTGAAGACTTTAGCAAATTTTTGAATATTATAGCAAAAAGGGCAAATGCAGTTGCCGACTCATTGCCAAAAGCAGCGGTTTTACAAAGAGCGTCTAGAAACGATAATACTGGTCATCAAACAAGTAGTGGAGCCCAAAATAGACGTGTTTTATTAGCAACAACATTTGAACATTGCTTGGTTTGTAGTGATAAATGTGGTAAATTGTCAAATTGCCCTGTTTTGAAAAATTGACAAAAGAGGAATCTGAACAAAAGTCACCAAAAGTATTTTATTTGCCTCACTTTGCTGTACGTAATCCAAATAAAAAAGGTATTCGAATTGTGTTTGATGCCGCAGCAGAAATAAATGGTATGTCGTTGAATAAAGCTTTGGTTTCTGGGCCAGACATAAACCAGCCACTTTTAAAAATTTTGTATAAATTTCGACAATCCCCAATAGCAGTGTGTGGCGACATACGCGAAATGTTTCTTCAAGTTGCTATTAGAAAAGAAGATCAAGACTGTCAACGTTTTCTTTGGCGCAGTGGCGAAGCAATTGAAACATATGCCATGATGAGAATGACATTTGGCGCAACATGCTCACCAACACTTGCGCAGCATGTTAAAAATTTAAATGCAAAACAATTCAGCGGTAAGTGGCCACGTGCAGTAGAAGGTGTTGTAGAACGACATTATGTCGATGATTATGTTGACTGTTTTGAAAGTGAAAAAGAAGCATGTGATGTTGTACCACATGTAATTGATATTCAAAAGAGAGCCGGTTTTGAATTAAGAAACATTGTATCAAATTCTGAAAAAGTTTTACAAAGTATTGGGTGTGACATGGTAAAAAACAACACAAGTGTTATAAATGTTGAGTGTGATAAAATTGAGCGTATATTAGGAATGCATTGGTCCACTTCAACAGATGATTTGTTTTTTATATTAAAATTTCAACGAGTGGCTAAAGATATTTTAAATGGGCAACGTAAACCTACAAAAAGAGAAATCCTCAGTTTAAATATGTCAATATTTGATCCCTTTGGAATATTAAGCAATTTTTTAATTTCATCTAAAGTTATTTTACAGAAACTTTGGACGCTTGGACTTGGCTGGGATGACGAGATTCCAGACTCAATTTACAAAGAATGGTCATCGTGGTTATCAGAATTGCCGAAAGTGGAACAAGTCAAAGTGCCGCGCTGCTACCACTTGAATTTCATGTCAACAAATTGTATTGATTTACACATTTTTGCGGATGCCAGCGAGAGCGCATTGAGTGTAGTGGCCTATTGGAGAATAACCACAAATGATGTTGTCAGCCTACATTTTATTGCAGCCAAAACAAAATGTGCTCCATTACGGTACCAGTCAATTCCCCGTCTAGAACTTCAAGCTGCAGTTATGGCAGTCCGTTTGAAATATACAATCGTTAGCAGTCATACCGTTAAAATACATAAAGTACACTATTGGAGCGATTCAAATACAGTTATACAGTGGATACGTTCAGACACTAGGCGCTACAAGCAATTCGTTGCAAATAGAATAACTGAAATTTTAGAAAATAGTAATATGAATGAATGGAGGTGGTTGCCATCTAAAGAAAATGTTGCCGACGAAGGCACACGTCCAAAATTCCCCCCGTGTTTTGAGCCAAATGGTCGATGGACACAAGGACCAGAGTTTTTATTAAACAGTTCTAAGGAATGGCCGGTACAACCAAATAATTTAAACGAAGAAGCTGATGTATCCGAATTGCGAGCAAAACATCACATATTTGTGGCTGAAAGCGTAAGATTTTTAAAAATAGATTTTAATCGTTTTTCAAATTATTGCAGGCTAAGAAGAAGCGTAGCCTGGCTGCTACGTTTCATCAAAAATTGCAAATCAAATGTAGCCAAAAAAGAGTTAACAAAAGGATGTTTATCAGCAGATGAAGAAGAACAAGCAGAACAAGTTCTTTGCCGCATAGTGCAAATGGATGCCTTTTCTTGTGAGTATGCTCAATTGTTACAAAACAAACCAATTTCAAAGAGCAGTACCTTGCTTCAACTTAATCCTTATATCGATGAAAATGGTTTAATGCGACTCAGTGGCCGTATTGATAATGCGCCTTTTATTTCGGTTGGAGCAAAAAGGCCTATATTGCTGCCAAAAGAACATCGATTTACAACGTTGCTAATTTCGTGGTATCACCACAAATGGCGTCATATAAATCTCTTGCTAATTGTCAACGAGGTCAGACAAAAATTTTGGATTCCTTCGCTACCCACTTTGATGAAAAAAGTTGCTGCAAAATGTAATTTTTGCAAAATTAGAAAGGCTAAACCAACACAACCAATAATGGGATTGCTGCCAGCTGATAGACTTACGCCATATGTACGCCCCTTTACTTACAGCGGGGTTGATTTTTTTGGTCCAGTTGCTGTTAGTGTGCGCAGACAACGCGAAAAGCGCTGGGTCGCTTTGTTTACATGTCTTACGACACGCGCTATACATTTAGAGATTGCTTCAGACCTGTCGTCAGATGCTTGTTTAATGTGCATACGTAATTTTATCAACCGTCGAGGTGTTCCTCTACAAATAAGAAGCGACAACGGAACAAATTTTGTTGGCTTACAAAAAGAACTCAAAGGAGAACTTAATTTTGTTGATCACGAAGCTATTAAATCAAATTTGTCCCCTTTAGGAATTCGTTAGAAATTTAATTGCCCGTCTAACCCGAGTGCTGGTGGTGTGTGGGAAAGGCTGGTGCAGTCGGTTAAAAAGGTGCTGTATGTGGTTCTTAAAGAAGTTGCTCCAAGAGTTGAAACTCTCAACAGTTTTCTCATAGAGGCCGAAAATATAGTAAATTCCCGCCCTCTTACGCATATTCCCGTGACATCAGATGAAGCCGAACCTCTAACCCCGAACCACTTTTTACTAAACACTACAAATTCTACGCAAACTCCGGCGCCATATGATCCAAAACTACTCTGTATACGAAAGCAATGGCGCATAGCCCAAGCAATGAAAAATGGTTTTTGGAAACAGTGGTTATTACAGTATTTGCCAGACTTAACCCGCCGCACAAAATGGTGTCAACGTACTAAGGCTCCAGCAGTTAACGATTTAGTGTTGCTTTGCGATGTTGATGCTCCCAGATCTCAATGGAAGCGTGGTCGTATCAAAGAACTATTTTACGGAAAAGATAATGTTGCACGATTTGCAGACGTCGAGACTTCACAGAATGTTACTAGAAGACCAATTTCGAAAATGGCAATCTTAGATGTTGTCGAAGATTAATGTGAATCTTAAACGCCCGTCGATTCACGGGGCCGGGGATATCGGGGGCCCACTGTTGTGGTTATTTTAACCACGGCCAACTTCAGTATTATCTATATCTATTTCAATTTTCTTAAATATGGCAGCATCGTAAGCGTATGCAATAAAATTAAAAGTCATACTGACTGCTGATTTTATGAAGAGAAGTTCGACCAATTGAGTAAGATTGTTACTTCCTTTTTTTTTTTCTTTTATAAAAACTTTGTATTTTATTAAAACTATTTTTAGAGAATAAACTCTCCATATTACAAAGCCGAAGGATTGTGTTTATTCAATTTTTGGAAGAAGATAGTTTCAGCAGCAGTGTCATAACAACGCTCGTATGACTTTTTTAAAATAAAATCAGTTTTAGATTCTGCCACTTAAAAATCTAACTTTCAACAACTTTAAGAAACAATAATTGTTTATTTCTAAGTCAATGACACATGAACAATTTTCAATTAGTGTTGTAATATACACTTCGAATACTATGTAGGTAAAGACCACTGCAAATGTAGTTAAAAACAAATGAAATTTCACTTAAAGAAAGGACGACTTACATTTCAGTAAATTCAACTAACATTGTCATTAGTTTTTCAATGTTCAAAAAATGACTAACAATTGTAGTAAAAATAAACCACATGGTAGTAAAAAAAATAAACAAACATTTTTTTTTTTAAATAACAAAAAACAACTGTAAAAAATACATGTAAAATCATAAAACAGTCATTTGATGTGGTTTGTTTTTTCAAATATGAACTACAAGGTTAGTAAGAAATGTAATTTGCTCTACAAATGACTGACATTTACATTAAAAATAAAGAAACTGTATTACAACCCAAACAACTACATATTTTTAAAGAAGAAGTTCCCTGAGTGGGATGTTCATTGAACATAATACAAATTTAAAACTTTAAAGTTCATGCTAATAAACTACGATAACGCTTTAAAACTTTAAATGTAGATTCCATCTTTACTATTTTTAATTCAAAATTGTATACAAAAAACATCAACAGTACACTCAAAAAAAAAAGTTTGTAAAGTCAGCAAAAAATTTTGCTGAGTCAGCAAAATTTTAGTCAGGAGGATGCTTGCAAAAAAGTTGCTAATGTCAGCAAAATCTTTTGCTGAAAATCAGCGAGCTGATTTTTAGCAACAAAATTTGTAGATTCAGCAAAATTTTTGCTAACATTTAGTAGATTAGAAATAAAAAAGCGTTGATAAAAATTAATAAATTTTTTGCTGAATTTTAGTAGACTGAAAAAAACGCAAAAAATTTGTAGAAAAATTGTAATTTAGTTAATTTATTTGCTGAAAATCATAAAACATATTTTTGTGATTATTTTAAAAATGATTTACTATAATAACGAAATATAACTATTTTCATTTTCCCACATTGACGACATGAATTAATTTAATATCTGAAAATATATAGAAATAAATATATATAACATAACAAAAATTTTCTTTCAATTACTTACATCAATGGTTGTCTAAATGATGCTATCGTTTAAATGACGCTTCTGCCGAAGGTAATTATAGAAACGAAACGAAAAAATAAACAAAAACAAACGAAACGAAAAAAACAACCCTTTTTTTGCAATAAGAAAAAGGAACCATACAAATCTACCTAAGATGTGTGTCTTTGTCTTTCGCTTTACTCTGTCTACATTTCTGTATATGGTTGTTTGCAATTTGACCACACTATTATTAATCTATAAGTTATATATAATATAAAGTTTAAATAAATAAATATTTTATTTTGTCTTTTATTCAATTAATAGACAATTATTTTCACAAGCCGGTGACAATGCAAAATTTAATTTTAATCCTCAATTTTGTTTTATGTATGAAAAAGAGATACAAAAACTTCCATTGTTGATTTTTTTATATGTCTTGTACTTTTTAGTATCATTTTCCTCTTCTCTACTACATCTTGACATGCCGCGACATCTACTTCATTCTGCGTATATCTTTCAATCTGGTTGCCGTCCACACTATTAATGTGCTTATCAGCACAATTTTTTTTTAGCAAAATTAATTAGTAAAACATTAGTATATTAGTAAAGCATTAGTATAAAACAGTTAAGTGCTGAATAAGTATAACAACAATTTTAGCTGAAAACACGATTTTAGCAAAAAATTTTGCTAAAAAATATATTATAATATATATAATATATTATTTTCAATTTGGGGGGATGTATCACCTTCGTGCCCCCTGAATCCGCGCCTGGGCTATAGTAATATTAATTTGTTTATTTGAATATATTTTTTATGGTGGTATTTTTCTATTACTCTTTTGTATTGTGAAACGGGAAACGGATATTGTAAACATATATTAGTTAAGTAAACAAAAGTTTAATAAGTAATATGTATGTATATTGCATATTAACATAATTTGCTTAAAATAATTGCTCATACACTCATACAAAGAAAACTGTAGAAATGCCAGAAAACCTACTAAAATTAAGTTTCAAATTACGATGCAGAGTAAGTGCTAATTTATGATAATTATTTTTATTTTTTTTTATAAATTTTAATAACAGTAAAAATACATCTGTTAAATATAAAAAATGTTAGTTATATTTATTTGGTCTAAATTTTAGAAAATAGAAAATTACAATTTAATCTGCTGAAATCAATAAACTTTTCTCTAAATATTACATTGAGAGAAATATCTGCATGATATAAACGAATTTTTACATTATATCTATTAAATATCGCTAGAATTCGTAAATTGAAACTTTTCATTAATTAATTTAAGTGTATTTCATAAAATTTGATTAAAAATTTCATTGCATTTCATAAAAATTATGAAGGTTTTTCATAATGTTTAAGAAATTTTTTATTTTATTTTTGAAAAACAGTTTATTAGTGAACAACAGGTTTGTTTATGTTTAGCAAACAAAATCTTTTAAATTGAGCAGCTTTTATTGCAACGTAATTTTTAACATATTTGCAGTTTAATTTATATGAGTGTAGGTTAGGGTGCCCATTTTGAGCACTTGGTGGAATTTGCTGGGTGTTCTCAAAATTATAATAAATGGTGTCATTTTTCATACAATGGCCAATTTTGAACAATCTACGACGCACAGTGGCGCCATTTGAGTTTTTTCGTTGCAAAAATCATAACTTTCGAACCAAATGAGATAATCAACAAATTTAAAAAGCATATGATAGATAATCGATCAACCTATGAAATTAGTGTTTGAAAAGTGTTTTTCGCCTCTTAGGTGCCTACTTATAGGTTAGCAAAGTTGATATTTGTAAAAAAATCATTTTCATGGGTAGTAAAAAAAATATTTTTTTATTTTTTTTTAATTTTTTTATTTTTTTTGTCTCTTTTAAAGGCTTTTATGATTTAAAACTATTCCAGAAAAAATTTAATTTTTTTTTTTATTTATTTTTCAATTTTTTTTTTTTTCAATATTGTTCACAGTCCGTAAAGGAAGGTATATCTAAAACACTTATCATTTCTGAACTATAATTATTTTCTAACTCTTTTCGTGACTTTATATGCCGCAGTGATGAAATAAGTGGGTCGGAAGATGCTGCTAACATGTTGAAGAGATCCTCATTTTGTCTTACCCTTGATGATTTGAAAGTGTTCAGTAGTCTATACTTTTTATAAAATTTGTTTAGGGACTTCTGTGCTTCTTCAGAAAGCTCTCCAATTGGCAAAAGCTGATATTCAATTATATCTTTTCCATGTGACAATATTTTGTGAACTGTCGGGGTCAACTTTTTCTGTGGATATAAGTTTGCTAAAAGAGATGCAGTTTTCGAGGCATATTCTCCATACTTTTCAGAATCAACTTTTTCCTTGCAGTTTAAAATATTCAAGATCGTTCCCAATCTCTTAATGATTTCATTGTCTATTGCAGTGATTCGAGTTACAGCCTCATCATTTTCAAAAAATCTTCTCGAAGAGTTTCCATCGTTTGAGTTTCCGAATCCGTGCTTGTTCTAGTCTAATTTTAGTCCAACTTGTTTGAAAAACTCATTATTAAAAAAGAAATATTTGATAATATAAAACAAAATTAAGATAATTAACAAATTAAAAGTAGGACAATATAAAATATTTTAATCAAATAAAACGGGTATAAAGTATAATTCAAAGAGGAGAAATTATTAGGGAAATTCATAAAATATATAACTACGGGATTATGATATTTTTTTTCAAATATATAGTCTAATCTACCTAATCTAGACTAATCACGGGATAATGATTGTTTTTAAATATATAGTCTAATCTACCTTGAATTAAAAACAAAAATCTACCTAATGTACAAACATTTTCATAATCTACCTTGAATGAAAAACAAAAATTTACCTAACCTTGACTAATAACAGGATTATGGTTGTTTTAAAAGTATATAGTATAATCTACCTAAACTCATAAACAAAAATTATATATATTAACAATAATAATAAGAATGGGTTTTCGCGTTTATATGTCAATAATTGCCCAAAAATGCATGCGACACCTTTTTTGAACCATGTCTTTTTTCAAAATTTTACCTCTAGCAAAAAATGGGGCAAGGACGGGCAGCTGGAAATGTTTGCAATAGGTAAAGGACTAATCAAAGAACTTATTTTGAAAATATGGCAAATATTGTTATTAACAGTTTTTTTTTATTTTCCACCAAAGTTGAGAAATATTGAAAAAATGGATAGTTTGTAAATATCAAAGTACCTGGACCAATACAAAGCAAACAGTCAATTTTTTTTTTTATCTTCTCTTAATAAATATATCTATCAATAACATTAAAAAGAATGACAATCCGTTATCTAGTTTTCGAGATTCGGCATCTGAAAGCGGACAAAATTACATAAAAATGTTCCGTTTTTTTGAACACTGAAAATCGGTCAACTTTGAAGGGCTATATCTTTTGAACCAAAAATCTGATTGTAATAAGAGTGGCATATTTGAAATCGTTGGACAATTTCCTATAAAATAGGTTTATTCAATATTTTTTAGGGGCACATGAAATTTTTGATTTTTGACACCTCACTTGTTATACAGGCGCTACTGTGCGACGATAGAAAGAACTTGCGAAGCGATCGAATAATTTGCCGAAATGGGTAAAAATTTCATATATTTGTAATTTTTAGTTAAAAAAAAAACTATATAATGCAAGAGTTCCTAAAGATAATAAGCGTCATAAGGTCAAAATGTCCTAAGTTTGCATAAAAATTACTACAAAGATCTCCAAAGTTTAAAAAAGTTAATAACCAAAAGATGAATATCTTTTGATTGATCCAAATAATATTAATGGTTTATACATCAAATGAAATGTATTCTAAATATCTTTGAAATGGTATGCAACCTGATATGGTTGTTTTTTAAATCCATGAAGTTATAGCGTTTTTAATAAATTTATGTAAACCCGGCTAAAAATCAACATATATGCATCCATTTATGAACATGTATGACCTCATTCATGCTCCTAGGGAAGCCTATCTTTGTAATTAATTCCATCGAATCGGGCCTAAGAGAATTCGTTCTGGAACAGATGTTAGCGAAGCGATGCAAAATCAGCGTGTCTATGTATTTGGGAAGTTTTATAACACCCTATGAGAAAAAATTTTCGAGCTGGTACTAGGACGTGTCATGTCATATTACCTTACCATGGTTCTAGGAAGGTTTTAATTGATCCAAAGGGTGGTTAACCCTAGTCGGACGGAACAGGTACAATTGTACCTTTTCCGTTTTTGAATTTCAATAACTTTTTTTCTACCAATAAAATATATCTGAAGTTCTGTGACATCTTCAAACTTTTGAATAAGATTTATATTTTTAAAATTCCAGGAAAATATGTCAATGTCTTACCTATTTTATAAGGCAAAGTTGATTTGCCACCCTTAAAAGGCTGACTAGGTGCAATTGTACCTTCATATATCTTATATGAAAATAAGCAAAGAAAACGAATTAAAATTAATTTTATTATATTTATTTTATAAATACGCTTCAATATGCATGAACACTTGAATTTACATGAGAAATTAGAAATATTTTTATTGAATTTGTGTGCATGATATGCATATGGTATTTTGAATTGAGTGTTCATCGCAAACAGGTTTCACGCATATCACACATGACTTTCTAGTCTTACGTTGTTTACGTTTCTCATATTGGCAAACATAACAACTGCCAATGACTGGTGAGGCTCCACGTCTACATAAGGTACTTTGGAACCAGCTTGCAGATTTGGCTTTGCCGCAATTGGCTTCCAGTACCATTTCTATAGCACCTCGTACAAAATATTTACATACAATTAATTTGTTGCTGCTACGTTCTTCGACTGATGGCATACATAGCTGCTTGGAAATAGCTTTCAACAACTTTCTACGCTGATCTTTTGTCTTGTATCTTGGATGATGCTCCCTACTTATTACGTAAGACGCTAAAGCAGCGACTTCAATCATATTGTAGAATAGCGCAAGAGGCCAGCGTAATATTCGTCGCTTCACTGTATACTCACCCAACATTTTATCCATTATATCAACTCCACCTTTACTTTTGTTGTAGTACTTGATCATTTCTGGCTTGGCTAATAGTTTGTTTTCAACTTGTCCTGTCGTATGCATAGTTGACAGTAGAACGACTGCTTTGTTCTTTTTTTGTACATATGAACATATTGTGGCATCACTGTTGTAGACAAAGTTGGTTGAATAAATAGGCCGGTCCTTTGTAGGTTGCATATTGCTTGGCAGGAACTTGTTGTTTTTTTCTTACTGTACCAACTAATGTCATATTCCAAGAATTTAATTTCTTAGCTAATTCTAAGGACGTAAAAAAATTGATATGGCTTGTATGATTTCTCTTAATTTTTATTCATCATAGTCCAGATGTCCCGTATTGGTGCAGCTCTGTCTGTTTTTATACGTTCTAAACGTGTGTTCTCATTATCAAATCGAATAAAGATCAGCATCATCTTGAAAGGCTCGCGAGACATTGCCACACGTATAAGAGGCAATGAATTGGGATTCCACAAATCGTTTTCAATGTCTGAATCTTCATCAAATGTATCACAAATTTGTGGCAAATAGTTCTAATCATCAGACTCAACAAAAATTCCTTCATCTTCTGAACATTTAATAATTTGCCTTATTTCATCGAAAGTTAATCTAGTTACAAAATTATTTACATTACGTAATACCTAAGGAAATTTTTAATGAAATCGTACTTACCTACAAACACGATAACGGCTTGTACTAGCTTTCGATACCATTCATTGAATTAGTGAATTTATCACAATTTTATGAAATGGCTTAGTAAATTAATCCCATTTTTATATATGTTTGCAAATTAAGTGCTTATTAAATCCACCCGTTTCAACGCACGTGAAACAATTAACTGCACAACTTCACATGTATATACATATGTTTGTTTGTGTGTTTTTGCAACGACTGAAGATTTTTTGGGTATCCCCCTTTTGAGAAAGGAGTTGTACAAACAAAACACAACCTCTTTGTGCCACAGGTTTATTGTAGTGATTCCCTGTTTTAACATAATTAGAAGTTGACGTTACTAAATTCAAATTGAAAAGTATTTCTAAAATGTGTGCTTTAAAAAATTTAATTATTAAAGTAAATTATGACTTTGTTTTAGACAATTATCTCTATTTTCAGTAATTAAGAATTTTTGCGTACAATGATTTAACTTATTAACCGAGAAAAGACTAATTTATAGTGAAAATTCTATGAAGGTACAATTGTACCTGTACCGCCTCTTAACGTTGTAAAATTCTTCCGTCCGACTAGGGTTAATAATAATTTTATAGTTAATAAAATGTTTATATTGCATCGCAAAGAAAAAAAAAAATTATACTTAAAAATTTTTGCAATAAGTCAATAATGAAATGAAATAAGTGCAGGAGTGTTGGATACCAAATTAAAAGAAAGTAAATATATTTTCGATTTATATTAATAAAACTATGCATTATGAATACATTGAAAAAAATAAATGGCAAAAATTAAAAACGAGATTTACATAAATTTATTTAAAACGCCATAAATTCATGGATTTAAAAAACAGCTATATCTTTTGAAGGATATTTATATTACATTTCATTTGATGTATAAACCATTAATATTGGTTATATCAATCAAAAGATATTCATCTTTTTTTTTTTTGTTAGTAGCTTTTTAGATCTTTGGTAGTCATTTTTACGCAAACTTAGGACATTGTGACCTTATGAGACTTATTATCTCTTGCAACTCTAGCGTTATATATAGTTATTTTTTCAAAACTAAAATTACAAATACAAGGAATTTTGACTCATTTCAGCAACTTATTTAATTGCATCGCAAGATTCTCCCATAGTCGTAGGGTGTTGAAATTTGGTGAATGTTTGTAAAATGACCCCTTAATCATAATTGTTTAGAGCAAGGGTGCCCAAGCCCTATGCGCTTCGTGCTCATTTGTTTTTGTAAAAACACTTAGCTATAGGCTGTGTGTTTTAATACACACATAGAGCACTCAGCACTAGCAATACGAAATACACAAACAACTTTGTCTTATTAGTTTTTTTGTCGTTCTTCATTGTATACACGCAAGTGCAAAGCAACAACACTTTCGTATGCTTTGCTGGTAAACATTGAAATATTTTTTTCTTTTTTCTTTGCATGTATTGGTTTTTAAAACAAAAAATATTGAATAAAAATTAGTTTTTCTTTAAATCTATTGGTGTTTGCTCTTCCATAAGGAACTCTTGGGCACTCCTGGTTTAGAGCATCCAGCATATTCCACGAAGTGGTCAAAATAGGCCACCCTAGGGTAGATATATCTTTTGTCTTTTCATTATAATTATTATAGCACCACAACGATAATCTCAAAATAGTTACTAGTTATTGGTATATTTACACTATTACATTCAAATCATTAGCATACATATTACAGTGTAACCTCTTTCTTTAGTGCATTACAAAAATTTTGTAAGTGAAATTTTAATAAAATCATTACTAAAATTGAGCTAAATCATATTTTTTTAAGCATTTTGTATGTCACAAATATGAAACGAGATCAAAAGAATTACATATTCAAAAATTTTGAAATAAAACGGATTCGAAATCAGGAAATTAAAGTCTGTTATTTATTAAGTGTTGTTCCACTTTGCTTTATTTCGATAAGTTTTCAAAATATTTGCCCTTTCATAAAATGCAAAGGGTGTTTTTTATACAGGTATAGAACTTTAAGTTCGCAACTCTTTTTTAACTGGCGGCCATTTTGTCAGCTGTCAAGCGATTTATGTTTAGTTTGGTTTGGCATTTCAACATGAATAGACTGACGCGTGAACAACGCTTCCAAATTGTGCAAATTTATTTTGAAAATCATGGTTCTGTTCAAAATATGTATCGGACACGAATTTTGCGAATTTTGTTTAGCGATGAAGCTCACTTTTGGTTAAATCGATACGTCAATAAACGAAACTGCCGTATTTGGAGTGACGATAATCCTCAACTGTATGTTGAGACACCGTTACATCCAGAAAAACTGACTGTTTGGTGTGCTTTATGGAATCATTGGTCCGTACATTTTTAAAAACGATGCTGGTCAGAACGTTACAGTCAATGGTGACCGCTATAGAGCCATGATTACACACAATTGATTTATTGAAGTAAACTTTTGGTAACCGCATAGTTTCACGTTTCTGACCCTTGAATTGGCCTCCAAGATCGTGTGATGTAACGCCGCTGGACTATTTTCTGTGGGGATATGTGAAGTCGCTAGTCTACGCCAATAAGCCCGAAACGATTGACCACTTGGATGACAACATTCGCCGCGTTATTGCCAATATACGGACAAAAATGTTGGAAAAAGTCATCAAAAAGTGGACCTCCAGATTAGACTACGTCCGATCCAGAAGTCGTATTTAAATTATAATGCCGGAAGATTATCTTTCGAATAAAGTAAATTTCATGTCAATTTTTAAAAAATCATCTATGTTTAATTCCATTTCAAAGTTCTATACCTCTATAAAAACACCCTTTTTTTTTTTTTGGATTTTTAGAGTCATATTCCAGGGTCCTAAGGTTTCACAAGGTCCATATTTGGTTAGGGATAACATACTCATTGGGCTGGTAATTAATTAGTCTATAACTGAATTTTGACCAACTCTCCTAGTTTTCAAGCTATAATCCATTTTAAAAAAATTGGCAGACCATCATTAAAATTTCAAATATTTGAACTTTATTAAAAAAATAAATTATGTTTAAATTTGGAAACAAGTTGTTAAACACAAGTAATAAAAATATAATTTTTAATACTTTTTAATGTAGTACTGGTTAAATTTTGTAGCTTTTTACACAGACTACACTGTAAATGTCCATATTTTCCGTATATGTTAATTATATATTTGTTTTGCGAACATTTTATATAAGTATGTAGATTTAAATTTCAGTTGAAGCATTTCCAATTGCATTGTTCAAAATTTGATATTGATACGAGTATTGTTCATTGGTTGTATTTACGTTTGATATATTCAATGTTAATTTTGCTTTAGCCAAATTTGTATATATACATATCCATAACTACAACAAATTACACTAGTCAACAAATTTCAACTTTTTGCAGAAGGTGTCTTTGAAATACATATTACTTAATATACTTAGATACGTTGAATACAAATCTGTCAAAACAAACTTTTTTCATTTGCAGTTTTTGAAATATCGCTGTTTTTGCGAGGTTTGGATTCAGCTTACACAAGATATATTGATATAGGTAGTCTTACTAGAACAACAACTACAACAAACAACTACAAACAATACAAAAACAACAGGGTTTTGACATTTAAAAATAGTCAAGATACAGTCTTTGTTCTGTCAAAAGCATGTAAGAAATGTCAAAACCAGGTAAGAGGAAAATAAACAGCTGGGCTACTAAAACTACCTTATAAATATATCTTGAGCTTACATAGATCTGTTAAAAAAGATGTGTTTCAAAGTCAGTTTATTTTTGGCACTTGAGTAGTGGAATTTTCTGTAGATTTATATTCTTAAAAAACAAATGCTGCTGATTTATCGAAATTCTTAGCTAATTTACTAAGTGTTGTAAATGTGTTTAACAGTCTAGTTACTTAAAAATGTAACCAACATTTCTAGCTAACATTAAGGTCATATAAATATAGTTCGTAGCTGAATTTTCAACTATTTGTACGGCATTTTCTATGAGTGTATAGTTATCAAATTCTAATTTATTTTGCATGATATCAATGAATTTGAGCATTAGATCATGAGGTGTCACTGGAATTCGTCTATTGAAACTTTTGATTAAATTAATCCAGTCTTTCATAAAATTTTATGAAAAATTTAATTTTAAACGAATTTAAATTTTTTTTCGGTTTAAGATCATATTATCGAATCCCGCACATCATAATGTGATAATTACTTGTGAAAAAGAGATAGCAATACAATTAACACAAAGGGAGGAATCTAGTTGAAAAATAAATTGTTCATAGGTATTAGTTAACTCTGTCTCTTCTGAATGCTATGATTGACAAAACTCCACCTGGCCACACTCATCGCTGTGTCAGCTAAAAAAAATGTTCATTCAGCTTGTGAAAAAACTTCAATAGTTCAATTAAAAATTTTATTAAAGCTCGTCCAAGAAAATTCTCTCTGCACGATAAAAAAAGTTATATCTCAAATACAAAATCATATCTCATTTGATATAGATCGATTTTATTCTTATACAAATTTATCTCAGAATTAGGTAATTCAGTAATATCCGATTAAATCCTCCAAATATATTACCAAGGTAAAAAGAGTTATATAAAACTTAATGTTATTTAATGCAAATATATCTCGCTATATATTGAACTGTATGGCACAATATATAAAAATATATAATTTTGGTTTTTCGAACAAATTTTATATTTCCCCATATCTAAATGTGTCTTTTTACTTATGTTACCATACTTATTCAGATCTGGCACAAGGAAATTAAATTAAATCCAGTACCGTATATAATTTAAATTATATTTTTATTTGAAATCAATTACATTTAATTTTTAATTTGAAAATGTTCTTTGCAAATATCTTAGGGAAAACTATTAAAAAGACTACTAGAGTGAAGTTAGCCCATTTTAATATCCCACTTTTTTTAGAACAAAAAAAAATGGGCTAACTTCACTACAGTACACAGTAGAGTGAAGTTGGCCCACTTTTTTATTTAAATTACAAACTTAACTTAAACAAAAAAAAAAAGGATAAAAAGAATAAAAAAACTAAATAATAACAAAAACCAAAAAAAAAAAATAATATATATGCACGAGCCCTTTTAAGCCAAAAGGGGGTCGGCTAAAAAAAAATATATATAAATTCTTATGAAAATTTGCTCATTCTAGTTTTTATATATGTTATTAAATACTATTTCAGCAAGATGCAAAAAAAAAAATCAAGGACGAAATCAGAATACAAGGACATCACACTGAACCATGGGGGGTATCCTTCAAAAGAGGTAAATTTCAAAAAAAAGTTAAAAATCTTACGAAAATATCCTCGCTCCAGTTTTAATATATGTTATCAGAAAATACATCCCAGATTTGTTAAAAAAATTTCGTGGACGAAATGAGGATGCAAGGATATCAAACTGACCCATGGGGGTATCCTTCAAAAGAGCTAAATTTCAAAAAAAAGTTAAAAATCTTACGAAAATATCCTCACTCCAGTTTTTATATATGTTATCGAAAAATACGACGCAGATTTGTGATAAAATTTCAAGGACGAAATCAGGATGCAAGGATATCAAACTGAACCAAAAAAATCAAGGACGAAATCAGAATACAAGGACATCACACTGAACCATGGGGGGTATCCTTCAAAAGAGGTAAATTTCAAAAAAAAGTTAAAAATCTTACGAAAATATCCTCACTCCAGTTTTTATATATGTTATCAGAAAATACATCCCAGATTTGTTAAAAAAATTTGAAGGACGAAATCAGGATGCAAGGATATCAAACTGAACCATGGGGGTATCCTTCAAAAGAGGTAAATTTCAAAAAAAAGTTAAAAATCTTACGAAAATATCCTCACTCCAGTTTTTATATATGTTATCAAAAAATACGTCGCAGATTTGTGAAAAAAATTTCAAGGACAAAATCAGGATGCAAGGATATCAAACTGAACCATGGGGGGTATTCTTCAAAAGAGCTAAATTTCAAAAAAAAGTTAAAAATCTTACGAAAATATCCTCACTCCAGTTTTTATATATGTTATCAGAAAATACATCCAAGATTTGTTAAAAAAATTTCAAGGACGAAATCAGGATGCAAGGATATCAAACTGAACCATGGGGTTATCCTTCAAAAGAGGTAAATTTCAATATATATTAAAATATATGCTATTATAAAAATATAGCAGATTTGTGAAGAAATGTTTTATATTTTGAATATTTTTATTGATATTTAATGGGAATTTGGTAGAAATAATATAGGTCTACGGGTTTTCTTGTTAAAGTGATAAAAGTCCGAAAATTAGAAAAATTTATACGAAAAATAATTCAGAATTCTACACTTTTTTTTTAAATTTAGCTCTTTTGAAGGATACCCCCCATGGTTCAGTTTGGTATCCTTGCATCCTGGTTTCGTCCTTGAAATTTTTTTCACAAATCTGCGACGTATTTTTTGATAACATATATAAAAACTAGAGTGAGGATATTTTCGTAAGATTTTTAACTTTTTTTTGAAATTTAGCTCTTTTGAAGGATACCCCCATGGTTCAGTTTGATATCCTTGCATCCTGATTTCGTTCTTGAAATTTTTTTCACAAATCTGCGTCGTATTTTTCGATAACAAATATGAAAACTGGAGTGAGGATATTTTCGTAAGATTTTTAACTTTTTTTTTGAAATTTAGCTCTTTTGAAGGATACCCCCCATGGTTCAGTTTGATATCCTTGCATCCTGATTTCGTCCTCGAAATTTTTTTAACAAATCTGGGATGTATTTTCTGATAACAAATATAAAAACTGGAGTGAGGATATTTTCGTAAGATTTTTAACTTTTTTTTGAAATTTAGCTCTTTTGAAGGATACCCCCCATGGATCAGTTTGATATCCTTGCATCCTGATTTCGTCCTCGAAATTTTTTTAACAAATCTGGGATGTATTTTCTGATAACATATATAAAAACTGGAGTGAGGATATTTTCGTAAGATTTTTAACTTTTTTTTGAAATTTACATCTTTTGAAGGATACCCCCATGGTTCAGTTTGATATCCTTGCATCCTGATTTCGTCCTAGAAATTTTTTTAACAAATCTGGGATGTATTTTCTGATAACATATATAAAAACTGGAGTGAGGATATTTTCGTAAGATTTTTAACTTTTTTTTGAAATTTACCTCTTTTGAAGGATACCCCCCATGGTTCAGACTCTAATTTCGTCCTTGTATTTTTTTCACAGTTTTTAATGCAGTTTTATATCAAAGCTGTAAAAACTTGGTCGAAGAAGTTCGTTTAGGTTTTAAAACCATATGCTAAATCACCAACTATTTCGAAAATATTAAGAAAGCGGGTTTTAGATTATTCCTAAGTATGCAGAGCCATGGCAGCTTTAAATGACATCTTAATTACATTTTATTAAATATATTTGACAGATTTCACTGTGTTTTTCTTTTTTTTTATTATTTTATAGGTTTTGGTATATATTCGATTTTTTTAAAAAGTGGGCCAGTTAAAGTGGGCTAACTTCACTTCGGTAAAAAGACTTGTGCAGAGTGTAGCGTTATTTCTTGGGGTTTTGTTAGAAAAACAATTTTCATATAAAATCCAATTGATTTCATTTAAAACCCATATTCTTACTTCAGATAAACATTTTATAATAACTTAATGAATTCAAATAGGAAACTAATGTTCTGTTTTTTTACTCGCTTACTGAATTAAATTTGATCAAAAGTGATCTCAAAATTGGAAATCAAATAATATGTGGTTTAAGAACCTGATAGGTTCCAAAATATAGCATGGGATTAATTATGATCTAATTGGATATAATTAGATCGAAAAAGATAACTAATTTTTGGTGAATCGTATTAGATATTTTGAGATTAAATTGGATTTACTCAAATTGTATGATATAACAATGTTTATAAAAATGTTAAGTTTTCATCGATCTTCTTTTATTTTAGTCTTTTTAGTTTAAACGAGCTTAAGATCATTTATTTATTAATTATTTATTTCCAATATTTCGTCTCCACATTAGGTGACTTCTTTAGGGAACAAATATTACAATTTGAAAAAACTAGTTTTAATAATAAAAAAAATTTTATATACATATAAACTAAAAAGAATGTTTATAAAATTTAAACAAATTGTTAAGAACAATTATTTAGACATCTGACATTATATAAATATATCTTAAAGTAATAGAAAATATTAATGATGTTAGACCATGTATAATCATATCTCAAACTTAATTGTTAATCTTATGCCATGTATGGAAACTTACATAATTATATCTTACATCATTTATTGTCATATATAAATATATATTATGTTGTATTATATATATATATCACTATATATAAACATATATTTTATCATACACAAAAATATGTTTTATAAGACATTGATATTATATCTCAAACGATATATGCTATGTATATATATTATATACTATTATATATGACAAAAGGTCACCATATCTTAGTTTGTATAAAATCTATGTTTCATATCTAAATTTATAAAGGTCAATATATAAAAATATACCGTTATCATGTAAGAAACATAAAATTATATATTGCTATGTATGGTTCCATATATAATCACATATTTTTATATTTATTTTTTATATGCATTTTTATACTCGGGTGTTTGGATTCAGCATATTTTGCTGGGTTTTCTTGTGTTCTCATAAAATAGTTAATCGCTTGACCATTATAGTTAATTGAGCTTTAAAAAGAATTAACAAAAATGTTCTTGTACGTATAGTGTTGGCTTGTTACATTAACATTTTTTCTTTTCATTTGTTCCTTTTTTGGTTATTTTTTAAATAAGTACTCATAAAATCTGAGCACTCACACTTGGAACATAATTTCCTTGTTAACGAGTAGATAATATAAAAAAACAAAAAAAAAAACAGGCCTTAAGCAGAAAAATAAAAAAGAAAACATACGAAATACAAAACAAAAAAGTTGGCAATAATTTACAAATACTCTGTAAAGTACAACATTATTTTGAGAGGCATCTGAGTCTAGTGAATGGTCGGAAATAAACTAAAATAACTTTATTATAACCCAAAGCCATTTTATGTTTTGTATGTTAAAAAAAAATGTATATGTATGTATACATGAAATAACGGAAAAAAATCTCAGGAATATAACGAAAATCAAGCGGAAATAAAAACAATAAAATACATACACAGAGACATACACCCATAAAAAATGAATACAACAACATGAAAATTAATTCAACATACTGCAAATGATGTAATTTAAAGCAAAATGCCATGTTAATCGAAATTGCATAATAAGGTGGTATTTATCATTTAAACTTTATTAGAAAATAAAATTAAAAAAAAATCCCCTTAATAAGAAGACACAACATAGACTAAACTTCGGGAAAAACTGTAGTTGATGCGTTTTTAATTACATGTTTAAACTATACACTCATAATAATCTATGCATAAAAATACGAAATTATTGTCAAAAATACAAAAAACTTCGTAAAATATACAAATTTTCGTTTATTTTACAAAAAGTATAGTTATTTTGAAATTTTTTTGTAATTTTACGCATGTATTATTATCAGTGTACGTATTATTAGCCAAATAAAAAACTTTTTAGAATTAAAGGGTTTTTAATCAGCTCTTCTGTTCTATTTGGGTCAAAATGACCCAATTTTAAAAACGAAGTGAAAAAGTTCCAGTAAGATTCAATTCCAATTTATTTATTTTATAAAAAAGTACACTCACATAAACTTTTCCATAAAATTTCAACAGTAATTTAAACATTTAATCGGTAAAGTTGTTTCAATTTAATATACAGTTAAATTACCAAAGAAATATATTTCTTCACTCTCTGTCTATTATTCAGTAAACAAAATAAACAAAAAAACGGTCTTTCAGTTAAAATATACAGTTAAAATTTTCTATTGAAAACAAAAAGTTGTTATATCATATTAAGTATTGAAATAAATGTAAACAATATATTGTTTTTACCGATTTGGTCAACTAATTTTTAAACAGTTAAAAATATACTAAAAAATATAATTGTTTTAAACGAAAAGTAAATAGTCCTTCTTTTAACTGATTTTCAGTTAATTTAATGTGTATATTCAGTAGTCTTTACGGACAATATATTGTGAGTGTATTATATTCTATTTGGCATTCGATTATTTAATCTTAAGATTGACTAATATGAAAAAAAATCAAATTTTTGAATTTTTCATAAACTTTTTCCATAAAATTTCATGAAAAAAAAATTCATTCGATTTCATCAACTATCTCATCATAAATTTAATAAATATACTCTGAATATTATGAAGTTTATGTTAGTATAGTTTAAAAAAAAAGTTTTCACTTCACTTCAAATAAATATTTATTTAAAATTTTTTAAACATTTGTTCAAAATAATTTACTACCAGTGCGCCCTGGTAGGCTAGTTGGTAGCGTGCTGGCTTATCAGTGCGGGGTCATGGGTTCGATTCCCACCAGAGGCACTGGTCTGTTTTCGCTACAACGCGCCGATGGCCATAGTAACTAGTGCTCGTTTAGGGTAAATATATTGTGAGTGTAATATTCTATTTGGCATATTTGTAATTATATGATAATTAATTAATAAAAAAAAAAAATTAAAAAAATTTACTACCATTTACCGAGTTTTTTAAGTCTCATTTATTTTTTGCATTTATTTAAAGTTTCATTCAAATTTAACCACAAAAACGGAACCCACTGTATTTTGTAGAAAAAAAAAACAAACAAAAACTTAAATAATTTCAAATAACTGAATATAACTTTTATTTTTACTGATTTGTAGTTAAAATTTGAATATTTATTTTAACTTACTATCCATTTATTCTTATCGATTTTTATATATAAAATATATATATAAACAATATTTAAAAATAAATAACCAGAAAAATTTGGTTTAAATGAAAAGTAAGTAGACCGGACTTAAAGTGATTTATCATATATGTTAAATTACATCTTCAGTAAATTTAAACTACAAATTATTCTGAGTGTATATTCCTTAGCGATATGAAATTATTTAAGAGACTTAACTTTTTTATTTTTTACATATATTTTCCGTCTTTTTTGACCCATACGTTCTAAAATCGATCGATTTGAAAACAATAATCAAGAGATATATTGCATTAAATGATGTTTTTTATTTTTTTTTTTAATTTAATTGATTAAATTTATCCAAAATGTTCAAATTACGTAAAAAACAAAAGTTAAAAAATAAAAAAATTTAAACATTTTTTGGGGTAGACTACGGTTTTGCAATCATTTTATACTCAAAATATATTCAATAACAAGAGTTTTTAAGAAACCAAAAATATAAATTTTAAGATTTTTCAACCCCTGATAAAAATTTCAATCACACTCACAAAAAAAAAAATATTATTGAACAAGAAATTGTCATATTATTATCCTTACAATAATAAACATTACTCTGAGTGATCATATATTGATTACTGAGGTCATTTTATCATGATCTTAAATCATAATATGATAATGAGGATTATATTATTATTTTTACGTGTTTCAAACTCGACTTAATATGATTCTCTTTTTTCTGCGTAAAATTACTGTGCGGTTTTTCGTTTATCCAATCCAAAAAAAAGCACAATCTCCCAATAAACCACTTTTTTTATAGACTAGTGTAATTGAAATATAACAAAATTATCCCGAGCAATAAACTGCCACCTTTATGCATACAAATACGAAAAAAAAACATAAAAATTATGAGTTGAGTGATAGAGTATAATTGTATACATTAGGGCTATAACCTTTTAACATTTTTTTCAATTATCAAAATTGGTATATGAAGAAATACGTTTTTATATTTTCGTTGTCGTCAAAAAAGTTCACCCACCAACAGCGATAAAGTTTTAAATTTGTAATTTTTTTTCTTGAATTGTTAATAAAAATATATCATGTTTTATATATGTCAAATAAAATAGAACCGTAATTAACAATTAGGGGTGGGGGAAAGTATCCCACCAATAAGAAAAATGCAAAAAATTTTATTTTTTTCTAATTTTGATTTAACTATATTTGATCTTAAATATTTCGGTATTCGCGAAAATTAAATTGTAACCATTATTTTAACCTTATGATATGAAATTACATAATTTGTTTTAAAAAGAATGTTTGTCTTTATTCAGAAAATGAATTTAGCGTGTGAATTTTTTTTTTCCTATAATACAACATTGTACACCTCATGGTACTATGAAAAAAAAAATTGGTTATATCCCTAGTGTACATATTACATAAATTATAAGTTTGTCGAGTGATGATTTCATATGTTAAATAATTCCACAGAAATTTATAAAATACAACTTGGTTTAATTTTTATTTTTATTTTTTTGTTTTCTTTTTTTTTATGTTTTGTTAAAAATATGTATTTCCTTATCTCAGAACACATTTAAAGTAATGTTGCTGGCCAAAATAATGAAAGAAGTCTAAAACTGTTGAAACAGTATCAGGCAACAGGAAATGAAATGAGACGAAAGGAAAACCTGAATACAATTTAATTTTATATGCCTCCTGAGATTTGTAAATGAAAAATACAAGATGCTACAGGTATCATGATTATATTTGTTTGTTTATGTATTATTTTTTACCCCAGTGAAAAACAATTATATGATGCCAGTTATGATGACGGGAGCTATTTCATATAACGGGAGCTATATTATGATCCGAAAAATGGTAGATCAAATTATATCGGATATGATATGTATAAATTAAATTATATAAAACTGTATGCGGAACTTTAACCGATATAATGATATCTAGTTTGATGGAGAAAGGCATTATTTTATAGTTTTATATAAATTTTTTTATATATTTATGCTTGATTTTAATTTATTTTTTTATTTATTTAACTTAATAGATAAACCTAGCACAACAAGATTGACATCTTATAAATTACAGTGCTAGTGATAGAAAGTTTACAATTTGGTTTGTGATATAAAAATTAATTTGATCTAAATATTGTGGTAATAATAAATATAGAATATAAATGCTTAAATAGTTCATTAAATTTGAAGAACAAAATATAAAAGTAAAACAAACAAATTATCAAAGGTATCAAAAAACGTAAATTTACATACAGAAATATAATTATAAAACTCAAAATCAAGTTAAAAAAAAGTTTTAAGAAAACAATTTTTTTATCTCCCTTTTAAAACGTAGGACTTCATTGAGCAATTCCTTTTAATATCACCGGAAAATTAATCGATATTTTCCGGTTTTGATAAAATTTTGTGAGTGTGTGCGATAGTGAACGCAAGTATTAAAAAATTTTTGAAAAAAAACTTTAAAATCAATTTTTGAAAAAAAAAAACTTTTTTTAAAATTAGCTATTAGCTACCCTGCGGGCAATGGACCAGTCACTGGTATGTGACTAGAACTTTGTGTGTATGAACCTGTCTTAGTTTCGGTTCTGGAGGTGACAATTTGCTTACTGTGGAGCACGGTGTGACGTATCGAATAAATTGACGAATGTAACCTACAAGTTAGAAGTAGGTAGTGTCAAGTTAGAAGTAGGTAGTGTCAAAGTATGACCATTTTAGGATTTATATGATATGCAACAGAACCAGTGGGAAACAAATTATCACGTGACTGGTGTAGGTGTACGTATCTCTGAACTGGAGAACAATTTTTGAAGAAAACTAGTCGCATATTAAGCGCAATGTGACTGTAATAGTTTTGAGACGTACCACTACACTGGTCTAAGGGGTACATGCGAAAAGTAATTAGCAAGTAACCTTTCTGTTTTTATTCAGCGTATGTCATATTATGCACGAGTTGCTAAATAGCCCGTCCGAAACCAAAGGCACAACAAAAATCAATTTTATAATTAGCTTATTTTGTCTAAACCCAACAAAAAACTAAATTTAAGGTCGCGAGGTTTTGCGAGAAATCGTCATATCTGGCAGCCCTGGTCACAGTTCCGTGTTCAGTTCTTTTAAACCAGTATAGTGTTACGTCTTCATTTCTACTGTCACATAGTCGGTACAGATAAAATTCCTTCAGTTTTATGTCTGCTGTCAAGATGTCAAGAGACTGAATCCTTTGGCACTAATTGCCATGTTTTCATCCACTGCTAACGGTTTTGAACCAGTTTTGAATCAGAACCAGTAATAACTTCAACTGCAACGGCCCTAGTTGCTTCAGTACACTTTGATGTTATGTTACTTTTTCTCCAGTTGTATCATATATCTGGTAACAACCAGTGAATGTTTTGTCACCATAAGTATAGTCACGTGATTGGTCATTTCACCAAAATTAACACTTTTTTGTGCACCACAATTTTGGTTTCACCAGTTTCGTGACGTGCGCCCAAATCATATATCACAGATATGTCACTTTGGATCAATCGATTTTTCGTCTCCCGCAGGGTATTTCTATAAAAATTTAAAAAAACAGAATTTTTTTCAAAAGTTGATTTTACAGTTTTTTTTCAAAAATTTTTATGTTTAAAAAATGTGTAAAATTTTTTTTATTTATTTTTTTTATACCCAAAAACCTAGCCGGTCTTATGCAAAAAAAATTTGTCGATATTTTTTAAACATCAAAAGTTATGACCTTTTAAGTGAAGTCCCAACCCAACAAATTGAAACTATAGGGTTGCCAGAGTTTACAAAAAAAAAAAAAAGTTTTTTTTAATACTTGCGTTCACTACCGCACACACTCACAAAATCGGCAAACATCGATTAATTTCACGGTGATATTAAATGGAATTACGCCATAGTAATATAACAAAAGCTAAAAATAAGAATTGTGATCTTTCTAAAAAAATACGAACATTAAACAACACAGTTTTTTAATTAAAAATATAATTCACTGTCATATAACAAACTCTACCCTAAGGTAAAAAGACTCAACCTTTTATAATGTTAAAAATAATTTTTTTTAAACAGGAAATAAAAAAAATTAAGTCCTTGTTATCATAATGAAATATATATAAAAAAAACTTTTTCTACATGGAGCTATACGTAATTATACATAAATGATCTCAGAAAATATTTTAAACATGGTGGTATATAAAATTGTATATTATTTTCTATAAACTTATTTTAATTATATATGATGATGTGCTAAAAACTTTCAAGCAAATATAACTTCAAAGGCCGAAAACCACAACCGGCACAGTGTTGACAAAGCGTCAGCGACAACCGGTTATGCGTTGACAGAACTTGGGATTAACAATCTTGATATTATTGTCCTGTTACCCGATTGACAACAATGGCCAGCCGTTGGTTTTAGCGAACTTGCCACAGTTGGCAAAACGTTGGTAATTAAAAAAATTTGCTGCTTTTAAAGTAGCTTAAATTAAATTAATTTCATACATCATGTTTAAATGTGTAAAATATAATAACATATTAAAAACATACTTCGAATTGGTTGTAATATTGGTGAAAACTATATTGGCAAAGAATTTAGCGGGTGGTACTGGCAAAACATATGCTTTGCAAATAAAATATTGTTTTCCTATGTGGGATTTACAAAAATAGCAGTATTTTGCCAGTACTATTTTTTTAGTATGGTTGGTAATTTTTACCTGAGTACATATGTTGCATATAAATACCCGGATAGAAATTGCCAACTTTAAAAAAATAGTACTGGCAAACCCAAGTTATTTTTATAAACCCCACTATAAAATACCAAATTTACAACTAATATTTTACTATAGAAGCACAATTTTGTATGCAAAGCAAGTGTTTTGCCAGTATAATAGTAAAATTCACTGCACCTATTGTTTTACCAATATTACACTCAGAGTATTATTACGTTAAAAACTACAAATACTACACTCAGGGAACTTCTGCATTAAAAACATGTAGTTGGTTGGGTTGTAATATAGTTTCTTTATTTTTAATGTAAATGTCGGTCATTTGTAGAACAAATTAATTTTTTTACTAAAAAAGCAAACCACATCAAATGGCAGCTTTATGATTTAGCATTCATTTTTAACAGTTGTTTTTTTTTGTTATTAAAAAAAAAAAAAATAATGTTTGTTTATTTTTGAATAGCATGTGGTTAATTTTTATCACAATTGTTAGTCATTTTTTGAACATTCAAAAACACATGACAAAATGTAAGTTGAATTTACTGAAATGTAAGTCGTCCCTTCTTTAAGTGAAATTTCATTTGTTTTTAACTACATTTGCAGTGGTCTTTACCTACATAATATTTGAAGTGTAAAAGGACTACTTATTTTTCTGATTTTTGATATTTATTTTTAAATATTATTTTAATAACCGCTGCAAGTAGTAAAAACATCAGAAAGTCTTTTAAAACAGCCTTTAATATTTAACGGACACAACGTAAAATATTTAACGGACAAAACGTAAAAAAGATGTTTTTGAAATTAAAATTTTTTTTTTTCTGATTACAGAACACATACACAAGCCAATATTTGTTTTTGTTTGTGTGTTTGTTATGTTAGTATGTTTGAATTTCTTGTAAACTCAATTGAAATAATTTTGTATTTAAACAAACTCTTTGTGTAAATTATTGGAATTATTGGACTTTTTTTTTGAAAGAGAAAAAATAAAATTTAACTGCCAATATTTAAATACTACCGAAAGAACGTATATTTCTCTAGTTTGGTTTTTAAACTACAGATAGAAAAAGTTTAAAAAAATGAAAATGAAAATTATTCAAGTTCGAGGCCAAAAAGGAGAGAAAAACAAAAAAAAAAACGTGTATTGAATATCCACCAGAGGTGGACCTTGCACATCAAACAAGTTTTAAATTTATTTTTTGATCAATGGTTATAATTTTTAACTTCAAACTCATATGTATATTAGTTCTCATGTAGTGAGTAAACTAGTTCATATGAATGTTTGATGTTTGGCATGGGATTGTTACCGGTTTCAAAACGTGTTCTGATGATGGGAACCTAGAAAATTCCCGAAATAGATCTATTAACACATTCCTGAAATGGTCAAATAATAAATTTAAAAACAAAGAACTCTATAGATTATTTGTTAGGACAATATCCTAATGAAGAAATATAGAGTATGGCCTCGAACTTGAATAATTTTCATTTTCATTGCACAATTAAAGGTCGAAAAAACATAATTTTTATTTTTAATAAAAATTATAACAAACTTGTATAAAAGACAAAGTACCGCCTAGTTTACTTCCCCTGTTTTGTTTACAAACTAAACAAAATATAAAAAGGAGAGAAAACAAAAAACGTGTATTGAATATCCTCCAGAGGTGGACCTTGCATATCAAACAAGTTTTCAATTTATTTTTTGATCAATGGTTATAATCTTTAACTTCAAACTCATATGTATATTAGTTCTCATGTAGTGAGTAAACTAGTTCATATGAATGTTTGATGTTTTATTTTTAATAAAAATTGTAACAAACTTGTTTAAAAAAATATTTCCATAGATTTTAAATGATTCTTCATTTAAATCAAACTGAGTAAAACGTTATAAATAAACTTGAAACTTTAACAGAAAATATATTGTGAGTGTACAACTATTAGTATCATCAATTTTTATCTCCTTCAATCAGTAATTATTTATTAAAAAAAAAACTTAGAATGAACTTGGTTGTCGGTTTCAATAAGATCGTCCTTTATAAACATTTGACAAAATTAATTAAATTCAATGTATTTGGAAAGCACACAATTTTTTTAAATTTCCAACGTTATGCCAACAGTGGCAATCTACTGTGGCCACTGTTATCAATTGGGTAACAGGACAATACTCTCAAGATTTTTTACTCGGGTACTAATGTTTTGTTTATGTTCTGTTTCATAATAATTTTTTTAACAAATTATACCTCATTACTTTTTAAAGATAAATGTGATAAACAGGTGTGTTGGTATAACAAATTCTTTTTTGGTTATGCTTTATACAAAGGATATGAGCTATATTAAAAATTTTCGACATCTGTTGAAACTGACTTTAAATGGTTCTTATTTTTCAAGATTTTTTGATGGACAGGCTTAGGTAGATTATACTTTAAAAATAGGACATGCTAAGTTTCACGTTGAAAAGTCTTCACCTACAGAACTGATGACAATTAGAAGCAACAAAAATTAAAAAAAATACTTTAAGCTGAAGAGTTTTTCATTAATTTTTTGTTGGTTATAGTTTTCAACTTTCAGACCCAAAAAAATATAAAACTTAAAATATATTAAACTAAAATTAATATATCGAGACTGAATGCCTATTATTTAATATATTTGATTAATCCGATGAATTGTAAAGGGAATAAATAAAAAATAATTTTAATTCTATTATATCCGCTAGAATTAGGTCTTTAATTTAGGTCTCTTTTAATGTAAAATTTTTTTTTATTGAAAATCCTATAAGAAACTAATTGTCTTTGTTTTTTTTTTTGACTTATACATAGAATTTTCTTATGGTTACCGCTTATTTGTAAAATTAACAAGTATAAATACCTTTAAAGACACAAAATGGAAAAAAATCTGAGAAAATTTTGAAATCTGAGAAAATGTTGAAATCAAAAACGTATGAGAAAATATTGGGATTAGGTCATACATTTTTCTTCTCGGGAGCTGCCTTGGGATAGTCAGAGCGGTTAGAACAAATTTTATAAAAATTATTTTTTGTATGGGAACCTAATTATGGAGAAACAGTTGGTGTTGAAAAAATATTGGGGGCCGGTCATACATTTGACTCCTGTAAGGGCAGCCTTGGGGCAGTGAGGGAGGTAGGAGCAAATTTTATAAAAATATAATTTTTGAATTGTAGCCTCCTTAGTGAGTGGAGATAGTTGGTATGTATGTTCTGAGAAATTGTTGGGGTTGAAAAAATATTGGTGGTCGGGCATTTATTTGACTCCTCTAGGACATTTCGAGCGGTTGGAGAAACTTGTATATAAATTTTATTTTTGTGTGGTATGTAGGTATGTTCAGAAAAATTAATAGGGGTCGTTCTAGCCTTTTTACCATTTAGGGTCGTTGTTGTGGGGCTTTTTGTGAACTTTTGGCCCTTCACCCCAACCTTTGAAGAGTCATTTGCAAACAACCACACCTCCCCCATTTTTTGTCTCATGCATTAGGCATATGTATCCAAATGTTGTTACTAACAATCTTCATGCAACACTATAACACTCCTATTGCTGGTTAGCGCGTTGGACTGTTACACAGATGGTCCCGGGTTCGATTCCCGGAGACGACAACATCAATTTAGAAAAATAATATGTATCAGTTTTCTATCACTTATATGTATCGCCGCGCTCACCTTCGGTATTCCCATAGCACTTAACCCCACCGAAGTAAAATAATGAATCAGGGCTATGAAACAAAAAGCTTCAATAAATTCGCCAACTCTAGATCAGGTGGCGAGCAACAACTGTTCTAAGACTTATCATCTCGCGCAAGTGCAGTGTTGCCATGTTTGAAGCCCTTCATCTTTCACCACCTTTCATCTTTCTACTATCCCCTTTCCAAAGAAAGCAACACATTAATTAATAGGAAGAATTTCCTGAGTGTTGCTTCTCTTTAAAAAAAAAAAACAAAAAAAACCAATTTTAAAATTTTACGTTTAAACAATTGAAACAACTGTTTTTTTTTTTATAAAAAAAAATGTTATTAAACAAATAAATGAATTTGTTTGTTTGCTATTTATCGGGACAGTCTATGGAGACACAAAAAAATCAATGAAATCAGCAAAAATACTTGAAGTAAAAGAAAATTTTTATTTAGAAGGGCGAGTGCAGAAAAGTTGCTAGTATCAGCAAAAGCGAGTTGCGGAAAATCAATGAGCTGATTCTTAGAAAAAATTTAGTAAATTTATCAAATATTGTGTTAACCCTTAGTTGATGATATATGAATATTTAACTTACTGAAATCAAATAGACTTTTTGGTGTATCTTAGTAACATAAAATCAGAAATACTAATAAAACGTCTGCTATATGTATATTAAAAAAAAATAAACATTTTTTGTTGTTCTATAATTTAAAAACTCATTTCAGCACAAAAAAAAATGTTACTAATTTTTTACTAACTTATTTTTCTGAGTGTATGAATGGAAAAATATAGAAAAACGATAGTACTTTACATTGTCCACTGTTAATATAAGTTACCAGCCCAATGTTGTCAAAAAAAAAAGAGTATTGCACTAAAATTCAGCAAAAACATGTATTAATAAAAAGTTTAATAACTGATATTTAAAAACGAAGTTGTGGTTTACTCATAAAAAATTTGCTTTGTTACTAAATTCATACGTAGTACGGTTCCTTTACAAAATACTTTATAAAAACGTCTATAAATTTTAAAAATGGCGAACAAATTTATATACAAATGTGTTTACTGGAGAAATTCACACCGATTTCTAAAGGTAACTTAAATAACATATATATCATTCGAAAGGTCCCACTTTCTTCTTTCTAAATCTTCTTTCTGAAAAACTTAAAATCGGATGATAATCAACTAAGCTACTGACTTATAAGTACATAAAGGTACGAAAAAACCGGTTTTTTACCCGTAACTCAAGATTTTTGTGGTGTTTGGTAAATTTCAAATACCGTTTCTTGTTGTACTCGACAACATTTACCAGAAAATAATATCACTCCCCAGGTATTTCAAATTCTTTCTTATTTTGTATCACTGTGTTTTTTTTTTTTTTTTTTCAAAATTGAGTATATTATTTTATTCATTTGCTTGTTTTCTACTAATTAGATTACGGAGCGTATGATCAATATTTAATATCGTAACAATAACACTCATACGCTATGATGACCATTTATAAATCTTTAAATATCAGTATTTATTCCGTAACTTATTTTATTTTCAACCTACAGCTCTGTATATAAATACTTTCAAGTTTCAATGGTCATACGTTGATACCGCGTAATTTGTAATGTAAAGGGAACTTGATATAAGAATTTGAAGGCTTTTAGAATAATGGAGAAGTTGTTATGTGTTATCATATTAAAACCATTAACATTCAAAAAATAAACATATACATAATGTGGCTAGAAGAAAAAATAACCTAAATAAAGGGTGTCCCAAGAAGAACGCAATTTTTAAATCTGGCAACATTCGAAGTGTCATTGTTTGACATTTGAACAATTGTTATTGTTTGCTAGTAGGAGGTACGAGGTTAGTAAAAATGGAGCGCTACACGAATGAACAACGCATTCTCATTTTGAAATTGTTTTACCAAAATGGTGAAAGTTTTGCGGCTGATTTTGCCGATAAAATCATCTTCAGTGACGAGGCCCATTTTCATCTTGATGGCTTCGTCAATAGGCAGAATTGTCGCATTTGGGGTGAGGAAAATCCTCGAGTGATTCACGAGAAGCAAATGCATCCTTAACGTGTCACTGTGTGGTGTGGTTTTTGGGCTGGAGGAATCATTGGACCTTTTTTTTATGAAAATGAGGCAGGTCAAGCGCAAACAGTCAATGGTGTTCGGTATCGTGAAATGATAACCAGTTTTTCTTGCCTAGAATTGAAGAAATGAATGTGAAGGGCATGTGGTTCCAACAAACGGCGCCACATGTCATACAGCCAGAGAAACAATTCAATTGCTGCATCAGTCATTTCCCGGTCGTATTATTTCGCGTTTTGGAGATCAGAATTGGCCGCCTAGATCGTGCGATTTAACACCACTAGATTTTTTTCTTTGGGGTTTTTTGAAGTCGATGGTTTACGCGAATAAGCCGACGACGACTCAAGCCTTAAAAGAGGAAATTGGACGCTGCATTAATGAAATACCGCAGCATTCATGCAAAACGGTCATTGAAAATTTCATTAAAAGATCGCGTGCATGCCAGCAAAGCCGCGGCGGCCATCTGCACGATATATTGTTCCATACATAACCTCATTCTGTCTACTTTACGATATAATAAAGTTTCACGATTTTTTTTTAAATATCTGTGTTTTATTTAAAATTTAAAAATTGCGCTCTTCTTGGGACACCCTTTATTTATCCATTAGACTACCAGGTAGTAAGCCTCTTAATTGCTTTTTATACAAACGAAAAACAAATTGAAATTCATATTTTAAGGAAATAAAAACAATAAAGATTTACTCATACATACACACACAAATAATATTATAAAATATTTATATGCATTTATTTATGTATGCACAATAAGTCTATGAATGTGTATTCATTATCTTTGATTAAAAATTCTTTTGAATAATTAACAACATTTTCATTTAAAAACAATTTTTCATGGTATTTGAACAAACAAATGTATTATATGTTAGGGTCGCCCTTCGAAAAAGTTCTTAAATACGGATCGTGAAAGTTTTTTTATATAAATCTTTATTTTTTAAGCAACACAATTTTATTATTTATTTGATTTTATTAAAATTGCTATTTAAAAAAAAAACACAAACTATTGGCTATGCAATTCTTCTAGATAATTTTCTGCATGATATAAATGAATTTTTGCATAGAAGCATTGAAGTTGTTTTAGAACTAGTCCATTAAAACTTTTTATGAAACTGTTGAAAGTTTTCATAACATTTTATGAAAAATACACTCACAATATTTGGTCGTTAAACCCAAAGGAATATGTACTTTAATACAACTAAACTTATAAAGGGTCCGCCAAATAACTTTTTTTTTTTTGAAAATGCTATAAAAAAAAACTACTGAATATTTTCTCAAATTTCTTTTTTTATTTGAAAGCACAATCCTTCCGGTAAATAACGGAAAATAATTTCATTCAAATGGCTGCCTCGGCTGGCCATGCAGTAGCCAACACGATCGGTCCAATTTTTAAGCACATTATCGATTGTGTGCAGCTGTATTTAGTCCTCTTCAATTTTTGTTAACAAAAATTCGTTCAAAATGGCCCGATAACGATCGCCATTGACTGTAACGGCCACTCCTTGCTCATTTTTGAAGAAAAATGGCCCAATTATGCCTCTGGACCAAAATCCGCACCAAACAGTGACTCGTTTTGGGTGTATCGGCACACATTCTGCAACATTACCATGATTTTCAAAGTAATGTCACAATATTTCCCAGCGTTGTTCAAGCGTATAGACAACCATATTCGTTCAGCGGAAGGATACAACTAATTATCTGTCAAATCAGACATGAGCTAAGTGTTACCATTCACGAAATAAGCACTAGTTGAAAAAAAAACGTTAGATGGCGGACCCTTTAGTTAAAAACCGATCTGCTCACATTTCTTTTATATCAAATGTATATTTCATTTATTTTTAACTATTAAAAAAATTAACTCAAAATCCGTAAAAATAAACGATTTTCATTTATTTTTACTATCAAAAATTAAAAAAATCAATTTTAAAAAACTCAAAAATCCTTAAAAATAAACGATGTTAGAAATTTGTATGTATTGTTGATCTTTTAAAATTGCATTTCATTTTGAAGTTTCAGATTTGAGATAATAATGAAATGCTACTATTACAAATTGAAAGCACTAATCGTTAATAAATGTAAGAGAAGGTGAAAAAAAAATCATCTTCAGTCTCTTTCTTATCCACAATAAATACAAAATTCTTAAACCAAACATACACGTACTATGCAATGTAAAATCTAATAAAAAAACAATCAACTAGAATATGTTGTGTTAAAAATAATAGTATATATGCCGGATTCCCAATTCGTTCCCAGGAATGGTAACATTTGCAGTTGGACTGGCAACCTTGTCAAATAAAAAAAAGCTTTATGATATAAAGCTAAACTGGCTAAACTTGTACGAAAAGACGAAAATAACTCATGTTGTTCGTGTAATCAATTAACTTCACCGATTGTCTGGGGTTGGTTGATATATATACCTGATCAAAACCTTGAGTTTTTTGTGGGTAGTGGATTATAATGAGGCTGGAGATGACCTTGTCGCTTAGGTCGAAAGTGCATCACTCCCTCTAGCGTTGATCACCACAAGATTTTTTGTCATCTTCTCTTACATTTATTATTAATTAGTGTTTTCTATTTGTAATAGTAACATTTAATTATGATTACAAATCTGACAATTCAAAATGAAATAAACGATTTTATTTTATTTCATATTAACTATCAAAAACTCTACCATAAAACAGAGAAAACGGCAGTTCTTCAAGGAAGCATCCTTGGTCCAACATTGTATTTATTATACACATCTTATATTCCTGAACCAGAATATTCTACAATAGGAACTTTTGTAGATCATACTGGTATTCTATCGGTTTCTGATGCAGAAGAGTTATCAAGAAATAAATTCCAAACTGCAGTAAACTCCATTATGACTTGGACAAAAACATGGAGAGTCAATCTCAACAACTCTAAATCAGTTCACATCAGTTTTACAAATAAAAATATACAATGTTTACTAATCTACATGGACAACTTAGAAGCTCCAATACACCAAAATATTTAGGCGTGAACCTACATTGTAAGCTTCGTTGGAATGAACAAGTGAAAAATAAAGTTATATAAATAAATATTAAATGGAACAAATTGAAATGGCATATTGGAAGAAAATCTTCACTTTCCATTGAAAACAAAATATTATTATACAACCAACTAAACAAAACCTTTTTAGGGCTATTGAATGCAACTCTGGGTTAAGTAACATTTATATTCCACTCATTCAACGCTTTAAAATAAAGTCCTCAAAAGCACATTGGTATTTTCCAAGGTGCATTAACTGAATGTAATGTCTCGGTTTGAGTTAAGATTACAGACAACTGAAGATTTGGGTAATGCCAATGAGACAAATGTATTGTATATCATGAAAATGATCAAACTTTTTGAAAAGCAACAAATAAAATCTAATATGACAATATCATATTACATTTTTGGACTTGCGGTAGAACAATATTCTAACCATAAATATATGAGAATATGGAAAGACCGCAAAAACAATTCTTTTTGTGTTTTTAATACAAAAATTAGAACATTTTTAACAAAATTTTAAATGAAAATAATAACTGGAACAGAAAAACAATATTTATTTGTAGCATACTTGTGATTTTTATTTTTAACATTGAACTAATGCTAAAAAATTTCATTAGCATTTAATTGTAATGAAATTTTTTGGCATTAGCATTTGTCCTACTAGTGTTTATGAAATCACACCAATGCCTATAAAACTAATTGCAATTGAACAAAAAAAGCATTTGTTTACAAACAAAAGTAGAGTGTAAATTACTGTACATAGAAATGGAACGGAGATCGATAGGAATTGTAACGGTGAATAGAGGAAACGAAATGGAACGATGAACTAACTTTCTGTCAGCCGTTCGCCACTCAGCGTCACATATATGTGACGTGGGTGTTTTCAAAAAAACTCATGTTACATATAGTTATTAAAATGTTTTAAGCTTTTATTTCACGAAAGTTTGTAGGAAGTAATTTTCTTGTATGTTTAAGTCTCTGGCAATGTGTCAGACATATATGAGTGCTGCGGTTTGTGCATACGCTAAGCAGTTATTTTAAAATTTTGTTTTTTTGACACATTTTTTTTGTTCGTGAATTTTTTTTTAAAGTTCGAAAAATTGGTAAGTGGCGAACGTGTTAATTTGTATTATCATGTAAATAAGTAACAAAAACTAAATAAATCACCCTGTGGCTGTTATATAAAAATTTATCACTCGAGGTCTCTCCCGGAGCTAGCCAATTTAAGGGTGTATTACTCCTGTGGTTCAAAATTTTTGTCCGTTTTTACCTATCTCGCTTAGTTTCGGAGATAATGGGCTTTTTAAAAAATCGCTATTTTATAAAATGGCGAAATAAGCGAAATACCGCAAAACGGACAAAATTTTTGCACAACTGAGCTGACGTGACACATTCCTCTAATTCAAATGTTTTAACTGTTTCGATTCCACTCGTTTCCCGGTTCATTCAATATCGTTCCATTTTAGACCAATGTTCCATTACACTATCGGTGTGATTAAATTTGTATTGTCACGTACGTATTTGGCTAAACAAATAATTAGGACACCCTGTGCCTATTTTATAACAAAGTAATCTCTCGGAATGTTTTTTGCCCTATCACGTTTAGTCGTTTCAAAAAATCGCCATTTTATAAAATTGCAAGTATCTCGAAAACTAAGCAAGATTTCGCAAAACGGACAAAATTTTTGCAAAACTTTAAAGAAAGAACGTGATCCGATAATACAAATGCATTAAGTCTTTCATTCCACTCGGTCCCCGTTTCATTCCATATCGTTCCATTTTGGAGCAATGTTTCATTTTATTATCGGACACCCTTGGACTGTTTTATAAAACATTACTCTCTCGGGATCTTTCCCGGACATAGCCTATTTGTATTATGAGGTTTCTTAATGATCCTGTGAAGCCCTGATTTCATCGATACTCACCCTTAATTTTTCGATAACCTTATCTGTCAATTATAATTTGTTTCCTTAAATTGATGCATGACTTACTAATGGTAATGAAATTACAAATTATTACCATTAATCAATGAAATTCATTATCATTAATTAAAAAACTCCTACGTTCAAAAAATTTTAGCCAGGAGGGTGCTTGCAAAAAATTGCTAATGTCAGCAAAATCTTTTGCTGAAAATCAGCGAGCTGATATTTAGCAACAAAATTAGAAGATTTAGCAAAAGTTTTGCTAACACTTAGTGCATTAGAAATTGAAAAACCCTTACTTAAAATTAATAAATTTTTTGCTGAATATTAGTAGACTGAAAAAAACTCAAAAAATTTGTGGAAAAATTATACTTTAGTTAATTTATTTGCTGAAAATCATAAAACATATTTTTGTGATTCTTTTTAAAATAATTTACAATACGTTACAAAATATCAAAATGTTCGTACTCCCAAATTGACGACATGAATTAATGTAATATCTAAAAACAATAGAAATAATTATATAAAACAAACGAAATTATCTTTGAACTACTTACATCAATTATTGTCTAAATGATGCTATATTTTAAAGGAACGCAAATGCCGCTGAGAATAATAGAAACGAAACGAAAAACTAACAAAATATAACATATAAGTTATGTTTTTTTAGAAATTATATTTTATTTATTTTTATTTTACATATTTTGTTGTTTATTATTACCAGTTGCTTTTGTGGTCTCTTAACAACTAACTTAAAAACTATAACAAAATTATTTTTATTCTAAAACAAGCAACGGTCATCACATTTACTTGTTCTTTTATTTTTTGTTTTTCCATGGAATTATTTCAATTTATGTAGACATGGTGTCAGCGAATATTGAAATCAGAAATTGGAACATTTAAGCAGACCAGATGTTGAGAAAGTGTAAAAATAAGGTTACCAACTTTTGTGTTGTTAACTCTTCCCCCCTTAAAATCGAGTGTCCTCAATCGTTTTTTTTTTTTTCTAAAAGAGTGGAATTTTATGTAACCTTGGAGGTTTCTCTGGAGCGTTAAGAGTAATATTAGCAAACTGTGCTAAGTTATCCATTTCAAATGGTTTATCTACTTTAGGCACCTGGGGTTCCCATACTATAATTTTCTCTACTGTTCTAGTAAAGATCTTAAGAAAGATAATTAAAATAATGACAAGTAGAAATATTGCAGAGATTGTCCATTCTCCGATTACAAGGTGTTTTTCCACAGTCGTAATGACGTCCGTGTTATTGATTTGGAGTTCATTAAGTGTCTCGAGAGACAAAGATTAATTCGACTTTTTTCAAAGGGAGTGGGTTGTATCTTAGCTGGCATAGTTTGCAAAGGTGAAGCTTGCCAATTGCTAAAAGTTCTATTCTCAATTTTAATAGTTGTATTATGAAATTTAATTAAAAATGTGACCCATTATAGTCATCTAAAAGTATTATTCCCGAGTCTATTTCTTCTACCAAAGGAATATGATGACTGTTACTTAAGATACAGGATGAATTCAATTTATTAATTAACTTAGGAATACAATCGGTTTTTGTTATATTTATGATATCTTTTTCATTACAAATGGTTACACTATTATAATCTTTACATTTTTCTTTTATAGCAAACATTTCTTTTTCGGTAAATAAAATTTCTTTGAAATCTAAATGTATTACTTTATTTTCTCTTTTTACCGGTCTTATAACCATGTTCTTATAATTATCGTCTTTTGTTAAAGGAATTTTAATTAAATAGAATATTTCTTTTTTATTATTATTTATTATTGCTATCTTTGAAAATTCTAATGCCTCTTCTGGGCTTGAAAAATTAATGTTTTCGTTAATTAGTGTTTTCATAGCAATTTTAATTTCTTTCTTATTTAATAAAAGAGGATTTACAATATTTATTCTTGCCCATAAAATGGCGAGTTCAATATTTACTAATTCTTCCTTAACAAGTCTTATTTTATTTTGCAAATTAATTACAATTTCTTTTTCTAAATAAACATCTTTTCTTATCTGATTTGCCATTGTTTTAAAAATTTCAGTTAAATTATTTAATCTTTTATTAAATGCTTCATTAATGAAGACTTGCTTATTATTATTTTATTTATGTCAACAATATTGTTAGCTAATATTTGGAAATCGTTATGATCAGGACTTCCTGCTATTTTTTTCTATACAGTTCCAATATCATCTATGGATCTTCTCTGGCGGTCATTAGTAGTAGGTGTAAGGTTTTCTAGGATGTTAGTGGTTTGTGTTAATTCATGGATTAGGAGTGGATATTTGTTGTGGGTTTTCGGGATGTTCTGATCAATGAATGCTTGCATATCATTTATAAATTCTTCATACTCTTTAATTTTTATTACGTGAATTATTGTGAATGTTCCCTGTTGTATTTTTGCTATTCCCTTATCGATGGTGATTAGATGGGAAGACGAATAGTCAACCATTTCGATATCTGCCTGAATACAGATTAGTTGTATCCTGTAAAATATTTTACTTTTTAATATTGCTTTTATGGACTATTTTTCCTGAATTAGTTAAAATTGTAGTATTTATATTTTCTTTTACTATTTCTTCTCTATACCGAGGGGACAGTTTTGATCCTAATCTTTTGTTTATTTTAACATAGATCTTTTCGCCTAATGAATAGTTTTTAATTTTTTTCCTACCCTTGTTATGATGCCCTAAATCTTTTTCTTGTTTTTCTTTTAATCTAGTACTAATTTTTCTTCTTTCATCTTCTGTTTCTTTGGGATCTCTGTACTTTCTACCAACAAATATTTCTACTGGCTTTCTTCTAATAGTGGAGTGAATTGAGGAGTTATACTCGTAAATTGACTTTGTAAGTAAGTCATGAAATGAGGTGTGAAGTTTCTCCGTTTTCAAACATCTCATTATTTCTGAAAGAGTAGAGTGAAACCTCTCCACCTGTCCATTAACAGAACTGCAATATGGGGGTGTAGTATAAATATTCATTCCAAATTGATTTTTAAGCAAAAACTTTATGGTAGCAGAGTTAAGGGATTTTTCATTATCTATTACTATTGAATTGGGGACACCGAATGCCAGAATTAATTCCTTAAGAGGTTCTTTTATGTCTTCTACTGCCCTAGATTTCAATATTTTAGCCTGCGCATATTTCGAAAATTTATCTATAGCTGTAAGGACCAAATTTTTTTCAGTCGAGTAAATGTCGACATGAATTATTTCTCCTGGGTTTTGTGGAATTGGTGTGATTTCTAAACTAGGTTTATTTGGATGACGATCGTATTTCTGTTCTTTGCAAATTTTACAGGCTTTTGCTATTCTATCGGTTTTTTCCGCCATTTTGGGAAAATAAAATTTTTGTTTAATTTGTTCTTTATTTTCTCTTCCATTTCGATGTGCTCTTTTATGTTCTGATGTTATTATCTCCTCCTGTTCACTTTCATTTGTTACATCTTTTACTTGGCTTTGGGTAAACCTGACTTTAAAGTTTTTAAAATGTTCGGGATAAAATTCCTGTATGATTCCCATAACTGGTTCACTTGTGAAAAGTCCGTTTATCACACTTGGATTCAAATATTTCTTTAGTACTGAAATTAGACAGTCTTTTGTGTAATGGGGTTGTTTTATAGTGTGCCTGTGATATGTGGGAAAAGGGATTTCAAATTTATAACTTTCTTGTTCGTCCGTCAGTTTGTGAAGTTGATTTTTAAAAGCATTTATGGGACATTCCATAGCTGGTATTAAATTATGTGAAGAACTTTCTGAACTATGCTGAGTCGCTGTCATGGAATTGATTTGTGGAGGTCTAGACAATGCATCGGCGACTATATTGGTTTTGCCTGGTTGGTATTTCAGTTCATGATTATACTCTTCTAAGATGGCTTTCCATCTTTTCATTTTACTATTTGTATTTTTATTGCTAAGTGCAAAAGTAAGGGGTCTGTAAAATATTTATTTTTCTTGACCCATACAAATAGTTTCTTAATGTGGTGAGTGCCCAAATTATCGGCAACACTTCTTTCTCGTTGGTGGCGTAATGCTCTTCAGCCTTATTCAATGTTCTTGAAAGAAATGTTATTGGTTTGCCATTTTGTGACAAGACTGCTCCAATTGCGTACTCAGAAGCATCTGTTGTCAGATCAAAATCCTTTTCGAAGTTCGGATGTGAAAGGATAATGTCTTCTGAGGTCAGTGAATTTTTTATTTTTTGGAAGGATTCTATTGCAGCTTGATTTAAAAATATTTTTTTGTTTTTGGATGCGTTCTTTGAGACGCGTCCATCCTCCCCTCTTAAAAGGGATGTCAGGGGTTTAGCCAGCTTGGCATAGTCCCGTATAAAACGACGGTAATATCCTGACATGCCAAGGAAGCTTCTCAAATCTTTCAAGGTCCTGGGTGGAGGTATTTTATCTATTGCTTTTACTTTTTCAGGGTTGGTTTTAATACCATTAATGCCTACGATAAATCCTAAAAATTCTATTTGCTGTTTTGCAAATTCGCATTTATCGAGTTGAACTTTAAAGTTTACAGACTCTAGTGTTTGGAAAACTTTATTTAAATTTTGAAAATGGTCGTTTTCATTTTTTCCGAATATAATTATATCATCTATATAGACATAGCATATTTTGCCTATATGATCTCTTAAAACGTCATCTAGAGTGCGTTGAAAAATTGAAGGAGAATTCTTTAATCCAAAAGGGAGTCGAACAAATTCAAATTTTCCGTCTGGTGAAAACCGCTTTTTAAATCTATGACGGAAAAGTATTTATTTTCTCCGAGGTTTGATAAAACTTCGTTTATCTCCGGAATGGGATAACGATCGGGTATAGTAACCGAGTTTAACTTTCTGTAGTGTATAACTATTCTATATTTTTTTTCTCCTGATGCATCCATTTTCTTTGGAACGATCCAAACAGGTGCATTATATGGTGATTTTGATGGCCTAATTATTCCATCGTTCAAAAGCTCAGATATTTGTTTCTCTATTTCACTTTTTAGTGCCATAGGATATGGATAGGACTTCGAATAAACTGGTAAATCAGTGGTTGTCCTAATCTCTCCTTGAACACGAGTAGTGCAGTTTAATTTGTGATTTGGTTCTTTGAATAAGTTCGGATACGTGTGAATTATTTCCTCAAGCTTTGATATTTGGGTTTTGTTCAAGTGTTTGGTTCTAAGTTCAATATTATTTATAGATTTGGAAATGTGGTGATAAATTTTTATCTTCTTTATATTATTTATTAACATATATTGTTCCTTTATATGGATTATTGCATTGAGTTCCTTTAAGCTATCATGACCAAGAATGCCATGGAAAGATTTTAACGACGGCAGAATATAAAATTTCATTTTGTGATTTGGTAAGCTGAAAAGATTCACCAGAGTGTGGTGTGTAATTTTTATGTCGCCCGATATAGAATTCACAAAAAACGGTTTTTTCATTTGGAATTGGGTTGGTTACAAGGGAAGGCTGAATATAATTTTTATTAGAGCCTGTGTCAATTAGTATTTTCAATATTTGACCATTCTTCGCTTTGCATTGAAAGTATGGTGGCAAAGAATGCGCTAACCTAAAAAATGAACATCGGACAAATCTTCTGTTTCAGTATTTTCCCATTCGTTTTCCTCTTGATAATAATCCTGTATATAATCTTGAAGACCTTCTTCTTGGATCGCTTGCTGATAATTACTTTCGTGACTATTAGGGTTGTCACTTTGGTCGTAAAGACCATCATAGGAAGGAAGTTCTTCTTTGGTTCCTATGTGAAAATTTCTTTGTAATTTATTATGTGGCATTGGGGTTTGTAGAGATGGAGGTGTGGGTCTTTTGCCAAAAAATTGGTTCGTTTGCCTAGGTCTATTTAGGTAATTAATATTTTTGGACTGAATAGAATTATCGATGTCCATTGGTTCGGGTTTTTGGGGTTTTGGGGCTATAGGTCTTGGTGGTATTAGATTTTGTAAACAATTTGGGTTTTGTGATTGGAATTGTTGTCTAGGTTGATTGCGAAATTGAAAATTTGGATTAAGAGAAGGTTGTTGATACAACCTTTGATTGTTTCGGTATTGAAAAATGTTCCCTTGCCCTGAGTTACTGGGCTGTTGTAGGGTAAGTTCAGGGTAAAATGGCACTCTAACTAAGTTATTATTTCTTCTTGGTGTGGGTGGTGGCCATTCTTTTCGTGGTTTATTATTATTTTGGTTATAGGCGTATTCCGCTCTATAGTTTTGGTTCTCTAATTTCAAGCATAAATGCAATGCTTGTGGCAAATCTGAGGGTTCTCGAATTCCCAACAATTTAGGTAAGTCTCCATTGAGACCCCTTATGAACGTATCAAGGGCTTTGTCGCGATAAGTTTGAGTCAATAATGTGGCCGATTCCCTGCCTATATCCATGCAACCTATTTTATTAAAAATCAAAGAAAGGTGAGTATAAACTTCTTGATAGAAACCTTGTATGGAGTTTCTACCCTGAATTAGAGAAGTCATTTGGTACTCTAATGTACCTAAATCACGTTTGTCACCATAGTGAAGTGTCAAACACTTAACAATATTTTTCCAATTTAACGGGGTGTTGTAAGATTCGAGGGCTGCGTCTGCATTACCTACGATTTTGTTGCGAATAACGCTTAATATTCCGAAATATTTTGCACTGCCTTTAATATTTTCGTAAATTTCTAAGACTCTTTCTACACTTTTTCTCCACGAATTAAACTCTACTGGGTTGCCTGAGAAATCTCTCAAACACCGGACAATATCAGGAATTTTGTCTAATTCATTTAGGTTATTTCTTTGTCCCTCCTCTATTACTATATCTGATCCGTTAGATAAATCGTTATTTGAATTATTTAACAATTGAATAGTTGCTCGAACTTGTTCTGCAACTAAAGTGGCTATTTGTTGCTGTAGTGCAGCATTCATTTGAGGTTGATTTTGTGGATTGGGTAGTTGAGGAATTTGGTCGGGATTAAGAACGGCTGGTCTTATTAGGTTATTTGGGTTTGACATGATTAGGATTTTAGGATTTAGTGTTGGTTAGTAAAAAGAGAGTTCCTTTAACACTTTTTTTAAAAAAAATATTTCCTTATCAGTTTCACAATATTGTTGATAGTTTTAGACAGTGTCTAACAATACAAAAAAAAATTTTTAGGATGTGATAAATGGAAAAATTAATTTACTTTCTAGTTTTTTTTCTTCTGTTTTTTCTTTTTTTTAAAAAAATTCTTTTACGATTCTTTTAACTTTAAAGCTAATAAAAATTATAAAAACACACAGTTTTTTTTTTTTTTTTCTCTTTCGATTTGTTTATAATCGTTTACTTTTTATAAATTCTTATTTATTTTCGAATTATTTATTTTTTTGATGAATTTGTTTTAAACTATTTTCTGTTTAAATTTATTAATCACTTGTTCACTTTTGTTTAAATTATTTTATCCTTATTATTTGTCTAATTGTTTAAAAATATTCTTAAATGACTTACATTAATACGATGATACCCCACATCTTTTACTACTGATAGTTTTGGATTGTTCCTTTTTGTCCTATGTGACTACTAGTGGTCCTCTACTATACCGATTGTAGTACTCGCTGTCTTGAGAAATCCAACGATGATGTGTCCAACGGTGGTGCTAGCGTATAAGGTATCCTTTTGCTCGGGCGCCAGTTATGTTTTTTTAGAAATTATATTTTATTTATTTTTATTTTACATATTTTGTTGTTTATTATTACCAGTTGCTTTTGTGGTCTCTTAACAACTAACTTAAAAACTATAACAAAATTATTTTTATTCTAAAACAAGCAACAGTCATCACGTTACTTGTTCTTTTTATTTTTTGTTTTTCCATGGAATTATTTCAATTTATGTAGACATGGTGTCAGCGAATATTGAAATCAGAAATTGGAACATTTAAGCAGACCAGATGTTGAGAAAGTGTAAAAATAAGGTTACCAACTTTTGTGTTGTTAACTTATACAACCCTTTTTTGCAATAAGAAAAAGAAACAGAAAAATCTACCTAAGACGTGTGTCTTTGTCTTTGTCTTTCGCTTTAGTCTGTCTACCTATGCATATTTGTTTGCTATTTGACCACACAAGATTATTAATATATATATAAATTTAGTTTACAAATACACATTTAATCCTTATTAAATTTAAATATTTTATTTTGTCTTTTATTTAATTGTTTTAATCCACAATTTTGTTTTATGTATGAAAAACAAATACAAAAATCTTCCATGGTTGATTTTATATTATGTTTTACTAGAGCTGTACTTTTTAGTATAATTTTCCTCGTCACTACTACATCGTTACATGCCGCGACATCTAATTTATTCTGCGTATATCTTTCAGTCTGGTTGATGTGCTAATCAACACAATTTTTTTAGCAAAATAAATTAGTAGAACATTAGTAAAATATTAGTAAGACATTAGTTCAAAACAGTTATGTGCTGAATAAATATAACTAAAATTTTAGTTTAAAACATAATTTAAGCAAACAATTTGCTGAAAAATAGTATACCTGATTTACAAGATGTTTTACTTACTTTTCTACAAACTTATTTTTTGAGTGTAGTTAAAATAATTTCCTCACAATTAATATCAATGAAATTTTAATGAAATCATCAACTAATTAGTCCAATGTATGATGTATAGTTTTTTTTTTTTTTTTTTTTTTTAAATAAATGTTAAAGTAAGTTAAAAAAAATATTTCTTTAGAGTTAAAATGTATATTTCTTAAAAAAACAGTTTGCGGATTACTTTTTAAATAAACTACAATTAGTTACTGTTACAATATTGTATGTGCATTATTTTATATGTATTTATTCATTTAATAAACGAGTTTCATCAAAAAACAAGTTTCATAAAAAGAGTGAATCTTTTTATTAATTTTAAGAACAATTTTATTCACTTTATGAAAATAAATTTCATTAGTTTACGGAAAATTTTCATTATTTTTCGTTCATTAAAATTCTCTCTTGTGCAAGGGATAGTCTAATTTATATGTATTTAATTGCTATTATGCATACAACATTTACATTTATGTATAATTATGTTTTTATATTATCCTTAAATTCTGTTTTGAAAAACAAAATAAAAATATTTACCCAATAAGTGATTGTAATCTATTTGTTTCACCTTCGTGTTGCAGCAACAACAATTAAATATGAATTGAAACTTTAATTTTTAATGCTTGAAACACTTGAAACACTTAAAATAAATACTTGTACTTTTCGAAAAAATCACAAACCAAAAAAAAAAAAAAACAAATTATCTTAAACTTTTACTGTATAAAAACTAAAAACAACGTTTTTGTGGAAAAAGGGAGGATAAATTATCTTTACAAGGGTACACTGACAGAATTATTCGTAATGATATTAATGAAAGAATTTCGTAAAAGATGAAATTCAATTAAAATTATTATCATAGTTTTATAAAACAAATTCATTCAATTTCAAACCTATTTTTTTATAAATTTAATGAAAATTTTCTTTGGAGCTATGAACTTGTTTTAACTACTAAACTTTTAATTTTTCATAAAATGTCATTAATTGTTATACATTTTTAACTTTATTTTTAACCCTTTTACTACCCTTTTTGTTTGTGGATATCTGTCTATTCAGATTCTTAATGGTGGTCCTTAAGTTAGTATGAACACATTTTACACATGTGCTCCTCACCCTCCTACTTACCGAAAAATGCGTCCGTAAATCGAATTTTTGAAATTTCTAAGCCCATTTTTGTTAGTTTATGAGAGACACCAAACGCCATTTTTTCGGCGATAAATGCTGATTAAAAAATTCTGGGAGCTACCGCGTAACTCGAATCGAAAATTAAAATTTTTCGAAAAGAACTTCCGAATTGAAAGTAAATGCGTACTGTGTAATTCATTCGGAACGACTACAGAGTTGTATTCATAATAAAGAGGGAACAAACTGAAGAAAACGTGGCAACACTATTATCAAATGTCAAAATTACAAAAAATCCCAAAACAAACAAAATTTGAAATCAAAAAAGAAATTGTTTTTTTGTTTCAAAACATAAAAATGGATTGCGTTTATTTGTGGTTTGATAAAGATGACAATAATTCCATTCCTGATAGAATCCAGAGAAAAATAGTAAGGGAAAATCCGATATTACGAGTCTAAATGATAAGAGGTATCTTTGTTAAAAACGTTTCTTTTTGGCTGCTGTGAAGTGGATACTTCATTACTTTCCTCTTCAGAGGAAGAATCTGAACTCATATTGATATCAGTTTGATTTTCAATACCAGTTTCAAGAGTGGAATTTCCACTTGTTGATGCCATGGTGTTTAAAGAAGTTCTGGCCCCAAACTCTAAAGTACTACTCATACCACTAACGGCCTCTTCAATTGATAGCAAATTGCACGATTGCTGTTTTAATGGAGTAAGAGAACAGTATCTGCTTGGACCACCTCCGGTTCCAGAAATGCTGCTTCGGTTAAGACTTCATTTAGATTTTTTATGAGTCTTGTAATCGGCCCAAACCTATTGGGAAAATATGTTTTAAAATATATTATTAAAAACGCTCATTATACAAACTTACTTTTTTCCAGCCATTGACATCACGTTCGGGTGGTCCGAAACACAACTTTTGTCACAAATTATTTGACATGCTTAGCATCTGGGACTTTTAGATGACCTTTTGCCAAGTCTGAATGCTTGACCATGAAGTCGACCATTACCTCATATTATTTTTTAATTGTGTATAAATTTCTTTTTGGAGCTTGCCTTTGTAAATTGAAAACACAAATATTATTACATTTAGTATAGCATGTTTATTGGGTAATTTAATAAATATTTTTGTATAAATAAACAATATTATTAAGTTTTCTTTATTTGTTAATCATTTTATTTTTTAAATGTGTAAATACTTACATTTTTAATATTTTTTCACTTGTCACTAGCAAAATATCTTTCGAACAATTTCCGAACGTTTTTATCGCAAAAACAGTTCATCTTCGTAATACAGAGTTGCATTTTCGAAAGGGATTTTTTGTTCGAAAAGGGGGAAAAAATGTCCGTACTTTCGAGAAAAAAAGTACGAAAATCGTATTACGCGGTACAATTTGTTTGTATTCGTACATTTTTCTTTTCGAATCGAGTTACGCGGTAACCCCCCTGGCTTTGTTAACACATATGGATGAGGGGACTATATTTCTCTGATGGACAGTTAATGCACATAGTGATTTTTCTGAAAGACCAATATCACATTGAACATATCTAAACAAAACTATAAAGTTTTATTGCATTATTATATTTTTCATATTTTTTTAAAAATGTGTACACTGTACGCAAATGGTTAATATTTAATTCTCAAGTCTTTAGCACAGATATCTTATAAAAAGCTTTATTAATTCTATGAAGCCTTTTTTGATTTTTGGTATTCTATGAAATCGTTTCATAAATTTAATGAAACTTTTTCATATTAAATAATTGTATGAAAAGAAATTCATTAATGAAGTGAAGATAATTCTCTCAGTGTATGTAAATTGATCGGATTTTTTTTGTGTGTGTACATGAATAACTCAATTATAATGGTTGTAACTTCCTCGATTATTCATGTAAAACATAAACATTTATTTGCCATAAATTTTACATTTATATTAATATTTTCAAAAAATGTTTTATATGATTCACATTGAGAGAATAATCTGGATGATAATAATGAATTTTTGCAAAGAAGCGCCGAAGTTGCTTTAAATCTAGTCCATTTAGGCTTTTCATTAAATAATTGAAAATTTTCATTAAGCAACCAAATATTATATGTATCGATAGCTCAGTTCTCAGTAGAGTTATCGCATAACTAATTGTTAACAACCAGAGACCACAGGTTCGAATCTCACGTTATTTATTTAATAAAAAAAATTTGAATTATTTTTTTTTTATAAATTTTTTTTTATGAAAATCTATTTATAGACACATTACTTTTTTAAAACATATAAATAACCAGTTACTTTATCGCCTGCAAGGTAATGAGTCCACCCATTTCTTTTAGGCTCACCGCCTGTAAAATTCATCAGTGAAACATGCACTCACAAAAATAAACATAAATGCACTTACAAAAATAAACATAAAAATAACAAAAAAAGCTACTAAAAATTTGTTAAACATGTTCTTGCAGACAAAGCTGCTAAAACTAGCAGATTTTTTTACTAATTATTAGTAATATAAGAATAGAAAAAATAAATATGTTGAATTTACAAATATTTAGTTATATTTGAGCTAAATTTTAGTTAATTGAAAGTAACAAAATAATCTGCTAAGATCAGCAAAAACATTTACTAAACATTAGTAGACAAAAGAATCATTAAAAAATGTGAAATTTTTAAAGTTTTTGTTTTTAATGCGAATAAAAGTCTGCACTTATGAAATCAGCAAATCTACAGTTTTTTACCAATCATTTCTGTTGATTTTAGCACAATAAGCTGTTATTTGCATTCCACTAAATTTGAGGTAAATATTAGTAAACGTTATTGCTAATTTTACAGAGTTAAATGCTATTTTCAATTAACTAAAGTTCACATCGAATACAACTAAAATTTTGTAAAGTTAACAGATTTATTTTTGCTGTTGTTATTTTATTTATATTTAGCAAAAAATTTGCTAAATTTAGCAGCCAAGTACAGTTCCAATCCCGGAAAAGACAAACGCAAAAGTTTTTTTTAATAAGAATAAAATACTAAAATGTTTAAACTGACAATAATTTAAAGAAAATTAAATGCAATTGTGGTGCAATGAGTAGGACAGTGGAATATTAATATTTTTTGAAACGTAATAATATTAAAGTGGATTATAACATTGAATGAGACAACTGAGTATTAGCTTTCACGACTAAAAATATAATTTAATATGAAGATAGTTGTCGTAACCGCTAGAATTAGATTGACAACAAATTCGGTGGCCGCAAATGAGACTGTTTTCTGGGTGTATGAAGAAATTCATTACTGAAGTGAAAATAATTCTGTCAGTGTAGGTAAAACTAGAGACTGCATTTGCTCTTCTGAATTCCTTTAAAAGGTACTTTTAAATTTATTATATGATGCCACAATGGGTATCAAATCAGAGGTAAGATTCTTTGCTTTTTTAAAAATGAATGGTCAGAATTTTTTGCTATAAAAATTTCACAAGTGCCCTTTTAAAAATTTAATCCTTCAATAAAATTGATAGTTCCAAATTCGTAGCAAATATGCCAGCGTGTTTGCTCATTTTTGCCTACACTGATAGAATTTTGTGCATTGTATGAATATAATTATCATTAATGCAATGCATTTTTTCATCAAAAAGCCCGCAAAGAAAGTTTCATTAAATGAATTATAATGGAAAAAATTATTTTTTCCATGTTTCATATGTATTTAGAATTTTATATTTATTTATTTTACTTTTCTGTTTTTTTTTTACATCTACCTGAACGCGAGTTGAACCCGCAACCGTGGTTGGTATATAAGCAGTACCGCGTTACTGAATGACCTAAACATCCAAAAAAGAAAAATTCTGAAATAAGGGTAATTTGTATATTTTTGATATCACGAACGAAAACACGAAGCACAACAACTCATTTACATTTTAAGCAATAAATATATGTATAGATAGCTCAGTTGGTAGAGTTCTCGCCTAACTAATTGTTGAATACCAGAGACCCCCGGTTCGAATCCCAGCTTGAATACGTAATTTATTTAATAAAAAAAAAAAAAGTTATTTATTTAATTAAAAAAAAATATCTGTAAAAAAAATTTTATGCATAGTTTTTTATGAAAATCTATTTATAGACACATTACTTTTTCCCACCATGTACCCATATAAGTAACCATTTACTTTACCCCCTACAAGGTAATGAGTCCACCCATTACTTTTAGGCTCATCGCCTGTAAAATTCATCAGTGAAGTAAGGTGTAATGTAATGCGTGAAGCCCTATGGTGATACATTACTTTACCCATGATTTGGTAATGTGTGGTTTTGCTGCGTTATTTAGACTTTTGTATTAAGATAGCTTTTTGCAATTGTTGAAGTCTGATAGAACAAAATGCTTGGTTAACATCAAATATTTATATCTAAATTATTATTATATTTTAAGGATATACCAACACATTTTATGAAAATTTTATTTGCTTGATAAATTTTTCATTAATTTAATGAAGATTATTCATTAAATCAATGAATCCAACTTAACTTATGTGTGTAAAAAAATTTCAAAAAACCAAAAGAGTTTAAAAAAAATTCCAGAAATATACCTACAAGACTTATAAGTAAATAATCAAATTTAATGCGATATAATTTTAACAACCGTTTACCTTTATATTTTGCAATTAATTTCGAGTGGTAAGTAACCCTAAAAAGAGAATAACAGGTTCATCAATTTGGGATAGACATGATGCAGTACCAGACTTAGAAGTAGCAGAACCAAATGAAAATTTTATTGAAGAAGAAATTAAAATGTTTATTACGGAGCCTTTAAGTCCCGAAATATAAATATATTTGAGTATTGGAATTCAAGTCCATTTACAAATTTAAAAGCTGTAGCAATAAAATATTTATCAGCCCCACCAACTAGTGTAGCTAGCGAACAGCTTTTTAGCGCTGCCAGACAGCTGTATTCTGATAGACGAAGCAATTTACATGGTGTGAATGCGGAAAAATTGCTTTTTTGTTATTACAATATCAAACTTTTTAATTTTAAATATTAAATATTAAAGTTAAAGTTTTTTTTTTCCATATCAACTTAAAAATCTATCAACTATTTTTCTTTGACTATAAAATATAGTACAAATATTGTATTCTTCTTTTTTACTTAAAATAGTACAACTATTTTCCAAATATGAATTTTGAAATAATTATACCTATGAATTTTTATTTTTGTTTATTTTTAATAACTTTTGTTTAAATTTATTGATCTAAAAAAACTATTTATATTTTTTTTTTTTTATTAAAACAAAATGTTTGGCTTCGGCCGAACATTGATATTATGACCGAAGTTCGGCTTCGGGCGGAAAAATGAGTTCGGTCGGACACTAAAAATTAATATAAATATTAGACTGTGCAAAAAAAAAAAAAAACGCGACTGTTTTTTTCGGTCCCAATTGAACATTATGTTGTCAGTCTCAAAAAAAAAAAAATGTGGCAAAATTTCAGCCCTACCCAACAGAAATTTCTTTTATCCAGTAATAAATTTGGGAATAAGAAATTAAAGTCGGTAACTGATTAATTTTCTATTACAACGCCTATTATTTTAAAAGGACATGTTCATTCTGGTAACACCTTAAAAAACACATATTACCTCCAGTATTAACGTATTTTTTTTTTTTTTTAATTTGCTTTTTTTATATTGGGTATTGAATAAATTTCAAAATTTTATACATGGACTTTTTTATAAGGTTAGGGTGAAAAATAAACTTTTTGTAATTAGGAGGTAACATGATACTTTTGTATTACAAACCCTATTATTTTAACAAGGGCATGCCCATCGTGGTAACTACTTACCTCGGTAATATGTTACTCCCCACTTACAGGCAAATCCTTATCAAAAACTTTTTATTTAAATCATCAATTTTTAGATCGAATAATATTTTAAAAGTGTCAAATTTGTAAAAAAAATTGAATTATATTAAATTTTAGCTGGAAACGAACTACAATACATATACCATAAAAACATTTAAACATGTCAATTTGGTGTTACTAATGGACAGTCAGTAATACCAGCAGTTGCGAAATAATGCAACGGTTAGGATTTTAACATGTTCCGTAATTCGAACCTATTACCGATGTTTTGCTAGGTATATCATAATTTTTACGTTAGCGCTTGCAAAAAAAAGAATTTTCGAAGAAAACATTTTTTTTTGCTTTATAATACAAAAAAAGTATGTCAGTATGGTTTTGTTGGGCCTTGAATTCTCTACAAAGATTACCTTTCACCAAATGTAAAAAAACAACTCCATTTTTTCTCGAACTAATTAAAAAATAAAATTTTATTTATGTTGATTTTTTTTTTTTTAACCCGTATAAAACAGTTTTTTGTTTAAGAAAACTTAAAGATATAATTTTTTTTTTTGGAAACTTTATGATGTAAAGATCAAGCTATTAATATTTACTATTTTTAAAATAATGATTTTTTTAATTATCTTTTTTTTCACTTTTAACCTTTTTATAGATTTTTTTCGCTGAGGAAATGATTTTTTAGTAATCATTCCATAATTCCACTACTACTCATGAAAAATCATTAGTATCTGGATAGGAATAAACACTGTTTTTTTATACCAAGAGACCTAACAAAGTTTAATCAAAATAGGAAAATGATATTCTCGTTGCACGGAAATTTTTTTATATGAGCACTATAATTAAGATTTCTTATTTCCCTGTTCAGCGGGATATATTTTTTTCAAATCAACCGGGATCTCGGGATTTCCCGCTCATTAGAAAAATGTAAATTTGATAAAACTTTTAATTGAAAAATTCGACTTTTTTACAAAAACACATTCATTAGCCAGAATTGAAGTCATTTTTACAAAAATTTGTTTGAATTGAAAAGAACCTTAGAGATACATTTTAGAAATTTTGAGTTACGACTATATTTAATAAAGCATATTTTCGTACAATATTTAAACCGCAGTTTGATCTACAAGAAGATTTCTTCTTTTTAGCGGTTAATGTGGACAAATTACTCTGTATTGTTAAATCAAACTTAAAATAAAAATGTCATACAAATTTAGTCTGTATTTTTAAAATGTCTTCATACAAGTTTTAAACCAAGAAATTATGGAATAAGATACAAATTAATATTTTGTTCTAAGAATTAATGGAAATTCTAATTTTCTACTTTCTACTCAGAATATTAATTATAATTATTGAATTATTATTAATGTTAGTGTTTTCCACACAATTTTTCAGACGTATTCGTTCTCTTAAAAAAAAATAAACTTATTTAGTAGAGTTATAATTTTAATTAGTATTTTCAAAAAAAAATTGTAATTCGAATCAATTAAATTGAAAATTAAGAATATTTGTTGTAACCAGCATTTTAATTTGTATTGAATGGTTTTATATTTTTTTAATTTCAAATACTTTTATTGAGAATAATATGAAAAAATCAATTAATGATATTTCAATTTTAAATAAAACATAAAACATTTTTAATATTTATTACAAATTATCTGAAATAATAAAAAGAAAAAATCCCAGGAAATCCCGCACAAAATTACTGGGATTGCGGGATAGAAAAAAGAGCGGGATTTCCGGGAATCCCATCTCTGGAATTCCCGAATTCCAAAAACCCTGCCTAGAACATATTAATTAGGGTTGGAATAGTAGATGTTTCGTGAGGTTCGAAAAATAATGCATGAACGAGAAAATGGAAGTCCATAGTGAAGTGAAATAGTTTAGAGCCCAATAGTTTTTTAATCTCAAAATTTCATCGGGACATGACATTTTGTATGGGAACTGACTAAAGCATACCCCTAGATAAGTCAAATGTATAACAAATCCCTAAAATTTCTTCAACCCCAAAATTTTCCCAGAACATACCTTTCCCGAATCCAATCCCTATGGGCGCTCCCACTGCTCTAACTTTCCAAACGGTGCCACTACCGGAGTCAAATGTATCATCGACCCCTAATATGTTCACAATCCTAACATTTAAAACATACCTATTCCCCATCTCCACTCCCTAAGGGTTCTTCCATACCAAATGACAAATCCCACCGCTCTAACAGCCTCAAAGGCGCCCCTAGTCAAATGTATGACCGACCTCAAATATTTTTTAATCCCAACATTTTCTCAGAACATAACTATCCCGTATCTACAATCGCCCAGAGAGCTCCCATACAAAATTAAATTTTTATAAAATTTGCTCCCACTGCTGTTTTATCTTTTGAAATACGATATAGGGATCAGAGGCAGCATGAAAACTATTTCGTTAGATTATAGAATTTACAAATAAAAATCGTTAATTTTTTTTTCACAAAGTTGTTTTATACGGCTTAAAATATACAAATAAATCACAATTTTTTAAAAAAAATTAACATTTATTAGCTCCAGAAAAATCGTTGTTGATTTTTTGAATGAAAGGTCATCTTTGTAGAGAATTTAATTGCCTACAAAACCGTACCAAGGTTTTTCTTAATTTGTTATATTTAATTGTGTATAAAAAAAACCAGCGAAAAAAAATTTTTTTCATCGAAAATTGCAAAACTAAAAAATGAAGATAGAGGGCTGAAGTTTTGGCACATTTTTTTTTGCGACCGAAAAAAATATTCGTTTTATTTGGCACAGTCTCATACATATGTATTTTGCTATTTGCAAACTCTAAAATACGAGTATAAAATTAGCAAAGATATTATTGAAAATATTTCTAAAGAACCGAAAAATAATTCGATACACTTCGCCACAAACAATTTTTTTTTGTACTTACACTCACTCACTCACATTAGCAAAATTTGGTTGTACTTACACTCAAAATTTTGCTTATGTGCAGAACTTTATTACAGTGGAATTAAAACTTTAGAAAGATTTTATTTTGTACAAATTTATGAATCATCATTAAAATATTGAAGAATTCAACTTTTTAAAGGATATTTTTACAATTTTTTATCCTTAATACATATTTTTTTTTTTTAAATAGGAGATTCTTACCTTTAATTTGACAACCATATTTGTATCACAAATACTTAAAATATTTTTGAAACAATTTAAACTTTAAAAACTTTGATGTGTTTGCGATAAACTGAAAACTCAGTTTTACTATATATGGTCTCTAGTTTCATGTAGATATTGATTTATACATGTGTGAAAACTCCTGTCGCACAGCGTTATACACGAATTTCCATTAAAAAGCTTATTTTAAAAAAGAAGGAAGCATTTCATTAACTTTTAAGCAATTGTTCATTCACTTTGAGAAGAAAAGTTCCATGTGCTTAGAGAACATTTTCTCTGTGCAAGAACTTACAGCATAAGTATTTACATGACTTTAACCATTTTAGCCCTCAAAATTTCTTTTGATTACAGCAACCACCGGTTTAATTTTTTTGCATAAAGTACGCTGAGGTAATTTTGTTGGACGAAAAATAATGACATTTCCAGGGGATCAATGTCGTGGCCAAAATAAGTTAAATATTCGATAATAGTAGGCATATATACAATTTCTTTAGAATGTTAATTTTTCGCCAATTTATTATATTGCACGAAATTTTGAAAATGTTCATTTGTTCATTTAATAAAAGTCTTGTTTTGTTCCCCAGACTTAACATGGAATTAAATATATTTCTATACAACTTTAAATATATTTCTATAAAACTTGTCAACTGTAGAAAAAAATAAAATAGTTAACACTTACCGTGCTCAATGTCAAATTTTGTATGAGATTTCCCAACATGTATACGAAAAATACAAGCCTTCACTTAAATATATTTAGATATGGAATTCTGACTTCATCGGATATCATTAAAGTTTAACAATTTTTAAAAAGCCCAATTTAGATATGTCGATTGCAATTTTTAAATAAAATATCTGCAACTAAAGGAAAAATAAGTTAAAAAAATGATAATTGGTGTTTGATAATTCGGTAGTGGAGTGGAGTGTTTTGTTTTATGTTAATGTTGTCATCAAAATTGGCATAATTTTTGAAAAATATTGCTTGAATTTCAGTAAGTAATAATTCTCTTTACAAAGTTGTTTTATACGGTTTAAAATATACAAATAAATCACAATTTTTTTAAAAAAAATTAACATTTATTAGCTCCAGAAAAATCGTTGTTGATTTTTTGAATGAAAGGTCATCTTTGTAGAGAATTTAATTGCCTACAAAACCGTACCAAGGTTTTTCTTAATTTGTTATATTTAATTGTGTATAAAAAAAAACCAGCGAAAAAAAATTTTTTTCATCGAAAATTGCAAAACTAAAAAATGAAGATAGAGGGCTGAAGTTTTGGCACATTTTTTTTTGCGACCGAAAAAAATATTCGTTTTATTTGGCACAGTCTCATACATATGTATTTTGCTATTTGCAAACTCTAAAATACGAGTATAAAATTAGCAAAGATATTATTGAAAATATTTCTAAAGAACCGAAAAATAATTCGATACACTTCGCCACAAACAATTTTTTTTTGTACTTACACTCACTCACTCACATTAGCAAAATTTGGTTGTACTTACACTCAAAATTTTGCTTATGTGCAGAACTTTATTACAGTGGAATTAAAACTTTAGAAAGATTTTATTTTGTACAAATTTATGAATCATCATTAAAATATTGAAGAATTCAACTTTTTAAAGGATATTTTTACAATTTTTTATCCTTAATACATATTTTTTTTTTAAATAGGAGATTCTTACCTTTAATTTGACAACCATATTTGTATCACAAATACTTAAAATATTTTTGAAACAATTTAAACTTTAAAAACTTTGATGTGTTTGCGATAAACTGAAAACTCAGTTTTACTATATATGGTCTCTAGTTTCATGTAGATATTGATTTATACATGTGTGAAAACTCCTGTCGCACAGCGTTATACACGAATTTCCATTAAAAAGCTTATTTTAAAAAAGAAGGAAGCATTTCATTAACTTTTAAGCAATTGTTCATTCACTTTGAGAAGAAAAGTTCCATGTGCTTAGAGAACATTTTCTCTGTGCAAGAACTTACAGCATAAGTATTTACATGACTTTAACCATTTTAGCCCTCAAAATTTCTTTTGATTACAGCAACCACCGGTTTAATTTTTTTGCATAAAGTACGCTGAGGTAATTTTGTTGGACGAAAAATAATGACATTTCCAGGGGATCAATGTCGTGGCCAAAATAAGTTAAATATTCGATAATAGTAGGCATATATACAATTTCTTTAGAATGTTAATTTTTCGCCAATTTATTATATTGCACGAAATTTTGAAAATGTTCATTTGTTCATTTAATAAAAGTCTTGTTTTGTTCCCCAGACTTAACATGGAATTAAATATATTTCTATACAACTTTAAATATATTTCTATAAAACTTGTCAACTGTAGAAAAAAATAAAATAGTTAACACTTACCGTGCTCAATGTCAAATTTTGTATGAGATTTCCCAACATGTATACGAAAAATACAAGCCTTCACTTAAATATATTTAGATATGGAATTCTGACTTCATCGGATATCATTAAAAGTTTAACAATTTTTAAAAAGCCCAATTTAGATATGTCGATTGCAATTTTTAAAATAAAATATCTGCAACTAAAGGAAAAATAAGTTAAAAAAATGATAATTGGTGTTTGATAATTCGGTAGTGGAGTGGAGTGTTTTGTTTTATGTTAATGTTGTCATCAAAATTGGCATAATTTTTGAAAAATATTGCTTGAATTTCAGTAAGTAATAATTCTCTTTACTTTTTTGTAATAAATCTTTAACCCCTAGTGGTCTGTGGATAAAAAAAGATACATGAAACAAGATTGTAAATTTTTTAAATTTATGACAATAAAATTATTCCACTTAATCAAAAATATTATATTATGTAATTTGATCCATGTAGGTTTAATGTTTCCACTTTTGACCAAAAAAATACCCACTAGGAAATTTACAGAATAAATTCTTTTAGATTTTGATTAAATTTGAATATTTGAAACTAACGAACAAGCGAAATTCTATACCATCCCAATTCTATTTTTAAAGGTTAACATTTATTTCAAAGAAGCTATACAAATATGGGTATCAAATTAAAGGTATTTTAAAGATCTATCTAAAGTTTTACTAATTTTGATTTGTATATAATGAAGAAGTACAAATATATGCATATATTATGTTTAATACATACACACAAAACCGAAACACAAAAATTTTTAATATTTTTCTTTACGTGTTTAAAATTTGTATACAATATCAATACTAACTTTTAAGTTTAAGAAACGCCTCGTACAACCAATATCAACTTAAGTTTTAAAACAACAGGGAAAAAAACGTACAACTTTTAAAGTTTTTTAAATAAAAAGTAGAAACAAACTTTTATTTGTATTTGTGTTGTGCTCATACTTATTAAGGTAGTATTGTATTGTACAGCAGTTCTCAAAGTTTTAGCAAAAGCAGCCAACACTTTGACTATTGAATTCACAGCACTTGTAAAATTTAAATTGTAGTGACTAGTGCAAAAATATCTAACAAATGATTTTCTAAAAGTAAAAGTTATTCCAACATCCATAATCACATTCCGAGTTGTCAATCGCTGAAACAAACAAATGCATAACTTTGGTATCTTCCATATGCCAAAGGGAGTTTCTTGTTTTAAATGAACGAGTGCGTAGTTGTTGTAATGTTCAGTAACAACAAATTTTGGAAAACAAACCACAATGAAATTTTTCTTTGATTTTTTTCTTCATTTTCTAACACTGTTTCTCTGAGACACCCATAGTCAAGTAAACCAAAAAACAACTCTCATCAGGTTGTACGATACAAAAACTAAAAGTATTTCATGTATACAAGAACATATATGATAACAAACAACAACAAATCTCTTGTGATTATATAAAACAAACCACAATGCAAAAACAAAGTATGTTGCAAATGAGTCATTCCATGTCAAACCGAATGATTTTTTACACCACTATTTGTATTTGTTTGAAAATTTTGGAGACGTGTTCCTTAGACTGGTTCTTATTTTACGATTTTGCGATTTTTGCTGCTCCTATAGGCCAAATTTGTTCTATGTCATCTAAAAAGTCTATGGTGAAAATTTGAGCCAAATCGGATAAAGTTATAAGGTGGCGCAAATGGGTCAAAGTTTCGAGATTTTTCCAAAAATGAAAAAAAAAAAAATTTTTTTTAATTTTTTATTTTTTCGAAATAAAAAAAAAAAAAATTATTTTCGTGTTTAATTCTGTCATATTTATTCACATTTAAAATATAATAATTTTTGGACAACTATAAAGTGGTCTAATTTGGTACCAAAATCCTATATTATTTTGGAGTATTTCACAAACCGCAAAATTTAGATAGTGAATTATTTAGGTTAGTAAAATTGCAAAACTTTAAAAAAAATTTCTTGGTTCCACAGTATATAAGATGGGGAATTTACGAGAAAATTATTAGAATTTATCGCTTTCCCAATTTTCGTGTGCAGCGTTTTAAAAACTGCGGATTTCAAGGAAATGACATTTTTTGTATGTAAAATGTTGAAATAAATTGTGGAGAGCGTAAATTACCTCCAAATAACCAACTATTAATTTTGTATTATTCATTAGACTATAGAAGATAAAAAAAAATATTTTTTTTCCAGGGTCATAATTAACCCATTTGTATCTGAGGGTCGTAACAGGCCAAAATCGCAAAATTGGACCGTTTTACTAAAATTTTTTAAAAATAGAAATAGTTCAAAAATAACTTTGAAATTTTTTTTTTTGTTTTCTACTAGAATAGAGGTATGACTTAATGAAATATGAGATTTCTAAAAAAATATTTACCTATTATTTCCTGATGTCAAAAATATCAAATAAATTTAAAAAATTTTCATCATATATGTCAATATAAATTAGAAAAATATAATAATATTAATTTATTTTGACTAAATTATATAAAACAAATAACTTTAATTAATTTCATTAAAATTTTAAATTATTTTAAGAAATTAACCCTTTACTGCATATTTTTTTTTTATTTGTTTTATTTTAAATTCTTAATTGTAAATATTAAATGTTTCTTATTACCAACGTTTATCATTTGCGCTTCAGTTCTAAAATTTAATTTAATTGCTTTTCGGTCACTCTAAATTTTGAGCTGCACTTATTCTGCTTTCCTCCCTCCGAATTGGTGAACCGAATTGAAAATAAATTAATATTATTATATTTTTCTAATTTATATTGACATATATGATGAAAATTTTTTAAATTTATTTGATATTTTTGACATCAGGAAATAATAGGTAAACATTTTTTTAGAAATCTCATATTTCATTAAGTCATACCTCTATTCTAGTAGAAAACAAAAAAAAAATTTTAAAGTTATTTTTGAACTATTTCTATTTTAAAAAAATTTTAGTAAAACGGTCCAATTTTGCGATTTTGGCCTGTTACGACCCTCAGATACAAATGGGTTAATTATGACCCTGGAAAAAAAATATTTTTTTTTTATCTTCTAGAGTCTAATGAATAATACAAAATTAATAGTTGGTTATTTGGAGGTAATTTACGCTCTCCACAATTTATTTCAACATTTTACATACAAAAAATGTCATTTCCTTGAAATCCGCAGTTTTTAAAACGCTGCACACGAAAATTGGGAAAGCGATAAATTCTAATAATTTTCTCGTAAATTCCCCATCTTATATACTGTGGAACCAAGAAATTTTTTTTTAAAGTTTTGCAATTTTACTAACCTAAATAATTCACTATCTAAATTTTGCGGTTTATGAAATACTCCAAAATAATATAGGATTTTTGGTACCAAATTAGACCACTTTATAGTTGTCCAAAAATTATTATATTTTAAATGTGAATAAATATGACAGAATTAAACACGAAAATAATTTTTTTTTTTTTTTTATTTCGAAAAAATAAAAAATTAAAAAAAATAATTTTTTTTCATTTTTGGAAAAATCTCGAAACTTTGACCCATTTGCGCCACCTTATAACTTTATCCGATTTGGCTCAAATTTTCACCATAGACTTTTTAGATAACATAGAACAAATTTGGCCTATAGGAGCAGCAAAAATCGCAAAATCGTAAAATAAGAACCAGTCTAGTGTTCCTATTTAAAAAAAATGTTACTCGTATTTTTGGAAACAATTATAAAATTAATTTTTAAGGAGTCGGTTGTGATTAAAAAACATGACAAATATTAAGACATGTCGATATTTAAATAGTTGTGTTCTAAAAACAAGTATGCCGATTGGTATAACTTTTAGCGCGTTTGACTGTTACACAGATGGTCCCGGGTTCGATCTCCGGCGAACATTTTCTAAAAAACTTATATGTATGAGTTTTCTATCCCTCATACGTATTGTAGCGGCCACCTTAGGTGTTCAAATATCACATAACCCCACCAAAGTAAAGTAATGAATCAGGGCAATGAACCAAAAAGTTGCAATAAGTTTGCCAACTCTCCGTCAGGGGGCGATCAACAACTGTTCTAAGACTTATCATCTCGCGCAATTACAGTGTTGCCATGTTTGAAGCCCTTCATCTTTCTCCACCTATCCTCTATTTCCCTTAAAAAAAAAGAAAACAACACATTAATAAATAGGAAGAATTTCCTGAGGGTTGCTTCTCTCTTAACAACACCAAAATAAACACTGACATTTTTAGCATGCGACAGCGATTGTTTCTGTTTTTTTAAGAATTTTTTACAAAAAATACCTCAAACATTTGTTTTTTTTTAATTTGCTTCTTGAAAATATTTAAAAATATATGAGGAACATGAAAAGTTTTCTACACTTTGAAGCAAAATATTTTTTAAATTTTCTTTTTGTATGACATGAATAAATTTTTGTGTATGTGACGATATTTAAGCATGCTAAAGCCATACGCGTTAATCATTTATCTTTACAGCCGCTAAAATTATGGCGGTTTTAAGTTTAAGCAAATAAAAAATATTAAAATCACAGTTTTTGTTTGAATCTCATTGTATTTATCACATTAAAAAACATATAATACAATACCAAAACGATAAAAATACACTCAAAAACGTTTGTCATATGTTTGAACTAAAAAAGGAAAAGGATTATTTTGGAAAACACGGATTTTTAGCCGGTTTCATGATATTTAATTAACAGGGACAGGAACTTCATGCACCTTTGATATGCATGAAAAATCTTAAAATATGCACTAAAAATTTAAATATATTCATATATATACATTTTTTTTGAACTACACTTAGAATACTATGTAGGTAAAGATCACTGCAAAAAAGGACGACTTACAATTCAGTAAATTCAACTAACATTGTTTTTTAATGTTAAAAAAATTACTAACAATTGTAGTAAAAATTGTTAGATTGTTAGTAAAAATTGTTAGTAAAAAATAAACAAACATTTATTTTTTTGAATAAAAAAAAACAACTGTAAAAAATTTAAGTAAAATCATAAAACAGTCATTTGATGTGGTTTGTTTTTTAAATAGACTACAAGGTGAGTAAAAAATCTAATTTGTTCTACAAATGACTGACATTTACATTAAAAATAAAGAACCTGTATTACAATCCAAACAACTACATATTTTTAAAGCAGAAGTTCCCTGAGTGTAATTATTTTCATGTTTTTAAGCAATTTTAATTAAATTTTATAATTTAGTTGTGTTGTTTAATATATTCTCTGCACACGTTTGGCCCAAATAACACAAAATTTTAAATATTTAAGATGAAAAATACGCATTTAAAAAATAACTAAAACCAGTTTGCATATATAATGTAAGAGAACAATTAAAAGGTCTTGAGCAGGTTAGATCCTCTTTAGTATATATGCTCGTTGAAATAAAACATAATACTAAAAGTCATTTTTTGCGAAAAACTAGGAAAAATTGATTTAAAATATGCAAAATAAATAAAAATGAGCATTTTACGCAAAATAAGTAGAAAATATGCAAAAAAAAATATGCAAATTAGTACAAAAAAAAAATATGCAATGATAATCTTAATTTAAAGCGAAATATGCAAAACTATGCATTTATAGCAAGATATGCACTAACATATCGATAATATTGTAACGCAAACACTTTGATCCACAAAGATATTTTGTTTACCCTGTTCTCAGACTGTAGGCAAAAACATGCATTCGCATGAACTTACGGTCCCTATTAATAAGCAAGGTTACTTATTTGTAGGAAGTCATAAAAATACTTTTAAATTGGGAAAATTTAACATTTTATATAAGGATGCTTTTTTAAGGTTATGATTTTGTGTTTCATAGAGTTTAAAGCCCCTTAAATATTTGTCGACTTTTCCATTTTAGTATTATACTAAAATATTAGTTGTCGTAAAGCGAAATATGAAAAAAATTTAACTTTTTTTGTTCTTTATCCATTTAGTCCGCCGTAAGATTCACTCAAGATACCAGTATATGTGCTCAAGCCATGTTTTTTTTTATAAAAAAATTGCGAAATAAAATAATTAAATTTCGCAAAATTTTTTAAAAAGTTCTTAAAAGTTTTGCGTTTAAACGTTTTAAAATCCGTTTTCGACTCACCTTTACTCGCGTTTACTAACAAACTTAGTTCACGCAATACGCTAGCCAATTTCTAATATAATTGTGAATGTCTGATGTTTGCTACACACAGAAAAATAAAGTGCCAACAGAATTGAAAAGTGTATTTCAATGGTAACAACATATAAACTCAGTTAGTCCAACGATATTTACATTCGATTTCTTAATATTCTGGGTTTTGCAACTAAAATTCAGTTGAATTAACCGAAATTTGTTGTGAAAACTAAGTTAAGTTTTGCCAACTGACTGAAATTAGTAATAACCGGATTTGAGTCGTAGTAACCAAATTTCTGTTGGCAAATAGCTAAATTTTTTTCTGTGTGTATTGGTGCTCTAGTTCTGATCTAGTTCTGATTCTGGTTCTGATGATTGTTATTAACGCGCTGGCATTAACTTGGTATACCTCAAGTTGTATGAAATTACAGCATTTATTAAATAATGTTACCAAAACTTAATTCTATTACACGTCGAAAAAAACCCTATGGAAAAAAAGCGAATGTTTTAAAATCGTTATATTTTGGTTTCACTTGTAAACCACCATACAATTGTCTCCCAGCAGCGATATCGAAATTACTTTTTTAATGAATGTATCTCCTGAGTCTGCTGACTCCGTTATTTATTGGCTTGGATCTGAAAGTTTAAAAACATGAGCAAAAAAAAAATTAATAAAAAACTATTGTATGTTTAAAGTAATTTTTAAAATTTTTCGACTTTCAAATAGCCATCAATTCTTTAGGTATTGACTGTCCAAGGTGAAACTTTTCATGTACCAGTTTTTAAGTATAGTCTGCCAAACACTGTCCATCGTTTCGTTCAACTCAAACTTTGAGAAATAAGAGTCATCTAAAGTCAGTTTCAGCAGGTGTCGAACATTTCTAAAATAGCTCATATAAAAGTTTTTCATATTTAAAAGTATTTTAAAATATTTGACATGTAAAATTTTTGTAGTATTTGTAAAAAATTCTTTAAAAAATAAAACCCATCGTCGCAAATTGGGTTGAAATAAGTCAAAAGGTGCGCTTAATAGATATTTCAAATTGAGTTTTTGTTATTAAAATTGTTACCGGATGAAAATTAACAAAATTCTACATCAATGTTAGTCAAAATCATTCACCTAAATAATTTTTCTACACTGTTATATCAAAGTATAATAATTTTTCGTATTTTTGCTTAACAGAAAAAAAAATTTAAATTTAGCATACTTCAAGTTTCTTTTTGGTAAAACTTTAAAAACCAAATATTTTTTGACGGTACCGTCAACTTCAGGTATTTTATTACATACTTAACAGCTTTTTGTTAATATTTTTTAGAAATGCTTTTGTAGTTGATTTTTAAAATATTGTAAATGTAGAGTATTTTTAGTATTTCATGGAATAGAACTTAAATCAAAGAGTATATACAAAAAGATAGACTACACTCCCTACGCCTCTAAGCAACAAAATACCGAACTTGGATAAACAAATGGAAATTTTTTTACACTAAAAAATAATAACAAAATGTTGATAAAAAACTGTTGCTTAAATCACTCTTATTTCGCGTATATTTCGTTATTTTCTATTAAAATTTAATATATTTTAATAAATATTTAAATATAAAGGGTCCGCCAAATAACTTTTTTTTTTTTGAAAATGCTATAAAAAAAAACTACTGAATATTTTCTCAAATTTCTTTTTTTATTTGAAAGCACAATCCTTCCGGTAAATAATGGAAAATAATTGCATTCAAATGGCTGCCTCGGCTGGCCATGCAGTAGCCTACACGATCGGTCCAATTTTTAAGCACATTATCGATTGTGTGCAGCTGTATTTCACCAATGGCTTCACGAATATTGTCCTTTAAAGCGTCAATTGTCTCTGGCTTGTTGGCGTAACACTTATCTTTGAAGGCACCCCATAAATAATAGTCCAACGGTGTCAAATCGCAGCTCCGAGGTGTCCAAACGACATCAGCTCTGCGGCTGATAATGGGATCTTCAAAAGCAGGGCGCAAAACATCGAGTGTAGCTTCGGCTGTGTGGCACGTAGCGCCGTCCTGTTGAAACCAAATGTTGCCAATATCCTCCTCTTCAATTTTTGTGAACAAAATTCGTTCAACATGGCCCGATAACGATCGCCATTGACTGTAACGGTGCTTCTCTTCTTCCAAAATCCGTACGCAATTTTCGCACACATTCTGCAACATTACCATGATTTTCAAAGTAATGTCGCAATATTTCCCAGCGTTGTGCAAGCGTATACACAACCATATTCGTTCAGCGGAAGGATAAAACTAATTATCTGTCAAATCAGACATGAGCTAAGTGTTACCATTCACGAAATAAGCACTAGTTGAAAAAAAAAAACGTTAGATGGCGGACCCTTTATATATATTTAATATATTTTAATAAATATTCAATATATTTATCGTTAATATTTGAGAAAAAAAAATTTGATTAAATTGTTATTCAAAAACATGATACAAATTAATTAAACATTTACATTTCTGCAACATGTTTTTATTTGCTCGGTGCGAGTTCACGAACAAAATAAAATAGAGCAGATTGAGAGAGGCTGAGAGTAGATACCAACTGCTTAAAATGTTACAGGCTGTTTGTTCTAATGTTATTTGAAATAAAATCAAAGTGTATATACAAAAAGAGATACCACACGTCCTAAGGCTCTCAGCAAATGACAACATTATTTTTTACACAAAAAAATAAATGTTGATAAAAAATTGTTGCTTAAAACGCTCACTTTTATTTTGCTTATATTTCGTAATTTTCTATTAAAATTTAATATATTTTAAATTAAAATTAGTGATTTTAAATTAAAATTAGTGACGGTCGCGTGACTTCGTTCACTCATTGAAAAATGTTTAGTACTCACTTTAATTGTAAATGAAATTGTTTTAAATAAGATTTATATGGACATTTTTCAAAAATTTTTGATATTGATCAATTTTGCAATAATTTCTTTAATCTTGAACTGTAAAGAAAAAGGCTGATAGTTTTACTTTAACGATTAAATGGATAATCCTTTTGCAAAATCTCAGTTTAATTAAAGCCATTGCCTCGTACTTATTAAGGCTTAAAATTAAAAATTCTCAAATTGTCGGCTGATACAAACTAAAAATTTTTCATTCTTAAGGGTATATTATTTGCACCTTACAACTAAAGACTCCAAGTCATATAATATAGACTCACTACACTTGGCGGAGTTCAGACTATCTGTACTGATGCTGTGCCAATAACACCTACAAAGTTATACGGTGTTGATGCATTGAAATCAGATTTTTTTAAATTTAACTTTTTTGCAGTTTTTTGTCAAGCAAATGTGCAAATGTCATCTATCGAAATTTTAGAAAATTTTAACAAAAGACCTTAAAACTGTGAGCAGTTCGATGTATGTCGTTATGATGTGAAATAAATATACACGACGTGAGAGCCCCACAAAAATCAAAAAATTAACGTGATTTTTTAAAAAATCACATTTTAACATGGCACAGCCAGAACTTTATTGCCAGGTCGTCCGAATATGGTGTGAGTTTAATATTTTACCAGTTTACACATTTTTGCAAAAGGCCACTCTTCAATCATAATTTTTTTGTGTTTTTCGGGAACTTCAATAAATTTTGCACAATAAATATTATTAATTTTGCATTTTTAGCAAAATAGTGTTTTTTTATTAATGTTTTTATCTGGATGGATTTGTGCTGACTCCTAATATACACTTCAGAGTGAAGACATTTTTATCATAAATCAGCGTGAGTGAATTACGCTTTACTTTTAATTTAAGAGATTTTGCAAAGGCACACTGAAATCGCTGATGGCATTGTTGCAGTAAATATAGAAATCGTAAGTCTTTCAAGTTTTTACCAACAGCTTAGAGGCCGCAAACAAATTGTAAGGATTACATTATTTAATTGATCTAATTTAGCATCACTTAACATAGTCCACAATTTGTAAAAAATATTATTATTATATGGCTTTACATCAATAATTTCGATTTTGCAATAAAAAATTGTCTATCAGCTATAAATTTCGTGAAAATTGCGATTTTCTTGAAAAAATACATACAACACAAAGTGGACATGTCGATGAATTCGCTAAAAGCTTAAAATTAAGATTCGGATTTGTTTTTAATCGCATTAAACTCTTTTATTTGTTGAAAATGTTTATTTTATTTTTTCCAAAAATACTTGTCAAATGTATTGAAATCAGAATGCGTTTTCCAAATTTCATAACAAACAAAAATAGTGGTATAAAAAATCGTTTGCTTTGACATGGAATGACTCATAGAATGACACAAAAAATTTTGAAAAACTAAACGTAAACAAAACTTTTTAACAGCAATGTCACATATTTGTACCATTTTAAGCACTTAGGACTTACATGAAAACTTAATAGTGCTAGTGCGAGTATTCCTATGGTGTATTGTAAGTAAGTAGATTTATTTACCCAATATTATAAGTATAATAGGAAATAAAAACTCTGAAAAAAACATATAAAAACAATAATACGTATAAAGTTATACTAAAAAAAAAATCAGTAAAGTCAGAAACATTTTTGCTGGGAGGATCCTAGAAGAACATTTTTTTTTATAGCAATTTTTCCTCAAGGATCCTCCCAGCTAAAATGTTACTGACTTTACTGACTTTTTTTAATGTACGTATTGACGAAACCAAAGAATTTTGTATATTAAAATTGGCAATGAAAATTATTCAAGTTCGAGGCCATACTCTATATTTCTTTATTAGGATATTTTCTAGAGTTTTTGTTTTCAAATTTATTAATTGACCACTTACAGGAATGTGTTGATAGATCTATCTCGGGAATTTTCTAGGCTCCCATCATCAGAACACATTTTGAAAGAAGTGACAATCCAATGCAAAACATCAAACATTCATATAACCTATTTTCCCACTAAATGTGAACTATTATATGAGCTCGAAGTTAAAGATTATCACCATTGATCAAAAATAAATTGAGAACGTGTTCGTTATGTGCAAGCTCTACCTTTTGTAGATATTCAATACACGCTTTTTTTTATTCTCCTTGTTATTTGCACACTTGTTTTGTTTTTATTACAAGATGTAAAGGGAGGGAGTAAACCAAACCTTACTTTTTTTACAAGTTTGATATAATTTTTTATTTTATTTTTAATAAAAATTATATCAAACTTTTTTCGACCTTTAATTGTGCAATGAAAATTTTTTAAGTTTATATGTTCTTGTTAGGATATCGTCCTAACCACTTTCAGCATATATCTATTTCGGGAATTTTCTAGTTCCCATCATCAGAACACGTTTTGAAAGAAGTGACAATCCCATGCAAAACATCAAACATTCTTATTAACTAGTTAATTAAAAATTATGTTGCTGGAAAAGCGCAGTGAAACTAGAATCTTTTTGCTATATATTAGTAAAATAAAAACAGCTAACAAAAACTTTAAAATCAACTAAATTTTGTTAAATTTATATAGAAAAAAATAGAAAAAAAAGTAAAAGCAAAAATCTTATTTAATTAAAATTGATTCTTCCAATTCATTTTACATCAATTCATTGGTAAAAGTAAAATTTTTTTTTAATTAATTAATTTTTTTTAACATTATACTTTATTTTATAAACACAAGCGCCACTTATTATAGTCCTTTAATTCAAAAAAAAAAAAAATCTTTCCCGTATTTTACGTTTTTAAAAAAACTCTTGAATATTTTTTATTAGTCATTATTTTTAAAACGATGTGTTCACTTTAATTTTTCTACTAACTTTTTTTCGATGAGTGTAGTTTAATATGTATTTGACATTCGAAAAGTATGGTACACTAACATTTCGATTTTAAACAACTAAATATCGGATGATACCTGACTAGATACCCTACGGGCTAAGGGACCAATCCCACTTGATACGCACGATATGCCCCAAGGTCACAATGGGCCGGTCCTAAGTCGGACTTTTTATATGAAGATTCAAGACGCTTTAACATGGCGTTGTCATAAGATGTGGTCAACATCCACATTTTAGACACCTTGTGATGTGTTAGATGGTATGTCTGAAAATAGAAATATGTAGTTATAAGTAAAAAATATTTTGAATTTGCCGTGTAAAAATGATTTGATCTAATCAGATCTATTAAGAAATGATGTGATACACTTTATGTCCAGATCCGATCTAGTAACAGATCTGTTCATATCTAAACAGATCTGAAAATTGGAAAAAATTATTTTGTCCAGATATGAGCAGATCTGGTCATATTCGATCATATCTGGAGCCAGATCTATTCATATCTAAACACATTTCGTTATCCCTTTTGCCCAGATCTATTACCAGATCAAAGCCCATTGAAAGGTTTTCAAAAGCTCCAAAATAAAAATGCTAAGCTTTTTTTATTGATCTAATAACGAACATAATAATACGGTTTGAAAAATTGCCAACGTTATGTGTTGGGTTTACTTTTTTGTTTTTTTTTTATTTCATATAAATTTCAAATTTTGTTTTTAATTTTTATTATGTTTGTCATTTTTTTTTTTATTTTTTTAATTTTGAAAACTTCAACAATGTTCTTAAGCCAATTTTGTATGTATTATTAATTTAAAAAAAAAATTAAAAATATGCCGTGCTTTGCCAATTAAAAAATTTTAAAACACTATATACATTAGAGCACCCACATTTGCAAGCGTTTTTTTCGCTTCCCCGGCAGTTTCCGGTAGATTGGACCATAAAAATAATGTGTGTTCAAAAAGTGGATCATTTGGTTAACCCTCAAAATGGCGTAAAAGCAGTGTTGGCAAGGCGTGTTCGACGGTGGGTTATGCGTTGGCAGAACGTTAGGATTAAAAATCCAATGATCTTGGGGAATATGATGACAGCCGTGTTTCTTTAAAAGGTGTTGATAGTTCTGGAAAAATATTTTTCTTTTTTTTTTACAAAAAACCAATAGAAATTTTTTTGTACGATTTTTATTTGCTAAATAAAAGTAATAAAAATACGCCTCATAAAATATGGATTGCTCAAAGTGGTAACAATTTATTAATGAACAAGACAAAATAATTAGAAATTCTATAAATGCAAAAAGCATAATACCAAAAAAAAGGATAATACCAAATTACTCCACGTCCCAAATTAGCCCACCTTTCCCTTCATTAATTATTTGCATGTGAATTAATTTGACAGAAATCGGAAGTATAGTATTTTAAGTTTGTTACTCAAAACTAGCAAAGATCGGAAGTATTTAATTATGGCTATTAGGATGGCCCTTCATTATATGGGAGAAACAAAAGTGTTAAAATTGTATGTCGCATCCCCTAGAGATATTCAAACAACAACAAAAACTGAGAAATAAAAGATTTGTTCCAATCAAATGATATTTAGTGGTGTCTCAAAGCGACTGAAAACTTTAAAAGACATGATTTTTTAACTTTTTTTTATTTTGTTGGAACCTGAATACCATTTCTCAGCCTACTTTGCTTAATTCACACTTTAAATATATTCTATGTTGTAATACTTATCTAAAATTCCCAAAATCATAAAAATAGTCCAACTAATAGTAAAGTCTTAAATTAAAACAGCTGGCAAAGTGGTTATTTCTTAAATCAAAGCAGCAATTTTTTTAGCGGTTATTGAAGAAGGGCATTATGACGGAAACGCTCTATTGGAAAAAGTAGGAGACACATTTCCAAGATTTTATTGCCAATTTTTTCTCCGGACAACATTGTGGCTAAATCATGCATACATTATAATTATTCCGACAGAAAAGTGGTTATTTTTTAAATTAATCGAGTAATTTTTTTTAAGCGGCATTTCGACTGAAAACGTCATATTGGATAAAGCAGGAGGAACTTTTTCAAGAATTTATACGCTATTTGTTGTCCGGAAGACATACTAGCTAATTCATGTATAAATTATATTTATTCCGGTCATAAAATTAGTATATTTAAAATCAACAAAGAATTTTTTTTACTGTTGTTGAGAAGGGGGACTTCGAAGACAAACGCAATATTGGAAAAAGTAGGAAGCAGCTTTCCAAGATTTTAATATCAATTTGTTTTTCGGAAGACATACCAGCTGACTCATGTATAAACTACAATTATTCAATTTTTTTAAATCAACATAGCAAAATTTTTATGGCAGTTATTGAAGAATTCCATTTTGGCGGAAACGCCATATTGTATATGCTTAAGATTTTATAAATGCGTTTTTTCAATATAAATTGATAATATTTTGTGTTAATTATGCAAGACAAGTAGAGAGATAAAATGTATATTAAACAATACAAATTAACTTTAAAATGTAATTAAAATTGCACATGAAAAATTTTAAATTTTAAGTGCTTTTTTACGTTTTTTAATTTTCTTTAAAATCTCAACCTCTTTTGCACCGACCACAACCGTCGACGTTAAGCTTTAATTTTGTTCGTTCGGAAACATTTTTAGAACAAATGGATTATATATTACGTTATCTTGTTTGTCTTGTTTATTATGTTCACAAATAAGCCAGACGTAAACTTAAACGTATCGCGTTATAGAAAATTTAATAAGTAAAATAAAAATAGTAGATTTTGTGTAGTGCTTGTTGTTTCATTCATATTCATTGAACATATAGAAAACGTAAAGAACAAAGAAAATTTAATCAAAATAGATTTTTGTTGTTCGTTTACGTTTTTAATATGTTAATGCACATGAAGAAACAACAAGCAAGCAATACACAACATCCGGTGATGCAAACTTGGTAATTTCGGCACTATTTATGGTGATTTTCAATGTCGCAAAACGCCAAAAATTTTACTCATGGTGCCGAAACATAAAAAGCACTAAATTGGCGCTTTTGTAATTGAACTCTAGTGCTTTTGGTGCTTTTTAACCAATATCGTTTTAGAGACCAGTACTTGGTTCAAAAAACCCTAAAACTGCAGTAAAACCCTCTGAAATCTTAAATTTTTTACAGTCTTAAGAAAACTACAATCAAACGTCACTAAATTTTGTCTGTTTTAAATTGATACGAGAAACTTATTTTCGTATATATAGTTTGACAGACATAATATTCGCAAAAATATGGAAATAATACTGTACTAAATATCGAAATTGTCGTCGAATAAATATGGTAACTTTATTTTACCACGAAATCCAATTATAAAACAGTTGGTCAACTTGCTTAAATTGGTCAACTTGCTAAAATTTTACAAAAACTTTAAATTTTACTTTAGAAATGTTGAGATTAAGAAGAAGAATCAACGTTTTTCTCTAAAAAATTATAAACACTATTAATTTTCAATCAGACTCGACTAGTTTCAGTCTTTTTTATGGACAGGCGTCATCAGTGATTTTTCATTTTCAAATTGTATTATTATTTGTGTCTTATAATTGTCCGATTGTCTCTATATGATACATTTTTTGAACAACCTGCGGCTGTAAGAATCAAACCTGCGCTCTTCTTACATTACAAACGTAACAAAACCAAGTCATGACCGTTTAACGATCACACCCATGTATGGCTCTCAACTATTAATGCAGCTAAATTGCAGTTTTTTTTTTCCTATTAGCTTTTCTGTTAATGTATATTATACTCAGAAGTGACAACACTATCAGACACAAATATTCTATTTTTAGATTTTTTGTTTGTTTTTCTAATCTTCTCCGTCTCTATTTCACAACGTTACCAGACTGACGTATGGTTTTTACGTTCAGTGTTGGCGTTTTTACAGTTTAAGGAAATTACAATCAAATGTCACATTGTCGCTACATTTTATATTGATACGAAAAACCCTTTCTTTTATGACGTTTGGATATGGAATAGTTTTGCAAAAGTACGAACAAAACAGTGGACTTAACACCAAAGTTGTCTGTGAAGAAATGTAGTTACTTTATTCTATTACAAAATCCAATTAAAAAGCAATGGTCAATTTGAGTTCATTTCTTTAACTTTGTTAACGAATTAAAAAAATAGTGTTTTGATTTTTCACTGTTTTTACAAATTTTGTTGCTCTGTTTGATCTCAAAAGTTGGTAAAACTGAAAACATCTTTTATTCTTATTTAACTTATTTATTTTTTTTATACCGAGATACATTTACGTCTGACTGATTCAGTCTTTAATCTTCTTCTTAACCAGAAAACCTCAACATCGGCAACTTCAAGCGCAGGTTTAAATCTTAAAACATTCTTTTAAATTGATAAAAGCAGTTTAAGCACTTCTACTTCTACACAATTATCTTATGAACGGGAAACCCTAATGTTGTATTGAGATTGTATTTATGGAACAAACCAAAAGGCAATCAATGATTAAATGAAAGTTTAAGTGAAGTGAAAATACCTAATACATAATACATATGAATTTACATCAATCATTTGTTTGTTAATATAATTCCAACTAAAATTGAAATCGATTTATATTTGTTATGTTCTATATAATAAATGCGGTGAAAGCAAATTAATGTATACTAAAAGGATGAAGCACAAAATGTAAAATGTTACACTGAAACAACAGCTAAGGAAGGTTTCTAAGGTTTCACTTTAAAATAGTCTTAGCTATTTTTAATTTGTCTCAAATAGTTAACTGCTCAATTAATTGTAAATAATGCAAAACTACATCTACAAGAGCTACTTTAATGTTTTAATATAAGAGCAACATTTAAAATTTAATATCAAATATTGAATTATAAATTTTTTGCTATTAACAGTAAATAAAAATTCAAATATATTTGACTTTAATACAAATTTTGGTTAAAGTATGATGTCAGTATTTCGTGCAATACATTTTCTAATATGTATCTATAACTTTTCTAACCTATCTGAAGTCTTATATCAACAATTTTCAATTCGTGTTACACCCTAATAGGCTTATATATAGAAAAACCTCTTGTTATTGAATAGAATTATATTTAAACATTTGGTTTTGTGTTTTAAACCCACATAACTAGTATGTTAATTGAGTTTTGGTATTGGTTTTAATGTTTTATTTTTTTTTTTGAGTTGCAGTCAATTATACGATTAATCAAGGATGGTAAGGGTAACGGTATTTTCTTTTATTTAAGTAATGGTATTTTAGGGCTATGTATTTTGCAGTTATTTCTGTAACAGTTTTTTAGCGATAACGGTATTTAAATAACTTTGGTACCTGTATTTTAGCGGTAACGTTAATATAGTTATTTCGGTAATGGTATTTTAAGTATACCGATTTTTCAGTTATTTCGGTAAGGGTATTTTAAGGGTAACGTTATTTTAATTATATACACTCAAAGAAAAAAGTTGGCAAACTCAGCAAAACATTTTGCTGATTCATCAAAATTTTAGTCAGGAGGGTGCTTGCCACAAAATTACTAATGTCAGCAAAATCTTTTGCTGAAAATTAGAGAGCTGATTTTTAGCAACAAAATTAGTTGTGGAATTGTAGCAACAAAATTATTAGTGGAATAGAAATTAAAAATTCTTGATAAAAATTAATAAAAATTTTTTCTAAAAATTAGTAGACTTAAAAAAAAACAAAAAGAAATTGTAGAAAATTATACTTTATTTGCTGGAAATCTTAATTTTTTTTTTGTTATTCTTTTAAAAATAATTTACAAAACGTTACAAAATATAAAAATGTTGATAATCCCACATTGACGACACGAATTAATTTATATCTGCAAATGTATCTAATAGTTTTATATAACATAAACATTGTTTTAAACAGCTTATCTTTCTAAGTAGTTGAAATCATGGTTATCTAACTGATGGCATCCTTGTAAAAACGAAACAAAACGAAATAATGAAATATACAACTCTTTTTTTTTGCAATAAGAAAAAAGGCAACATAAAGGGTCTTTTTTATAGGGTGGCACAAGTTTAAATCATAATGAAACAAGGAAATATATTTTTAATATCAATGAAACGGGCTTTATTGGACAGAAAATTTTATGAAATTAATGTTTAAATATGATTAGAAGGTGGAATCTGGAACACCAATTTTTAACAACTTTTCGCAGCATTTGTGGCCGTATTTCGCCGATAACTCTTCGAATGTTGATTTCCAGATGTTCAATTGTTTGTGGTTTATCGACGTAGACAAATGACTTAACATAACCCCAAAGAAAATAATACAATGGGGTTAAATCACACGATCTTGGTGGCCAATTAACTCATAGAAACTTTTCATCAAAAGTTTCTATGAGTAAATCAATTGTAGCGCCCCGCTGTGTGGCATGTGGCTCCGTCCTATTGGAACCACATATCAGCAAGATTAATGCCACGTAATTGAGGGTACGAATTAATTTCGAATCATGTTCCTATACTGTTCACCATTGACAGTCACATTCTGACCATCATCGTTTTTGAAGACATATGGGCCAATGACTCCGCCAGCCCATAAAGCGCACCAAACAGTAATTTTCTGTGCATGTAATGTTGTTTCGACAAAAGCTTGTGGATTCTCCTCACTCCAAATGTGACAATTCTGGTTATTTACGTACCCATTCAACCAAAAATAGGCTTCATCGGAAAATGAAATTTTGAAAAATTTGCACGATGAGTTTGACGAATAGAACAATTATTTTGATTAAAAATTTCAACAATTTGCAAGCGTTGCTCTGGTTTGTAAGTCGATTCATAATGAAATTTCAAAGCAAACTAAACAAATAACAACTTTCAGCTGTTAAATCGGTGGTCAAATAAAGCAGTGATGCCAATTCAAAGTTGTGACACTCTGAAAAAACAAGTTTTACAAAATTACCAAATATGTGTGTCCTTGTCTTTCGCTTTATTCTGTCTACCTGTGGGTATATTGTTTGAAATTTGACCACACTACTTTAATAGTCACTGTAAGCATTTAGTTTACAAATACATATTAAATCTTTATTGAATTTAAATATTTTATTTTGTCTTTAATTTAATTGATAGACAATTACTTTGACAAGCCTGGGGCAACACAAAATCTGCAATTGATATGAATACGATACACATTGTTAGCGTCTTTTTCTTTTATTATGTATAAAAAAACTGATGCAAAAATTTTCCATGGTTGATTTTTGAATATGTCTTACAAGATTTGTACTTTTTAGTATCATTTTGCTCGACTCTACAACATCTTGACATGCAGCGACATCTACTACATTATGTGTATATCTTTCATTCTGGTAGTAGAACACACTTTTAAAGTGTTTATCAGCAAAATTTTTTACGAAAAATAATTTAGTAAAACATTAGTAAAATATTAGGGAAACATTAGTTCAAAACAGTTATGTGCTGAATAAGTACAACTAAAATTTTAGCTGAAAATATAATTTCAGCAAAAAGTTTGCTGAAAATTAGTATATTTGATTTACAAGACGTTTTACTAACTTTTCTACTAACATATTTTTTTGAGTGTAGGTATAAGTATGCATGCATACAGATATTTTTAGCCCCATAATGCCAGAATTTCAAGGACTAGATATGATGATTAAACTTCTGAAACATATGTATTTACAGTAATTACTTTTACTTCTAATCTTGTCAGATTATTTTGCTAACGGTATTTTAAGAATAACGCTGTTTTAATTATTTCGTTACCTTTATTTTAGCGATAACGTTATTTTAGTTACTTCGGTAACGGTATTTTAGGGGTTTTGACATTTCAGTTATATCGGTAACCGTATTTACGGACAACGGTATTTTAATTATTTCGTTAACATTATTTTAGGGATAACAATAGTCGGTTAAAAGGATTTTGAATCGATAACGGTATTTTAGCGGTATTGCCTGCCAACCCTGATTATAATATTATGCAGTTCATTACCTTGTTTAAATAATTAACTATTCTTTGTTTAACTGTATTAAAAAAGTTGTAGAAAAAGTTACTCACTTTACATTTTTTAGTTTAACCACAAATGTTATGAAGTTATACAATTTAAATATAATTTTTTATTTTAGAAATTTTTTTCATATTCAAGTTAAATATTTTTTTGTTATCAAACAGTTTAACTTTTTTGAGGTTTGCGAAACTTAGTTGGGGACATGTTTTTTTTTTGGAAACCAAAAATACAATTTTAACTACAAAACCGCATTCTAACCCGAAGGACAATCAAATATTTACATAAATCATGAGCAAAATAAAAGAAGTAAAACGATTTCAAAGATAAAGTCAATCAATGCCGACTATTTGATACCCTACACCAGCCAAAATAGTGTTGGGTCCAAAATTTGGGTATTGTGGGTATTGTGTGCAGAAATGTTTAGCTAGTCTTATCAATGGTTAAAATATATAAATTCTTCGAAAATTTTTATCTTTTGGTTCTAGATGAATTTATGAGAAACTCAATTACAACTAGAACTAAAAATGTACCGATTTTATCATAAATTAATAGGGGTTGTGCCTGGGTAAATGTAAGTCAGTGCTTTACATTTTATTAAAAATTGTTACAAACATCATCAAAAACTCATTATAACATGTGGTAGTGTAGGCCAAGTAAAATTATGTAAATATTTGCTTAAAAACTAACATATGGTTATGAAAGTTACATTAAATAAAAATTTAATTAAACTAAATTTTGACAAAGTGATGCAAAATGTGTGAGTTAAATTGTCATATATTTCTACAAATCACAACATTTTATTTAACCCTTGTGTGACATCCTTGGTACAGCTGTACCAATTTGAACTTTGAAAACAAAATTTTGATATTATTTGTGCATCTAAAGAGCTGAAACTTTATGAATGCCTCAAATATACATTTAAGAATGTAATAATCACATTTGTTTTCTCTGTTTATGTCTCGTTAAACTGTGGGAGTGGCAAACGTACATCCATGCCTTCATTGCCATCCTTGGTACAATTGTACCACAAACATATTTGTATGGAAAATTTATGAATAGTGCATGTTTGTGCATGTTTTCTGCATTTGTGATGCTTATTTTTTTGTTTGTTTGTCCGCCGCAGAATTAGAATTGTCGCAGTGTTTTTATTTAATCTAAATTCAGCTGTGGTTTCGATCAGACGTGTTTTAGTAAAACGAAGATTTGCTTTTGCTGTGCTAGCGTGTTTGTTCATGTTTTCAGCATTTTATTACAGGTTAGTACTTATTTATTTGTTTGTCCGCTGTAGACTTTGAATTGCGAAAGTGTTTTTTTTTATTGTGCTTAGATGGATTCACAACAAAGTGAAATGCCTGCAGAGGCAGGAGATGTGATCGATATGATCACTTCAAGAAGGTTTTTACGAATGAATGAACGAGAACATCAAGAATGGCGGATGACGATGAGGAAAACATCGAGTCAAGAGATTTTGTGGAGCCATTTCAGGCAGATTCAGATGATGATCCTGATTACGTCCCAAATGAGGAAGAAGCTTCAGATGCAGAAGGGGAAATTCGTATCGAGTATGACGCAGACGCAGACGAGGATTCTGATGAGGACCAATATATAAAGCCAAATTATAAAGCCAACGATGTTGTGACTGTTGATGAGCAATTTTATACATACAAAGTGCGAACACGTATCACGCAGTACATTCCGAGTAAACCAGCAAAGTACGGGATAAAAGTATTTTGGGTCTGCGATTCGATAACTAAATTTACATTGCAAGGAGAACTTTATACCGGCAAACCACCAGAAGCTGAGCAACAAACAAATGTTGGACATAATGTTGTGAAACGTTTAGTTCAGAGGTATTACAACACGCGTCGAACAGTTGTGGGAGATAATTTTTTTACATCACTTCCGCTGTGCAAAAATCTTATGTCCAACAGCTTAGCATATGTATGCACTTTACGAAAAAATAAGACTTGCGTTCCAGAAGAATTTCAATCAAACAGACGCCGTGAAGTACACTCATCATTATTTGGTTTCCACTATTCTGACAACAACGATACGTCTGTGGTCAGTTATGTTCCGAAAAAAAATAAATGCGTGTTACTGCTTTCCACGGTACACTATGATATGAGCACTCCAGGTACTTAAAAGAAGCCCGAGGCCATACATTATTACAATATATACAAAAGCGGCGTAGACTCGATGGATCAAATGCTTGGGACGCAGAACTCGACGCTGACCCTACGCGTTTTTCTTTAACATTTTAGACGTGGCTGCCCTAGCTACGCACATTATATATTCGACTTTTTATCCATCTAATAAAACGGAGGCACGGCGTGAAAGCTTACATTCGCTTTCCAAGGAGCTCGTGCAAAAAGAATAAGATCGTCGTGTAAACAATAAACACAATATGGCTCAAACAATCACTAAAAATGCAATTACCGACATGTTGGGCGGATCACTAGTTATGAAAACAACTGTTGCCTCAACATTGTCATCATCAGGTCCAACTGCAGTAAAAGGCTGTTGTAAGCTATGTGTGATTCACGATAAAAGATATCGTAAAACACGGCAGACGTGCGCGAAATGTGGTGATCCTGTATGTGCACAGCATAGCATCCAACATACATGCATAAAATGCGAATAAGTTTCTTCTTTCAATATTTTATATATTTATTTTTCAACCTTTTATTCTGTGCTTTTTGAATTTGCACCTTTAATTTTCCTTTTTATAATAAAAAATAATAATAATAAAAGATTTGTGATGCAAAGCATATATAAACTTAAAATTTCTTTTGTTTTCAATGTAATAGACCATTTTTTCAATAAAAGTTATATAGTGGTACAGCTGTACCAAGGATGTCAGTGGAAGGGTTGTAAGGAAGGATGTCACACAAGGGTTAAAAGATTGAAAATAATTATTTAATACAATTTTTAAAAAAGTCCTGAAGTTTTCATAAATATGTTGAAACATTTTATAAATATTTATGGAACTTTCTTCATAACTTTTTAATATATAATATTTCATAAAAAAATGTCAGCAATATTTTTTTTTTATGATAATGGCCCATATCTCGAAAATAAAATAAATTGTGCAAAAGGGACAAGCTGTTTAGTCTAGTGGAGTACTAATACACTTCGGTAACAAAATTGAGCATTATCCGGTTATAATTCTGAAAGGCATCACATTAAAAATATTTTTATTAAAAAGTTTCATAATTATTTAAGAAACAGTTTCATTAGAAGAAAAGCAATGATGCCAGTTTTTCCTGAAAACTAAAACCTGAATATGGCGAATAAGGGTATCCAAAGTATATTAGACGGCGTTTTGATAGTTGTTGGTCACGAATCTGAAATCAGAATTTAATCAATTTTAAAATTAGAATTTAAATTAATTGTTCTGATTCCAAATCTGGCACCAAATTCACATTTTAAATTCAAAATCCAATATGATGATATATGTTTTTTACTAATTTCCCGCATGCAAAAATGCAAAATTCAAAATAGCGGATTTAAAACGGCGGCATTAAATTTTAAAATATTTATATTGTGAATTTTAATTTAATTAATCCAAATCTACGGAAAACACATTTTTATAATATTTGTTGCATTGCCTAATTTGAATAAAATTGTCACTTGAGAAGATTTTTCGGTTGCTTAACAATAATCTGAAAGCAAAAAAGCGATTCCCAAAATGGCAGACATAATAGTCGATTTTAATAAATTGTTTAGAAGTGATTAAGTGTTCGGCATTAGATTATTCGTTTTTATTCTCTAATCGATTAAATGGGCAATTAATTATATAGGTTTTTTTCTAATCGATTAATTAAAGAGAATTTAATTGCTGAAATATTTGCTTTATGTTCTATATTTATAAAAGAATAACATGACTGAATGACCGACTCAACATCTCGCAGTTCAATCCGCTAGAGCTGAGAAGTTGAAATTTGTCACATTGGTTCATCCTCCCTCAGATAACACGGTATTTTTGGACATTTCCACGCGTAGTTGTTAAAAGTGGATAGTTTTTTCCCTTGGCTGCCTGCCCAAACTGCTTTGTCCAGAGAGCTGAATTTGCTCCTTCGAATAATTTAGTTTTAAAAATGGGGTCTAACCGAAAAAAAGTCTTCCACTTGGTTAACTACCCAAATTGCAGAAGTGAGCATCTTGAAATCCACCTAGACATCTGCTTAGACCGGATTTTTTATATTCCTATGGGAAGGGGTATGAAGGAGTAAAGCCACTCCCTTGGGAGCCTGTTTAAACCGCTAAAGTGAAGAACTTGAAACTTTAAATGAGTATTCGTAATTCCGCAATTACACATTCGCTTAGACGCGTTTTATGGAAATTCCTACGGGAAGAGGTACAAAGGAAAAGTGTATCCCCCTTGGCGTCCAACAAAAACCCCTTTGGCTAGAAATTTCCACTTTGAAATATCACCAGCTTATTCTCTGTTTTACTTTAACACAAATAATAAGTAATTATTGTTGTCATTATTATAAATATAAAGTACTGATCTCAACATTTTTTGGAAAATCTATTTTAGACTCTTTTTTTTCAGCTCTAGTAAGTACATTTATAACTACTTATTTATGACTTTTTGTAAGCTGGAACGTAATGACATTTTGTGCAAGCAAGTCATTTATGTTTGTATTTATCAAGTAAAACATGTCAAGATAGATGGTAGAGTGGTTCACTCACAACCTGGAATCCCAGGTTCAAATACCGTTTGGCTACATATAATAAAAAAATTCAATAAAACTTTTTTTTTTGTATTAAATTTAGTTTTTGAAAATTTATTTTTAGAACATTTCAGCGACGATATTGAAAATATGTGGGTTCCTTATCAATAATATTATACATCAGATTAGACGGGATTATTGGAAATTCCAATGGGTATGAGCATGAGGGGAAAAAGCCACGATTTGAAGGCATGGCTATACCGCTAAAGCAAGAATCATGAAATTTCACATTTTTTCTTTAAACAAGCTTTTCAGTGCTACCTATTTTAACCGGCACTACTTCTTTAGCTAAGGGCTCAAAACCTTAGAGAATTCAAAGACCGGCCCACTTTAAAAGGGGAGTGACTTTCAAAAAATTAATGGCACCATTTAACTCAGTGTGGACTTTTAAGCAATGCAAATTCTATGGTGTGACATAAGACTGAAAACATATAAAATCAGCCTTTCAATTTTCTCCACCCTTTCGGTATAGAAGATGTATATCATATACCTATAACCTAATCCAAATGTCCACCTAGTCCTAGCGGATCTTGAAATATCGCGTTTTAAAAGATAGAAAATATTCGAAGATTTTAAGAATTAGTCGTACATAATATTCCATTCCTTTTTAATGGCTTAAGTTGCGAGAGTCATTGATACATTTTAAAGCTACTTAAATTGTGTTTTCATTAGTGCACACAAATTATTCACTTCACCACAGAAAAATGCATTGTTTTCAAAAATCGCGGTTCAAGAAGCTATATTTTAAAAAACTGTTTCTTTAAAATTAAAAAAAAAAAAAAATGTATATGATAATTATAAATTACTTCCATACGGTGTCCTAAATTAGGAATACAATTTCGAAAAAATTTAATTTAAATGCCGATAACTCAGAAACATGCAGGAGTACCAAGTAGGGATTTGGTAACGTTATAGAAGCATAATTTATAATTAACATAAATTTTTTATTTTGAAAAATTAAAAAAAAACTATTTTTTTTAAAAACAGCGACTTAAACCGCGGATGTTTAAAGTACCGCCACTGTGGCTTTAAAATTAGGTATCAATGAATTGCCTAGATTTAACCGTTAAAAAGATATGAATGATTAAGTCCGACTACTTTTGCGAAATTTTCGATTTTTTTCAAAAAACAGCGATATTTCCACAACCGTTCGATCTAACGTCCCACAACTTGTACGATGACATATTTATATAGCAGTTACCTTCCATATTGTTTCATTGAAATTGAAGGGGGAAGAGGCCGAAAATGTTATATTTTTTTGAAGGTTTTGTATGTAATGAGTCATATGAATTATAATTTTCCTTTAGGAATAATTTTGGTACTACATTGTTTTTTCGCATCTCGTCTAGAAAATTGTAAAATTAGAATTTGGCAAACTCTAAACAGATTTTCGCTAAAAGTGTTCGATCGCAGATTTCGATTTTTACCGCTAAATTATTCTGAGATAACCAAACATTTTTGGGGTTCGTATTTTTGGGTTAGAGCTTGTTCCGACGAAGCGCGACATCTGCTAAGATTGAATTTTAGAAATTGTCACGGTAACGGGAAATGTGAAACTTAAGTAGAAAACACGTGAGAACAAACTGTCTTTAGCAGTTTTTGAATATCTGTTAGACTTTTTTTTTTAACGAAGGGTTTTAAACAAAATTCACAACTCTAAACCACAAATTAAAAAAAAAGTAAGTTTTCTTAAAAATATTCCGCTGTTTGGGAATTTTGTTTAGTGAACTAGGTCCAAATTATTAGTTTGTGATAACCAAAAAAGGGAAAATTCTTTAAATTATTTATAAATATCTAACATATTGTTTAAGTACAAAAATATGACAAAAATTTAAAATTTTGTATTTAAGCTCTTATCAACAAAATACATTTAGGCAGAGTGATAAAATATTTTGTTTATATAATACAGTCTGCGAAAGAACCAAAGTATACAAAATTAACATTTATTTTACTCCTTTCTCGATATAATTAGAATTTTTATAAAATTTTATGTTACAAGTACACTGTAATGATGTCAGATACAATGTCATCCGTGGATTTTTCAAAAAAAAATTTCTCTGTAAGACGAAATAACCAAAGCATGCACGTCAAAGAACTTAGCTTTATGTGTCAACAAATAAAAAAAAGAAACCAAAATATAGTCTATTGGAATCATACTCCTTAATAAAGACTGCACTCACATAACAAATTCGGTTCCCTGAACAGAATTTCATGCAACCGAACTGAATCGGTTGCTGCAACCTCACACAACTGAATTCGGTTAGGGCAGCCGAATTTACGAAGTTGCGGCAACCGATTTTGAATAAATTCGGTTTAATAAAATTTTGGAATTTTTATAAAGAGTGTGGTTTGGATACATTTTTGAAAATAATTAACGCAAAGTTGAATATAAATGCAAAAATACACTTTGCATACTTTTTGAGTCCTAAAAATGCAGTCTGACATTCAAAAAAATATGCAAGGATAACAAAAAACTCCTTTGTTTACAAAAAAAAATCCTAAAGGATATAGAAAGGACGATATATATCAAAAAGTTAAAATTCAACCTGTGAGAAAAGCCTTCATGTTGTACGTAAATATTTAAGACCTACAAGAGTGTTTACAACGATTACAATACATTTTACCATTAAAGCATTAAATTTAGAACATTAAAAAGTAATCTTAACATATAATATTAAAATGCTTTATAACCAAGATTGACCTTTTTAATTTAATATCGGTTAAAATTATAAGTTTTTGCAGAAATAAGCTTAAGTTTTAGTATCAAAAAAGTTGTATTTACAAAAAATAGAAAATTGATAAGAATCGCGAAAAAGTCTTTAATCACTTTTTTAATTTTTTTTTTCTTTTTATATATGCTGCAATTAAGTGCAAGAATTAGTGACTAATTTATTAAATTAGCTTAAAAATAAAGATGCTGGGGTATCCTTTGTCAGAGCTAGTCCCACTACCATTTTGGGATTATAACTATATTTGAACTAGATAACTCCGGAAGTCTCAATGATATTTTAAAAAAATAATTTTTAAATAAAACATTTTTTGTTTAAAATATAAACAGAAGCATTCCAGTACCAAAAATACGTTGGGAAATATACTAGAAATCTGTGATTAAAAGCTTAATAGAAGTCATATGCAGTTTGAACACGAGAACGTAAAATGTATTGGATTAAGAGGGAAAATTTTTTTCACGATGGCGGTAAATAGAATTATAAGCTTGTATGTAGAAAGGTGGTATAACATAACATAAATTACCCATTTTTAAACTATATTAAAATCTTCATAATTTCAACAAATTTTTGATATGTAAGCTTTCGTAATTTCGTTGCTCGAAGAAATAAATTCACGAATAACAATTATTCCACTCATCATGCAAATTGTCTTCATACGGTATTTCGATCATATGTCAATACAGTGTACATAACAAATATATGCAAATTTATAAATACTATTAACATGGAAAAAAGGAATTTCAGTTTGTATGCTTTGCTAATTTCGTACACTGTATTCAATACTTCTATATTCTAAAAAATATATATTAATTTTCTATCTACGTAGTTTTGTCCAAAATATGCAGTTGCTGGCATAACAAAATTAATATTTTCTAATACTTATTAATTGGATGTCAAACACAGTTTATATTCGTTTTTAATATTTTTCCCAGTAAAACTTTGGTAATGAATGCGATAAAGTAATGCATTACAAGTATAACTATTTTCCAACCAAAAGCAATGAGTAACCGATAATGGGTTACATAATGCATTACTTTTTAATGAATATTCCTTACCTTCCGCATTATTTCGAAACATAGAGTAATGACTGATTACTGGTTGGTTACATAATGCATTACATTGTAATGTATAGTCCTTATCTTCAACACTATTCTGAAACATAAAGTAATGAGTTACCAATCATTGGACATTCATAGTTTACCTTGTAATTATACATCATTATCTTTTACATTATTTTATGAAATCATTATGACTTGCCGATCATTATTTGCATAATTATAATTATAATGCATTAAATAAGCACGTAATGTAATATTTAAAATATTTATTTGAAAATCTATGTTTAGACACATTACTTTATGATTTTTTGTAAGCATGAGGGTAAGTTAAATATTTTTAACATATCAAACGCAAACTCGAAGCACAAGAATTCATTTATATTTTAAGCAACCGATTATTATATGTGACGATAGCTCAGTTGGTAGAGTTCTCGCATAACAATTAGACACCCCGGGCTTAAATCCCAAATATTTACTTTCCCAATCCGGTAAGCATATAACCAGTAACTTTACTCCGACTAGGTAATGAGTCTCCCCATTTAGGCTCATCGCCGGTAAAATTCATCAGTGAAGTAAGGTGTATTGTTATGGCGATACATTACTTTACCCATTATTTGGCATTGTGTGGTTTTGCTGGGTTATGGCATAACAACACAAATTACAAATTAATTGTACCATCACATACAAACAAAATATTTGAACAAATAATTGCTTAATTTTACTTTATAAACTTTTATTTCATTTTTATTTTCAGATATTGTTGAGGGTGCTTTACGTAATGTCAATTTAATCATTGAACCACCTGCCGTGAGACGTGGTCAACATACTGTCTTACGCTGTATGTATGATTTGGAAGGTGCCCCATTATATTCTGCTAAATTTTATCGTGGTCAATTGGAGTTTTATCGTTACACACCTGGTGAATTTCCAAATACGAAAGTATTTCCGTTTCCTGGTATACATGTTGATGTAAGTATAACAAAAAAAATTTAAATATATCGGTCATTCCACTATAGATCAGCCAAAATCAGACCTTGAGTTTTCCGATTTAGAATATATTTTGCACGCGTTGTGGTGTAATGGTTAGCGCGTTGGACTGTCATACAGATGGTCCCGGGTTCGATTCCCGGTGACGACAACATCAATTTAGAAAAATAATATGTATGAGTTTTCTATCACTTATATGTATCGCTGCGCCCATCTTCGGTGTTCCCATAGCACTTAACCCCACCGAAGTAAATTAATGAATCAGGGCTATGAAATAAAAAGCTCAATAAATTCGCCAACTCTACATCAGGTGGCGAGCAACAACTGTTGTAAGACTAATCTACTCGCGCAATTACAGTGTTGCCATGTTTGAAGCCCTTCATCTCTCCACTATCACCTTTCCAAAGAAAGCAACACATTAATTAATAGCAAGAATTTCCTGAGTGTTGTTTCTCTTTAAAAAAAAAAAAAAAAAAATAGATCAGCCAAAATCAGACCTTGAGTTTTCCGATTTAGAATATATTTTGCACGCAGAATCTCTACGGATCACAGTGGTTACAAATACAAAGAACATGGTAATAAGTAATGATTTTCTAAACTACTGGTCCAATCGGGAAAAAGTGTTCTCAAAAATTAAGAAGCAGGAGCTAGCATTTAAGAAAAATGTTTCTGCAGTCATTCTGTTTTAACACACTGTGTCAAAGTTGACCATAGTTAGGTAATTGTTTTATAGGGCTATAACTTTCACTGGTTTTAGACTTTTTGTAATCTATGTTACGAGACAAAGCATGTGTGCCATAGTAGCACTTCAAAATCTTCATTATTCTTCTTGACTTCTTTTTAATTTATGCCAATAAGTTATTCATAATTATAAGAGAATGTTAAATTTGTGTGTGATTCTCATGACTTTTTTTAAACTCCCATTGAAATTTTTTTTTAAATTATCTCAAGCCGTTTCGCAGTGATAATTTTTTAAACTCAAAAATTTAAAATGTATCTTTAAATTGAAATTTTTTTGTAGGCGGGTAGGCGATACCCCTCCAATGGAGTTTTAATGGTGATGATCCGATGAATATTAAAGAAAATATGAATATTTAAACTTACACACTTTTTTCTTATTTGCCATTTCTCAACAAAACTAAATCGCGTATAAAACTGTTGATTTTTCGAAATTTGAAAAACTAAAAACGTCAATCTTTAAGTGGATTCATAGAGTTTTTGAAAGTAAATTTAATTGAAATCGGAACACCCAAGGTCAAAAAAGGTTTTTTTTTGGTCGGTCTTCGGTGGAATGGGCGTTATGTATTAAAACAAATAGTATGTAAAAGTTTTACTGACAAAATTCGACCATAAACGAAAGTTTCGACGCAAAATAAAAATAAGGACCTTTTTTGGCATATCTTCTGTGTAATGGCCGAAATGTATTAAAGCAAATATTATGTAAAAGTTTTATTAACAACATTCGACAATAAACGAAAGTTTCAACGCAAAATACAAATGTTCGAATCCAATTATTGTTTCATATCTACACTCAAAATAATACGTATATCAGAAATAAAATATAACAGAAATATTCTTAATTTTTGCCTTAAAAACTTATTTGATGAAATTAACTTAAATCTAAAATATTGTCAATTTCCACAAATTTTATTCTAAGGCAGAGTTATTATTTATAGTTCTGTCATCGGTATTGCCTATAAAAATTCCTTTTTCCAAATTATTTCATCATTTTTTTTTTTTTATTTTAATTTAAAACAAAACTTTATAGAACTAAGAACTTCATATAAAAGCATGTAAAATAAAATATATTTATTTTATACCTTTAGTTTAGCAATTTGTTTTTAAAAACTTTTTTAATTTATTTCCCAATAACAAAAATCTGTAAAACCACAATCGTTTCCTAAGTCTGTAAAGCTTTTAAAAATATTAAAAAATTGGTCACAAAACCACAAAAACGAAACTAAAAGAAAAAATAACTTAAACTCTACTCTCTATTACACAAAAAAAAAAAAAATACTAAAATGAATTAAAAATGCATACAATATTTACTAAGCTCTGGAAAAAATAACGAACAAATATAAATGTTCTAAACTCAGACATATGCAAATTCAATTTTTTATAGTTTTTTTTTTTCATTTTGTATATAGAAAAAGGTATTTGAGTGTTTGTTAGCAATAGCTTTGACATTGGCACCAATACCTATTACAAGTTTACCTCGAAAAAAGTGAGAATAGAAAAACTACAAATACCACGATAAAGAAAAAGTTTTTTAATAATCTACATATACCCATAAATTGTTTTGCTTAAAAAAAAAACCAAACATATGCATATGAATAATTTCAACAAATTTCGACAACCATAAAAACTGACTTTATAGGGAGTTTAGACAGCGAAATTAGTTTTTTTTTAATTAAAGGTAATGCAACTTTTTAACAACAAACAGTTAAATTGAAAATTTATATGGGAAACAACATCAAACGTGTCAGTTAAAGTCCCAGTTAGTAGCTAACCGGACATTGTGAAAATGAGGCTAACAGGAACAAGGAAAATTTATGTATGTATGATTTTTTTAGCGTTGTCAACCGAAATAATACCAAAACACAGAGTTGCATACAATTAATAGTATGGATACAGAGTCGTATAGAAAAAGTAGCCAGATAAAAACAAAATGCCCTGCTGGAATTATAAATGGTGTTTGGAAAACATTTACGTTTCCTATGTTACTAATATAACATGTGTGCTTGCAAATATAATTATGTTTGTATGTAAATATATATATATTACAATAAAAAGTATGTTTGCATGTCCCAAACGTAATAAAAATTTTAAAATATATATATTGAAAATTTTAGTCATTGCAAACATATATATAATTACCTTCAAACATATTCAAAAGTGTCTATTTTCTGCGTGTGAATGAACTGTAAAGCTCCATTAAGAAGTATTAGCAAATTATATTTTTTGTGTACTTAAATTGGAAGAACAGACTTTGGTACACTTTACTTAAAAGCTAGGACATACAAAGCTTCACGTTGAAAAGCCTTTATCTTAAGAGTTAATGGCCATTTACAAGTCGAAAAATTTTAAAAATTACTTAAAACTTACAAAAGTTTTTTCATTAATTTTAGTTTATAGCTCATAGTTTTTAGCTCTCAGGTACAAACCAATACAAAATAGAACCAGTAGACTTAGAAAATACATTCACTAAAAAAAAGTAATTTTTTCTGCTGTTACTGTTTAAATCACTTATTTACCTAAAGTTTTTAGTTATCTCATTTTACCGGTACTTGAACTAATTTTTCGACCTAAAGTTTAGTAATTCGTGAGTCTCAATTTTACAAGTTTGCCAGTTTATTTAAACAAAAATTGTTTTGAAATCATAATTTGTTTGTGTCTCCGCTATCTCACTTGTAGCTTTCATTCTTTTCTCATATTTTTATTTTATAATCATAAAATAGGCTATATCTCGGAAACTAAGCAAGATAAAGCAAAAATCCTTACTCCGTACTCTTTATTAACTACTAAAATTTCCGGTAATAGTTATGGACCTACCTCTGGTAAATCATTATTTTATGATTTGAAATAATATAAAAGGAATAAGAAAACAAGGTAACCCATTTTCGGAAACTCAATATTTTTTGTTGCAAAATAATGATACAAGTAAGGAGTACCTTACAAGGTATTGCATTACTTTATAGCAGCCGCTAACAAAGCTTTCCTCGGTTATAGCAAACTTTAATAGAATCTAAGAGAAAACTCAACATGTGGGGAAATAAATTGATACTTTGAATACTATGTAGGTAAAAACCACTGCAAATGTAGTTAGAAACAAATGAAGAAGAAAGGACAACTTACATTTCTGTAATTTCTGTATTTTCCAGAGTGATACGATACGATATGAAACTTTCTTTCTGTTTATTTTTATACGATAATTATTCGTTTCTTTTGCTGCTTCTCAGTATTATGTTATAGTAAGCACTTACATCGACGCCTTTGTTGTAGCCTGCTTCTAAAAACACGAAAAATTTTTAGTGGGTATATTATAAAAAAGTATTCATTAAAAAACCTCTGAAAATATGTTTCTCTTAAAACCATTTGGCTTATAATCTTTAACAGATGTTGAGTACCTTAGTTCTTCTTTAGTCTAGATGTTCGTTGGCTTAAAATCATGGTTGGCAAACACTACCAATTCATTACAACGGCAGTTGCCTGCCTCACCTATCTCAATACCGATATGAACATTTTTAAACTACACACAACAAAAAAATAGTAACCAAGTAATTAGGAGCATTTCATCTGAAAAAGTTTATTCGCGAAAATAATGCGAAAACTAGTAGCATTTTACCAAGTTTATTCTTGTTTCTACTTAATGTTTGAATAATTTATGTAAAAAAACTTTAATAGTTGAAATGCTCCTAATTACTTGGCAACGATTTTTTTGTGTGTACGATTCCAATAATGGCATTTGTCTTCTAGTATTATTGGGTTTATTTCAAAATTTTTTTAAATTAAATTTTATTATTTCTACAAAATACCATTAAAAATCGATGTTTCGGTATTTTAGTGTTATTTTAACTGTAGTTCAAGGTATTTCAAAATCAAACCGGTAAAATAGCTATATAGGCTATACAATGTATAGTATACATATATGTATATATAGTAGGCTATACAATATATATCCTCAATGGAACTACTTGTTTTTTTGTAATTGTGGTAGCCAAATATTGTTATTATGAAAAGGTATTGAATGCAAACTCTGCTGAAAATCTAATAATTATAACGTTATTTTTTAGTATTTTAATAAAAAAATAATAATAATCTTTACAAAACAAAAAACTGTAGTTTTTAATTTTTTTTTTGCATTAAATTTTGAAACTCATTATATTCTAATTAAGAACGGTGCTAAAAAAACATATCAAAAAGTGATAGATTTCTTTCATTAAATTGTATTATATATATTCATATATAATGATATGTTTTGCCATATAGAATTATACATAAAAGTGATAGAACTATATTTGATTAACCGTACTATATGCACTTACATGTTCTCATACATGGTACAATATATGGTCATATATAGATCCATATCTATTTCATATGATCAGATATACAATATATGCTAATATATAATATACTATAGAATGATATATCATGATATATTACGCAATATCAAAAAATTTGCATAAACTAAGTATAAGATATGAACATATATCGTAATATATTTCCACACATATAAGCATATATAATTATATGAAGTTGTATATGAGCATATACAAACTTATTTCATCGCAATGGATTTTTATAATAAAATTGAAAAAAGCTTGCTCAAAATATATTATTTAATTAAAGAGAATACAAATTTAACAAATTCAATAAGAGCCAGCAGTATAAAAAAGTCATTTCCGTATTCTCTACAAGTTTTTAAAATTTCGAAATTTTTTAATCTTTATAATAATGTCACTTTTATCAAAGATTTATATATAAATTTTAAATACAACCCTAATGTAAAGCCAGTTGCATCCTCATACATATTCACCCATTTAATGATATTCAGTCATTTAACGTAAATACTGATCCATTTACATTAAATAAGAGTTCCTGACATTTGTCTTACGACATACTAAATAACAGTAAATGTCTACATTTGGCAAAAAAAAAAAAATAAACGAGGAAAAATCTTTTACAAGCAAGCATATCTTCTCAAATTGTAGGTGGATATTAAACGTAACTTGTATTGATTGCATTTACATTTTTTTCGAGTATACAACTTTTCAGGGAGAAAAAATAAAAAATAAAAGCGTTGTAGTCGATTATGATCACCCTATACCAAAATATACACAACTCATATCAGTCGATGGAGAGGGGGGATTGTCCCAAGTGACAATTTAGTACACACTGAGAAAAATTTTACTATTTGTCAACTAAAATTCGGTTGATACTACTGAAACCGGCTAGGGCAACTGAATATTGGTTGTCACAATAAAATTTGTGTCGCAACTAAATTTTAGTTGTAACACACAAAATATATAGAAATCGAATCTGAATATGGTTGCACCAGCCGAATTTATTGGTTGTAGTCGCCTAAATACATGTTTAAATTCGGTTGGCACTTTATTTTTCTATGTGTATGTAATAAAATTTGTATATGTGATAAAAGAGACAAGCCCAATAGACATTTGTTTCTTCCTAACCACTTACAAAGAAACTATACTATGGCGAATTTGTAGATTTTAATGATACTTGGCTGTGTTGTAGAGGATAAAGAAATATTAACATTTTTTTGTTTTTTAGGTGCGCAATCGCACGTTTCGGAATTAAAAAGGGGAGTCAAAAATAACATTTTTGTTTGAAAATATGTTAAAATTTAGAAATTTAAATTTTTTTGTACGCGGTATTAAAATCTATGGGTTCACCTTGATGAAGTTTCATAGTCTAATGACAGAAAAATTATAGCCCAAAAAATTTAATAAAACATTTGTTCAAAATACAAAATAAATTTTAACTAAAAGATTCGTTGATGCAGTTAATATTTTTTTAAATATTTTAAAATATTTCGATAAAATATTTAGTTGTATCAATTACAAATTTTATATGAAAAGTAACCTAATTTCTAAATGCTTGTGTACACTATTTGAAAGTACACTCAGAATATTATGTAGTTTAATAAAAAAGTTTGGAGTTATGTTTAAAATAAGGGAGCAAAAATAAAATTTCAAACAAATATTTATTTCAACTTTTTTATACATTCACAATCAGAAACTGACAGTGGTACAAAAAAGCAAGCACTGGCATACCTCTGGTTAACCGAGGAATTGTAAATATATTACTGGCATAGCACTTGTTTCAGAGGCTTTAATAGCATTTTTAAAAAGCAATTTGCCAGTATTTTTTTAACAATCATTTCAGTTATCCACAAAAATAAAACATTGGCAAACAATTGGCTGAGGCCACTATAACAACGTTAGCAAAAAGTATTTTCCCAGTGCTATCCAGTCAGAAATTCCAACCGGCTCAAAAGTCTGACCACTGGTAGAGCATTTATTTTATAAAAACAATGAGACTTTGTTTAAAAAATTTTGTAGTGCGAAGGTTCCGAGTTCGATCAAGGTTCCAGGCATACAATTTTGTGTTATTTTATTATTCCTTTTTAATATTTTTTTTATATAAAGTAAATTTTTTTGTTTCTGCAAAAGCTCTTTTAAGACCAACTTTTTTTTACTTTCCCAACGTTGGAAAGTTGTTTCCATTAAACCTTATGCCAGTGCTGACATATTTGACCAGCCCTTTGATGTCCGGCAGCTATCATTTCCTTACGTTTCTAGCTATCAACTACCATATGTCTCGTTACCTCAGTGGTTAGAGCTTGAGGCCAGGGTTCGAAACCCGGCGGGACCAAAATAATTATAAATTAACTTATTTTAAAATTTATTTTAGAAAATATATTTCTAGACCACCTATTTCATGGTTTTACCAATGTTGGAAATTTTGTTTTCCCACTGCTTGTCCAACACTTTTTGAACAGACGGACCATTTGTCCAATGATATTATCATTTTGGTATCGGGAAAGCACTTGTTGTCAGCACTTCTACCAGCTGTTAAAGTGCTTTGATAGCGGTGGCCCATTTGTCTTTTTCTAACTGGGTTTGTTTAAAATAATTTACTTCCACTTACCGAATTTTTACACTTATTTATTTTAAAATTAATAAAAATGTTTTTTTATTTTTTATTTTTTTTTTATTAATTAATAATCATATAATTACAAATTATATACTATTACCCTAACCGAGCACTAGCTGCTATGGCCTTTGGCGCGTTGTAGCGAAAACAGACCAGTGCCTCTGGTGAGAATCGAACCCACGACCCCCGCACTGATAAGCCAGCACGCTACCAACTAGCCTACCGGGGCGCACAAAAAAAAAAAAAAAAAAAAAAAAAAAAATGTAAATTTGTGATTTGTTTGTTTTCATTACCGTTATTATAAATAAATTTCTTTTTTTTTGCTGCCTTAAAAAAAAATATTAAAAAAAATTTTTGGTTTTTTTTTTTTTATTAAAATAATCAAGACAAATTATATTTACTTTTTTCAAGACAAATTAAATTGCAGCAGTTATTTCATGTCGTATACTTTTTGCTTTACATTACGTTTAAGTGCCCAAGCAGAAAAGTACAATCGGCACAGTACTGGCAAAGCTTCGGCGACGGTTGGTTATGTGTTGGCAGAACTTGGGATTAACAATCTTGAGACTATTGTCCTGTTACCCGATTGATAGCAGTGGTCAGCCATTGATTGCCACCGTTGGCATAACGTTGAAAATTCAAAAAATGTTGTACTTTTTAAATACCTTAAATTTAATTAATTTTGAGAAATGTTTATAAAAGACGCCGCTATTAAAACCAGCAAGCAAGTTCGGTCTAAGGATTTAAAATAAATAATCGCTAATTGAAGGAGTAAAATATAATAAAATATTTAAAAAAAAGCTTATGCTACTAATAGTTGTTATAATGGTAAAACCAATAGGTGCAGTGAATTTAGCTGGTTATACTGGCAAACCACTTGCTTTACATACAAAATTGTGCTTCTATAGTATAATATTAGTTGTAACTTTGGTAATTTTTAACATGGTGGGTTTTGCAAAAATAACTGGGGTATACCAGTACTATATTTATTTTTTTTTGAACGGTAGGCAATTTTTACGTGAATGACCCACATATAAAAAATGACAACAGAACATTGGGATATGAAAGCATTGTACATTTCAGCAGTTAACAGCGAATTTAGTTTTTGGGAGTTTTGGTTGTAACCGCACAATGTTCGGTACAGTAGTGAAGTTATTAAAAATGTGTAACTTTTCAACGGCTTAATATGTTTTACCAGGTTTTCTTTGTTTTTTTTTTGTTTTGTTGCATTGTTGTGTTATATTGATGTGTTCATTGAAAAATAACCTGAAAGTGGCACCAAGAAAATAAATGTTTTATGAATATTTAATTGTGAGACATAAATGCTAAGAAATGTTCTGGTTTTAATACATATATAGGTTTGTATAAAATAGCCTATCTAATAAAAAAGAAAAAAAAAATTAAAAAGTTGTCAAAATCATCAAAAGTAAACAAACGATAAATTGTTAAAAATAGTAAATAAAAAACAAATTACTAAAAACGAAAAATAACAACATTCGTGGAGTTCAAGCTTTAAAGCTATCCACTAAATCTAAAAGACCATACTGTTAAGATTGTAAATCTCACATTCTGCCAACGCCTGACCGACCGTTGCCGACGCTTTGCCAACACTGTGGTGATTGTATTTTTCTGCTTGGGTTGTTATGCTATCGAACGATCAAACACCAACCTAACAGAAATCCATTCTTTGTTGTCGTGTACAATGCTTGCGATCGTTAAAATTGTTATCTGTTGTCGTGTGCAACAGAGAAGGTAATTACGGTATTGTCAGGTTCATTGCAGCATGTACTATAGTGAAGATCTAAAAACGAATATGTTTGTGCTCCTCTTTAGCACATACTTAAGCTATTCAAAGAATACGTGTCTGTTGTTTGTAGATAAATATAACGAACAGAAACCAAAAACTGAAACAATTTCAACTAACTGAATAAAACAATTTTTTTTAACCGAATCTGTAGGTAAAATTCTAACACATACGCATGGGTTCTACATTCCGAAAATGAAGTGAAAGTGAAACTTCCGCTCAATTTGTGTTCCCAATTCCACATAAGTGATTTGAAAAGAAAAATTCATTTTCATTTTGTTTCTAGCGGAATTAAAGTGATTTGATGTGTTCTATAATACAATTTCACTACAAAAAAAGTAATTATAAAACGGTATTAGTTAACTGAGTGAAAAACCAAAATTTTTAAAAAAATAAAATTATTTGGAATATTAAACGTAAAAAAAAATCAAACAATGTAAGTAAATGTGATATGTTGTTAATATACGTTTAATTAACTGAAAATGTGTTGTATTTTTTACGAGAAAACACATGAATCCGGAACAAGAGTCCCCATTTTTAACATTCATGGAAAAAAAAATCTGGTTTGACCAAAGGTTTATAGAGGGGCGACAAAACAGTTGAAGACCAGTTGTGGAAGGACTTAGAAAGTACATTAAACAGCTTAGGACCTCCAGAAAACGATGCAACTGGTTGGAAAAAGGCTTAGGCTGATTGGAAGGCTACCAATCGTAAAAAATTGGCCGAAATTAGAGCAGATTTTGCAAGAATTAAATAAAAATGACGAAGGTAATCCATTTTGGGCATATGACAGTTTTCAAAACATTACACATATTTGTTAAAATTTTTGGACGCTGTACTTCTTTCCACTGCTAGATTGAAGTCTTTTGCTATCATTTGTTGGTAAATTCCTTGTCCGAAATAGCGTAGTGATGTGTCCAATTGCAAAATATTTGGAATGCTTGTCTTTTTAACCATTGGTGATAATTCTTCTAAAACCATCATAAATGCATACTTATTTAATCTAAAATACGCAATAAAACTATTTTTTTATTAATTTTAAACACTTGCTACTCAGTTTTAATTATTGCAATTTCATTCACTTTAAAGTGGCTAAGAACAAAATGAAAATGAAATCGTAGTGAAAAAAACGATTCCACTTTCACTTCGTAGTGGAATATAGAACCCAGGCCATAATTTTAACTTTTTATTCTCTTGTTCTTACTGATTTGTCAGTTGTTCAAACAATATTCAAAAATAAGCAACAGAAAACATTTTATTAAAATACAAAGTAAGTAAACCGGTTTATAAGTGAGTTGTCATTTATTTTAAATTACATTTTAAGTTAATTTAAACTACAAACTATTTTGAGTGTAAAATACTCCAAAGCTACAATCCCGAACCACAAGGGCTGGCTAAATGGGGAAGACTTGACGGACGTCATACACCATTTTGGGTAAAAATATAAAGTTTCAAATATTTGTAACTGCCATATTTGGAACTTTCGCTAGGAACTTTATAAAAAATGTGGGACTAAAAGGGAAAACCGTATCCTCTTAACGCCTTATCCAAATACCTGAAGACTCAGTTTCGCTACACAATTTTACTTATAAACCTTAAATTGAAAATATATGAACTCTCTTGTGTGGGCTAATTTATTCTGTAAAAAATTGGGGTTGACAGGAGAAAAGGTCTCCCCTTAATGGCCGTCACATTAACATTGAAATTTAAATATCAGATACATGTTTCCTGTATATGGCATATTTTGCCATTTTCACCAAAGACTGCGTAACAACGGATTTTTAAATGGGAAAAATACTTCCTCTTAATGACGTAACCAGACCGCTAATATCAGGAACTTAAAATTTGATAAGTATATTCTGCCTCCCGCTAAGACAGAACTTTCTAAAACTTCCACTTAGATCGGAATAAAGGTTGTATATCGAAATATGCTCTCTATTGCATTAAACTGGTGGTTTGAGAAAACTCCATTATGCACGTGGTTTAAATGGATCTAAAAACGGAACAAATCTCCTCTTAATCTTACAGGCGAAGCAACTGGAACTAAGAAATTTTTAATTTTAAAATGTAGAATTTCGCTAAGTTTGGGGTTTTCAAAATTTTTTACAGGAAGAGACAAACAGAATATAACCTAATATCCTACCCAAACGCATTGTGTTAAAACTCTTAAACTTATAACATGTGTTTTTTGAGGGCTATATCTCTGAAAATATACTCTTCGGATTTTTTGATTAAACCTTGGTCTAAATGATGTTTAAATGAGAAAAAGATCATCATTTAATGACCTATGAAAAGCTTTTAATGTAATAACCGCTACCAGATGTCAACAAATTTATTAACAGCGAAAATTCCTGAGAATAGTATTTGATTTTCGTCTAAATATATTCCGGTTTTTAAAATCACCGGTTCCAAAGTATTGGGTTTGTAAGCTAATAACACTACTCAACGGCCATCAAAACTGTCTTTTACTCATACCTTTTTTAATAGATCTATGTACGCTGAATCCAAATCTTGGACAATTTTTTCCCCATTTACAGTTTTTGAAATATTGCATTTTTTATATTTACATCATTCATCCTAGTTTCTCGTACATGTTGCTTAATTATACGAAATTTTATAGCCAAATCATAAAAATATAAATCAATAAAAAATTTTTTTTTTAATTTAAGTATAATTACACAGAAAAAAATATCAACCCAAAATATCTAATTAAAGATTGGATTTGAATTTAATTTGTTTCTAAACAAATATTTAATTGAATCAATTAATATTTTAATTGACTTTTAAGTATATAAATACATATTTTATTTTAGACGCAATTATCATATTATTTTTTTATACACTGAATGCATAAATAGAAAATTTTCAGTATAAAATGCCAAATAAATTTGAAGTTAACAAACAAAACAAGCACACACAGACACACCATTGCATACATACCAACGTATAGATCACACACTCTTCTGTGAGTATCATATTTTTGTTTTTTTTGTAGAAGTTATTTATAACTTTTTTTCTTTCTTAATTTTAATAAAAGGTTTAATTGATAGTATAATTGCCGTGATAGGTGCAAAATCAATTAAAATATTAATTGATTCAATAAATTTTTTAATTGAAACCCGTTTTTATTTTTTCTGTGTATGTAGCTATTTGCTTCAGAATATTGTTCTGATATTGCAAAGAAAATGAAAATTTTTTAATTTTGTCCTAATAAATTGTATGCATGTTAAAAATTGAATCATTGCGCATAAACTAGACATTCCAATGAACAAGTTTTTGTATTAAAATTCCAAATCCGTTGAAAATGTTTTGAAATATTTACAAAAGAACTAAACATTTTAACAAATTTTCCACATGCTTCAAATACCAAAGTAAAAAAAAATTTCCATATAAAAATATATTATTAGAATTACTACTGAAGAATTTGCAACTTTTTGCAGAACCTGTCTTTGTAGTACATATTTTCTAATAGATTATGGTACGCGGATTTGGAATTTTAATACAAAAATAAGTTTAGTGGAATGTTTAGTTTAATCATAGTTGTAAAATGCAAAACTGTTTTAGCATACAAAAAATTTGTAAGGATATAACTAAACATGCAAAATTTTCAACTTCCTTGCAATACGGGTAAGATGTCCTGAAACAAATACCAACAGGTTTATACTCAAATCAAAGATAATTTTGTGTAGATATATATTCTTAAAAAACATTCACGATTTTGCTATTAAATTTTCAAAAATGTATACGTAATATGCTATATATTTCAAGGACAGATTCTGCAAAAAAGTTGAAATTTGTTGGGTAGTGTAATGTATAAATTCTCTATTTTTATTAAGTACTACAATATTTATTTTATTTCTGATGTTTTCACTCACAGTTAGTTAATTCTCATTTTATTCTTTCTCCATACTTAGGTCACCAGTTCGAATGCGACACAAGTGTTAATACGCAATGTGGGTTTTGGTTTATCTGGTAATTTCTCATGTGAAGTGACTGCCGACGCACCATTATTCTCCACAGCCACGGCTGTTGGTATTATGCAGGTTGTTGGTAAGTTTTAACAAAATATTTACACATCCAGTACATAGTAATCATAAAAGAACAAAAGAACTTTATAAAATCGAGTATATAGTAATTTATTTTGGACACAAAATTAAATTCAGTGTTAAGACAAAAAATGTAATAAAAAAAAAGAACATTGTGCTTTAAACTACAAAAAATATACCTTTTTCGTTTCAACACTAAATGCTTAAGGTATGAAAGGAGTAAATTAAGGCCATTATTTTAAAAGGAATCGTTTTAAATATGGGAAAGACTAACGTTACACAATGGGATATATCATAAAATTTTTCAAATAAATTCGGAAAATAATTGGTTCCTTTTATAATGAAACGGGTATATGTGACGTAATACTAAGCTTAAGTTTTTTGCCTTTAGATAAAAATTTTCTTTCTAAAGATATATATTAGAGTGTCCCTTAAAGTTAAATGTTACAAATGTTGAGACGCTACCCTCTAATTTTTTTGTATTTGTCTTGAAAATAACTCATGTGAAATTTTACGCCACGACGACCACGCCTTCCCTACCCGATATGGCCTTAAAGATCAAAACATGCGTTTATATGGGAAAAAAGGATATTTTTTTAGTTTTTGCTGTTTTTTTGCAATAGTTTTTACTCTAGATGATAAATTAATCGAGATTAAGATAAAATTATGTATTCAAAAAGGTATAAAAATCCAAAATCGGTTAAGAATTACCCCAGTAATAAATAATGCCCCAGACCACTAATGTGCCAAATACCACTTCAGCAAGAAATTCGAGCTCAAATTTTAAACGTTTTTAAAATTGATTACTGAAACATAATTTTTTTATTTAATACACTTATAATTGTGAGCCATAAAAGAAGTTTTTTGTGTTGGATGGCGTTAACCTGTCCTACGGTGATGTCAAAAACGAACAAAATATTTGGGGTATTTTTCAAATCTCCAATTTCAAATTTTAAAAAATTTCTTCAACAAAATCGAAAAAATTTATATTTTTATTAAAGATTAAAATATCTCCCAGTGCACTTGGGTAGGGCAACGATTTAAATTTTACGGATTTCGGGGAAATTGTGGTTTTTAGTAATAAAAAGGCTTATTTGTTGCCATAAAATATTTGAAATCAAAAATTAGCTACTTTTTAATTTTTATAGTTTTATTTTATAACCATTACTCAAAGTTAAAAATAAAAATATTTCGAACATTATTAACCCATGAGGACCTGCGACCCCAAGTGACCCCAAACTTATTTATTTCAATTTTCAAAAAACGTTAAAGATTTTCTTACTACTTTTGAATTTAAGAAACGTGATGTAAAAGATAATACCAGAATAGTTTTAGATTAAGTGCCAAAAATGTTGGACATATTGAACAACATTAACTCGTACCGTGCGGCATTCAGATCCAAGGATCCTGTGCGTTTTTATATATATTTGAACAAAAAGTATTTGAATTTTTTTTTTATAAACCTGGCTAAAACCATTCGATAAATCCATAAAAATATATTCTGTTCTAATTAACCCTAAGATGACTTGAATATAACACCTGTGTAATTTTGCGCTTCTACGACCACGCTTTCCTTAAGCGATAGGGCCTTAAAGAGCGAAATATGCGTTTTACCATGAGCAAAAAAATTAAATGAATCAAAAAACTCTTGGAAGTTTCAAGTATTTTTTCAATTTTTCGACTTTTAAATGGACATCAATTCTTTGGTAAAGAGCTTCCAACGTGAAACTTTGCATGTCATAGCTTTAAGTATATTCAACCTTACCCTGTCCAGCGTTGCTCTCAATTCATAAATTCTTGAGAAAAACAAAACAAAACAACGCATCTAAAGTCAGTTTCAGCAGGTATCGAAAATCTTTGTATGTAATCAAGTTTTTTAATTTAATTGTACTTTAATAATAAAAAAATTAACAAAAACCATATAAAATTAAAACAGTTTTTTAATGTCTACAGTGTAAACGTAATTAATTTCGATTGTATTACCAAATAAAATTCGATCATATGCACAAAATTTTTTTTAATTCGGTTGGTATTATTGATTGTGTCGATATTTATAACCAACTATTTGATTCATTTAATCGAGTCTAAAACTAAATATCAATTTAGTATGTACATGTAACCATCAAAATTGGGTTGGCAAACAATTTGGTTGTATCGATGAATCTCTGTTTTGTGTGTACATATATATTACCATTATTTTTTCAAATACCCCACTGTGTATATTTATTTTCAGTTCTTTCTTTTTTTTTTTTGTACAATATTCAATTAAAAAGGTTGTAAAGAGAAAGCTTTAAAATATTCTTATAACAATACAAAGTTTAATTATTGTTAACACAAACAAAAAGTAGAATTAAATCTTGAGTCATTAATGTTGACAATATTTCACACTCCCCAACATACAACAACAACAACAACAATTGTTAATTGTTAAGGACCAAAAAGGTTGTTTAAATTCAAATTTTCAAATCATAAAGTTTTTAAATAACACTCTGTCGCTTAATAAAAGCACTTTCGTTAGCCCAATTTCTTCTGAAAACAAATCATTAATTTTGTTAAATTCCCAAAATAAATATAAACTTTTACATTATATGGCCATCCTTTCAACATCCGATTTAAAATACGTCTTACCCCCTTGAAACGGATATCCACAAAAGTCGTTTGGTTGGTATTTTAGCCTTTGTTTCCTCTTATGTCACGGTAATCATAATCAAGTGGTGTAACATTGTTTTGTTAAATTGTAAACATTTTGCAACATTAACAGGTCATTGCGTATTCTTGTCTTGAAATTCTTTGAGAGATAGTAAGTAAAAGCAGCCAGTCATTTTAAACCAGATAGACAGACAGGTTGAATGGTAATGGACAGATAGACAGCGAAGTAACACCAACAACAATGTTCAACGGTTGTTGTGAACAATCACCACCTTTCTCTAAATTTTACCTCTACTACCAACATTATTCTTTACACCTTTTTAAGTTTGTATCTTAAAATTTTTTTTATTTTATTTTTTTTTTGTGAAAAACAAGTTTTCTTTTTGTTGAAACCGTTTACGTCACGCTTACTTTGCTTATATATTAAACATGTTGTTTACGCTGCTATTGTTGTTAGAAGAACGTAGTCTCGAAGAGGGATTTCAAGCTAAAAAAAACACTATATTTTTCCAAAATGTTTAACTCATGAAGAATACTTCATAGTTTCGCGCGATATATTTCAAACAAATTATGCAGATATACAAAATAGTGATTTATTCAGAATGTTGTATTTTTTTTTTCTTAAGGCACCCTCTAGTGGAATTATAGCAGCAAAGGTTGAAACTTTGAAATAATATTATTTCTAGATAATTGAAGATATTTTTAAAACTATTATTTTTTCTAATTTTATTGACAAATCTTGTTTAAATAACATTATTTTTTTATATATATAATGGGAATACAAGTTAATAATGTCGATTTTTTTGCTTGAAAAGTGCATTTATTATAATAACAAAATGAATTGATACATTAGTCAAAGTATTGTCCATCGTTAGCCACTACTTTTTCCGGTTTTGAGGTAAAGAAATGAATCAAGCCAATTTCTGATACCCTGTTCTAAAGTAAAGCGTATTCCAGTAAGGGCGTTCTGCATCAATCGAAACAAATGGTAGTCAGAAGGGGCATGGCCTATGCTATAAGGCGGGTGAGCCAAAACTAACCATCCACTGTTTTCCAAATAGTTTTTGACCGGTCTTGCAACATGTGGCCGAGCGTTGTCATGATGGAAGAATATTCGTGTCTGGTCGAATATTCTGGTCATTTTTCGTTGATGGCTCTCTTCAAACGAATCAATTGTGTTCGGTACAGGTCCCCTGTGATCGTCTGACCCGATTCAACAGCTCATAATACAAAACACCCTTATGATCCCACCAAATACAGAGCATTTCCTTGGCGCCATGGATATTCGACTTCGGCGTTGAGTTGGCTGGTTGGCCGGGCTTTACATATGACTTTTTGTGCTTGGGGTTAACGTAATGCAAAATCGCCTTTTAACGTTTCTCGGCTTAAATTCATATGAAACCCAATTTCCCTGCTTTTGAATGAATCCCAATGCTTTTAAAAGTATGGAAATGGCTTATTGTGTGACTCCCAATGATGGAGTTCGAAATCACCACTTTTGAATCACACAAACCATCGTTCATAAGTTTCTTGAGTTGAGTGCATGTTGACCTTAAGCTTCTACCAACAATCGATAACTTTCAGCAGCCGTTTTCTTTAAATGAAAGAAGGTTATCAGACTTCCCCGCAAAACATCGTTTTAGGCACAACATTCGACATTATTATAGGGACTGAAAAAAATGTGTGTTTACACTTTGGCGTCTATCGAATACTGAATTATAATGACAGATGTTTACCCTCCAAAATATCATATTTGCTATTATTGACACAAACCATATGTGTTCAAATCGACATTATCAACTAGTAATATTCCCAATATATTTAAACATATATGGTAAAATTAACAAAAAATCTATCACTTACACTGTTAATCACCAAAAATGCATCGGATATGCGACTAATCAATTGGGATAGAGTTTAGGACGTACATCACAAATATGAACACCAAATTTTAATATTAGCCCCAATTTTCGAACTTTAGTAATTTTTTTTATTAATAAAGATGTTGGATATCCTTGCAAGATGTTGGATATCCTTGCAATTAATGTGAAAGCTTTACTTATTTCTCTTTTTTTGTGCATATTATAAAATCCCTTAATCGAATTTGGAATTTTTTTTAATATATATTCTACTAAAATCAATTTCAGCGAATGAACTTCGCTTTCATATTAATATTTTCTGCAAATTCTTAAGTTAAAATTTATTAAAATTTTTTTTTAAATTATTTTTTTATGTATTTACCATAGTAAATAAAACATTTTTGAACATGCATCATTTAAAATCCATATTTTTAAGAAAACCCACTTCAAATAATTGGAACTTGGTTGGTATTGATTGAACAAAAATGCACTCATAATAATAAATGCATAAAAATAAGAAAAAACGTCAAAATAACAAAATCTTTCGTAAAAATACACGAAAATTTGTTCATTTTACAAAATATTTCGTTGTTTTGACATTTTATTCGTAGTTATTACATGGATTATTATGAGTTGTGTCCTAAACATATTTGAATGTTTTCATCTCAATATAATTTATTAATAAAAAAAATAGTAGTGCAGATTTCCAAAGAATTTTATGAAGTTATATTAAATTATATATAACTTGATCAAATTAGATATACCCATTTTTCGAATCAAATTATACGAGATGAGATCCCATGGAATTGCTAAGCTATGATATGATGTGATAATGATTTATATATATATTTATGTATCGGAACTATATCGGGTGTTCCTTTATTTTTAACTCAACTGAATAATAAAAGGGACAGGAACTTCATGCTCTAAAAAAAAGTGTCTTAGGCTCCTATAATATGTATTATAAATCTTAAATATGCATTACAAATTAGAGAATCATCATATCATAGCTAATATATTGTTTAAACTAATTATTTTCATGTTTTTAAAAAATTTTAATGAAATTTTAAAATCAAAAGTTTATAGTTAATATATTCCTCTGCACAGGTTTTGCAGAAATTAAAACAAAATTTTAAATATTTATGATGAAAAATACGTAGTTATAACCCCACTAAAAACCCTGTTTGCATATAAAATGTAAAAGAACACTTAAAAGGGGCGTGAGCAGCTTGGCCCCTTTTTAGTATATATGCTAGTTGCTCAAATATAAAATAATATTAAAAGTGATGTTTTGTGAAAAATTAAAATTTAATAAAAATATGCAATAAAATTATGAATTTAAGCAAACTAATTAAAATATGCAAACAAAATATGAATTTAAAGCAAAATATGCAAATATATACATTTAGAGCAAAATATGCACTAACAAATAATGCCATTTTAACGCAAACTCTTTGATTGGCAAATACATTTTATTTGCCCTGATCTCCGACTTTAGGAGAAAAACATGCATTTACATGAACTTCCGGTTCCTGATAATAAATAATATACTAAAAATATTTACCACCACCCTACTTAGGCCATTTATTTGGTAAATTTAATAAATTGTTACATTTTTCTTTGTTTGTTATAGAAAAACTTTTAATTTAATTTGACATTGCTACGATATATGTTTTCCTGTAGTGGGGCAGCCGATTTTAAAAGCCTAATATACACATAAATTTTAACAATTTTCGTATTAAAGTTTTTCCAGTAATGAAATTTATTTCATATTTTCTAACACTCTTTTATAAATTTTGTCATGGCTACGTCTTTGATATGTCGTTTCTATCATGTTGTTATTATTTGCTGTATTTTACTGTGATTATGCGAATATTTTACGCATTCATGAATTTTGTAGGAGTTTTTTTTTTCTTTTTCTTTGAACAGGTACACAGAGAGTATATTAGTGAAAAATAATGAAACATTTTTTATTAAACTAATAAAGTTTTCATCACAAGCAGCACGAAAATTTCTTAAAATTAATGAAAAGCTACTTTGTTATAATTTTATTAAAAATAAAAATTATGTTTTTTCTACCTTTAATTGTGGCAATGAAAATGAAAATTATTTAAGTTCGAGGGCCATACTCTATATTTCTTCATTAGGGATATTGTCCTAACAAATAATCTATAGAGTTTTTTGTTTTCAAATTTATTATTTGACCCTTTCAGGAATGTGTTGATAGATCTATTACGGGAATTTTCTAGGTTCCCATCATCAGAACACGTTTTGAAAGCGGTAACAATCCCATGCCAAACATCAAACATTCATATGAACTAGTTTACTCACTACATGAGAACTAATATATATGAGTTTGAAGTTAAAGATTATAACCATTGATCCCACCTCTGGTGGATATACAATACACGTTTTTTGTTTCTCTCTCCTTTTTATATTTTGTTTAGTTTGTAAGCAAAACAGGGGAAGTAAACTTAGCGGTACTCATGTAGTGAGTAAACTAGTTCATATGTATGTTTGATGTTTGGCATGGGATGTTACCGCTTTCAAAAACGTGTTCTGATGATGGGAACCTAGAAAATTCCCGAAATAGATCTATCAACACATTCCTGAAAGGGTCAAATAATAAATTTAAAACAAAAAACTCTATAGATTATTTGTTAGGACAATATCCTAATGAAGAAATATAGAGTATGGCCTCGAACTTGAATAATTTTCATTTCATTAATGAAAAGCTTATAATGTTTATGAAACTAGTAATCTGTTCATTGATTGAACGAAAACTTTTAATACGCAAATTGATAGTTTTCCATAAAATTTTATGAAAAATTGCATTAGTTTAATGGAAAGTTTCAACGGACGAGTTAAAATGCAACTGGTAGCGGCAAATTTTAAGGATTATCGGTAACCCTAATACAACTGTGCTAGTATGACTTATTATAATTTAGTAATTCGTTTTTCTTTAATCTTTGATGTCATACATAAATTTTTGCCATTATATATTAAAAATTGGAAAATACTTCTTATATAAAAACTAAGGAAAATTGTATTAAATTAATTAAAATTGGCAAATTAATAAAATGTTCGATTTCAGAATTTTAAATCCACGAAACCGTCAGCTCTTAAAGCATGTTTTTTTTTTTAACAGCAACTTCATTGCTTCATTGCTTCAATGCATAAATATCATTAATATCATGCAGATAATTCTTCGAGTGTACATTCTATACCTTTCGCTCTGTTTGCTTTTAATTTCACGTTATATACGCAGAAAAAAACTGGGGGAATATTATCGAAGTGCTTAGTAATTATACAACTATGTATATAAGTTTCAAGTTAGTTTTACATAGTTCTAGTAAAATATTTTCAATATTTTGTGAAATATATGCAGACCTAGTAACAAATTTCTAAAAAAAATTTATATATTTTACAAGAATTTGTAAAACTACTTGAAACTTATGTAGTTGTATAATTACTAAGCACTTTCATAATATTCCCCCAGTTTTTTTTCTGCGTGTAGCCTTACTGCTGTAAGCAATACATTTATATATATATATGTTATTTGTACCAGTCAAGCCAACATTTTTCATTTAGGGTTAATAGTTGAGAAGAGCCAGAAGAGGTTTCTTTAAATTTCTAGTCATTTTTGTTGTTGTTGGTATATTTGTGCTCTTTGTCTGTTTTTTTTTTTTTTGTCTTAGTCTTAACAAAGTTTTAAGTGGTTATTGTCCTGTAAAACACTTTCAAATTATTTTTCTTGTGAATATTGTAAATAAATATTTAATAAAAATGACTTGGTAAAATGTAGAACAAACTTACTTGTGCATTAAATTATTAGTTTTTATTGTTGAATATTTCAATTCGTTTAATTTGTTAAGAATTTAAAGAAACACAGTAAAGAAATATATTAAAATTTTAATAAAGGAAGTAATTACGTAAACTTTATAGGGTTGTCACTCGAATAAAAATTATTCGATTAATCGAACGAACAAAGCGAAAATTCTAACGAACAATTTAAAAAACATGATTTTTGAATAACGAATAATTTAAAGAAATTTTAACGATTAATCACATAAAACGAATAATTAAAAAAATACTTCTTTTAATAAAATTTTCAAAATTTAACAATTTTGAGAAAATTTATATAAAAAATGGTAATGGGCAAAATAAAATCAAAACTCTATTGAAGAAATAACTGAAATTTTAATCGTTTTAAAAGATATGGACTCTTTAATAATGGGTAAAGATATATGATTTGACATTGAAGCAAAAAATTCAACACACTTAGAATACTTTGTAGGTAAAGATCATTGCAAATGTAGTTAAAAACAATTAAAATTTCACTTGAAAAAAGGATGACTAACTTTTAAGTTAATTCCAATGACATTGTCATTTGTTTTTTGCGTTTAAAAAATATGAACCACAATTGTAATAAAAATAACCCACATCTACAGTGAAATATAAATAAACAAACATTTATTTCTGTTGTGAAAGGCGTGGTAGAGAAGAATGAATGTATTTTCTAAAAATCATAATTACATTGTAAATTTTCAATTTTATGAATCAGACTGCGCAGTTGTTGGTAGTGAACCTTCGTCAGCGACCCTGTTTTTTTGAATAATGTAATATTTGTTATGTTTTTATTTGTTCGATTGCGTCTATATGAAATTTTCTGTGCAATCACTGTACCGTGGGTATAGATAAACTGATTTCTAATGCTACATGCACTCGCATTACACGTTAGACAGAGCGCTTTAGCGCACTGATCTATCGTCGGGTCGAGTTTTTATTTGTTTTATTTTTTTAAATCAAAAAAAAAAAAAAAAAAACTACTGTATAAAATTAATGTAAAATTATAACATAGTAATTTGATGTGGTTTATTTTTTTAAAATGAACTACAATTGTAGCCAAAAAATGAAATTTCTTTACAAATGATTGTTTTTTTTACTTCAAATAAATGTACTGTATTACAAACTACAAAACAACTACAAATATGTACAGCAGAAGTTCCCTGAGTGCAGATAAAGTGCTGTCGTTGAAATATAGCATGACTTTCGAAGTTTAAAACTAAAAAAAATATAGCTGTTTTACAACGAACCACCATTATTATAAAAATGAAACCACATCTGAAATGAAATATAAATATACAAACATATATTTGTTTTTTTCTTTTTAAATAAAAAAAACTATTATATAAAATGAATGTAAAATCATAATATAGTAATTTGATGTGGTTTGGTTTTTTAAATGAACTACAATTGTAGCCAAAAAATTAATTTCTTCTACAAATGATTGTTTTTTTACTTTTAAATAAATGTACTGTATTACAAACTCAAACAACTACAAATATTTACAGCAGAAGTTCCCAGAGTGCAGAGAAAGTGCTGTCGTTGAAATATAGCATGACTTTTGAAGTTTAAGCTATAAAATATTTAGCTATTTAACAACGATAGCTAACATCTTAAGTTGTGAATTCCTTCTATGCAATTTCTACAGTATCTGAAATAAGATCTTAACAGTTCGATATACTAAAACTGTGGTAGATATATATATTTAAACTTTCTCACGATTTTCAAAACTATATTTTCTAATCACGAGATAACAATCCCAAACGGCGTATTACTAATAAATCGTTTGGCGTTACTGATAATAATCCATGCATAAAAATACGAAAAAATGTCAAAATAACAAGAACTTTCGTAAAATACACGAAAATTTGAGTACACTCATGCTAAAAGTACGAAAAATGTCAAAAGAACGAAATCGTTTGTAAAATAAACTAACTTTCATTTATTTTACAAAATTTTTGGATATTTGAATTTTTTTTTATTTTTACGCATGGATTATTATCAGTATATACAGTCTAAAATGATTGCATTTGAGAATTGGTATTTTTGTAATATACAAATTAATGCCAATATTCATAAAATGTTGAGACAATATGGTAATACATTAATACATTTATTATTTATGCATTTTTGAAATTATTTTTTTTTTTCGTTATTCGTTCCACTAATCGAATAATTTTTAAAAGTTATTCGTTTGATCGTTGGATCAAAAATTATTCGGTTGGTTATTCGAACAAAATAAAAACACAAATAATTAACAACTCTAATACTTATGTTTTTTACATTGCTGAAATTTACCTAATATGACTAAATGTATTTATTAATACAAAAAAATACGCAGTAAAAAAATGAATGTCTAGAAATAAAAATTAAAGCAGAACTGCTTTGAATAAATGAATATCAGTACAAACTATTAAAAAAACAAATGTATTGTTTCAGTTTTGATACATTTCTCTTCAGTCTAAAGCCGAACACTATGCACTTATTAACCCTTTAACGTCCAAATTAAAACTGGCATTGAAAAACTGATTTAAAGTAGTTTAAAGAATAAATAACGTTAAATTAGACTACAAAGTGGAGAAAAATAATTAAAATATCCACATATGTCCTGTTACGGGATAAGTCCCCAAATGCGGGTTTGAAAATGTAAAAAAATCCTGGGAAGCTTGGAATCAAATTTGGGTGAATGAGCATCGAAAATACAGAACAATAGGGTTTCCAGCCAAATTGGACCAGTATTTCACGCGATAATCAAAAAACGTGGAAGTCATCGGTGAGCGATTCTGAAAGAGCATCGAAAATCCAGAACAATAAGGTTTCCAGCCAAATCGGACCAGTATTTAACGAGATAATCAAAAAACAGGGAAGTCGTACGAATTTCCAGAAAAAAAAACTGAAAAATATCGTCACAATGTCCTTTTCTTGAAAATATTCATAATTTCGAAAGTAGTAAAGATATCCTAATGAAACTTGTCAGCCCAGTAGAGAATAACTCCAATGTTTTCTGAGTATTAATAAGAAATAAAAATAATTTTCGAAATTCTTATAGATTGGTTAGCAGCAGACGGAAATATATAGTAGGTCCATTAAATAGTCTTAATTTCATTCTATCATCCGGTAAAAAATTCGTTTAGATATCTCAACTCGTTTCCGAGTTATTGCAATTTAAAAAAAATCTGTCCAGGAAAGGTTTTAACTCACTAGGGTACCCATAGTTCGAAAATGTAAAAAAAATCCGGGGAAGTTGGAATCAAATTTGGGTGAGAGATTCTGAAAGAGCATCGAAAATCCAGAACAATAGGGTTTCCAGCCAAATCGGACCAGTATTTAACGAGATAATCAAAAAACGGGGAAGTCGTACGAATTTCCAGAAAAAAAAAACTGAAAAATATCGTCACAATGTCTATTCTTGAAAAATATTCATAATTTGGAAAGTATTACAGATATCCTAACGAAACTTGGCAACCCAGTAGAGAAAAATGTCATCTACAATATGATGACAAAATTTGTTGGATAGCTCCAATGTTTTTTGACTATTAATAAGAAATAAAAATAATTTCCGAAATTCTTATAGATTGGTTAGCAGTAGACGGAAATATAGTAGTCCATTAAATAGTCTTAATTCCAATTCTATCATGGTTTCCAGCCAAATCGGACCAGTATTTCCCAAGATAATCAAAAAACAGGGAAGTCGTACGAATTTCCAGAAAAAAAAACTGAAAATATCTTCACAATGTCCGCACAAACATTGAAAGCGAACTGTTCCTATAAAAAAAAATAAAAACTAAGCAAATCAATAATATTTTATGGATCATTTTAAATATCATTGTAGTTGAGACGTGTGCTTTATGCATTATCGCTTACATAGCTCTATTAAATTTGTTTTATAATTTTATTGTGAGTTTATAATCTTTAATATTATATTTGTTATTAATAGAACTAAATGTTGTTATTACTTTACATTCTTATGCGCTTTTTGGAATTATTTGCTTAGCAATATGACCACAACTACAATATTGCTGTTCGATTAGATTCGGAGGTATTTACTATGATTTGTTCGTATTGTTATAACTTCTTAGCCCAATAGCATAAGTATGTAGTTTTTTTATATCCCGTTCTATGAATTTTTAGTTAATCTCTTTATAATGTACCATTCAAAAAATTTTGAGATTTAAATATATTATTAATTATAAATTACTATACATAACTACTCAGTGTCCCCATTTGGGGACATCAATATAACTATGCAAGTAAAAAGCATTGTTTTTAAAATTTTTTATAATTTTTTTAAAATTTTTAAAAACTTTTTATTTTTTTTTCTCTAAACTACAATATTTATGTAAAAAATGTGTAATCAGCTCATTTACAGCTCACGTTTTTAAAGAAAACATAAAAATTTATCATTCAATTCGTAGTCTTAAGTTGATCAAATATAATTATTATCTCGGTAATACATAAAAACTATAAAGTATTTTCTTTTATCCAAAGAAAATTTTGACGACACAAAATATAAGTGTCCTCATATTTGCACATTGGGCCTTAATAAGTTATGGACAAGTCCAAGTTGCAAGATCTAGTATAATAGTTGTAATTTAAAACAAATTCCAAAACTCGAAGATCTCCAAGTGTTGCTGTCCGATTTTTCTCAAATTCGAACATTAAACGGAAATTTTTTTTTTTACTGTAATCGATATTTTATTTTAAATATAATCGATATTTTTGTGTGTCATTTGAGTGCTTTTATAAAAAAATAAAAATTTAATTTTAATGTATTTTCCCAAAACTTCGTACTCAAAAGTTTTTCAAAAATATTTATTGTTTTATACGTTACTTTATAAACTTGTTTGTCAAATATTATCAATTAAATTTTGGAAATAATTTTAAAAAGAAAATAAAAAATATATTTTATAAACATTTAAATAAATTTTTTTAATATCAAATAAATAAAAAGTGGGAAACCAATGTAGCTTCCATAAGTGGTGACCCCATACTGAGAATTAAGTCACAATCGAAAAGAGTTTTAGTAATTCAAGATGACATTGAGATTACACGGGATTAGAATTTGGCCCTCCAGGTTGCCAGTCAACCGATATACTATCTGAGCTATCTCGACATCTTATACTTGATAGATAAACACATAAATGACTTGCTGGCACAAAATGTCATTACTTTCCAGCTTACAAAAAACCCAAAATAAGTAGTAATATGGTAAGTGCGAACCAGAAGTAAACAAGTAATGAGTCTAAAAATGGATTTTAAATAATGTTTCGATCATTACTTTATATGTTATACTTCTAAATTTAAAAAATTAAAACCAAATTTTATTTTTGATCTTCTATCATAAATTATGATGTGAGCAAGATTATTCAAGTTCAAGATCATTTGTTTTTGTTAATCAAAAAACCGTGCAATGTTTATTTATTAATTAAAAAAATCCTTCATTCGCTTATTTAAAGCAATCTTTATCTACTGACAGGTCATTACATGTTTCATTCCGCGTCACCGAGAATCTTCATAGAACCAATGTAGAAGGGGTAGAAGATTTACCCAAATTTTGAAGAAAAAAGATCCACGATTTACCCGTATTGCAAGGACCCGTCAGTAGATAAAGACTGCTTTAAATTAGCGGATGAAGAAATTTTTTAATTAATACACACAGAGAAAAATTTAACTATTGCCAACTGAAATTCGATTACTTCGACTCACATTCGGTTATTACGAATTTCACTCGGGAGGGACAACCTATCAATAGTTTTCACAACAAAGGTCGGTTAAATTAACTAAATTTTAGTTGCAACATCCAAAATATTCAGAAATCTAATGTAGATATCGTTGTACTAACTGAATTTATAAGTTGTTACCACTAAAATACACTTTTAATTTCGGTTGGCACTTTATTTTTCTGTGTGTAAATAAACATTGCACGGTTTTTTCTTTAACAAAAAAACAATGATCTTGAACTTGAATAATCTTGCTCACATTCATAATCATTACTTTATATTTAAATTAAGGACTAAAAATATGTACTTATGGGAAACGCATTATTTTTTGTATTGAATTAATAGGAAAATTAACTAGTTATTATTATTCGTTTTAAAGTAATGCAGAGAGTAAGCTGAAAAAGTAATGACATGTCGTTAACTTTTATACACTGGGTTCAAAATCCAAAAGTTGTCATATGTCTTCAAAAAGGTAGCAATCGGATACCACAATCAAAACCATTAAGGCTTATCATTACAAGTAAATATTTTCCCCCTTATTCTAATTAATATCCTTAAAATCAAAATACTTAAACAAATGTTTCTGTTACTACCATCATCTTGTTATTATTATTGGGCTCATAGATAAGTCATAATTTAAATCATGATTATAATTTTTATAGAATTTCCCAAAAATTATATTAGTACTTGAAATTCGTGTACAAATACACGTGCTTAAAAGCCCGATACTTCGTAACCGGTTGTTTTATAAAGCGTAATATATTAGAATGGAAAATTAATTATTAATTTAACGTATTTCTTCTTTAATATTTTTGTTAATCGTTTTTAAGTGGATGTTTTGTGATTTCAAGTTTTACATTACTACTTTAAAGGAATTTCATAGATCATTAAGGTGTGGAACATGTTTCTCTTAAAGCGCATTTAAACCAATATTTTTAAAAACCCGAACCCATACCTCCAAAAAACATTTTTAAATTTCAGACTTTGCCACAAATCGTTTTGCGCAGGACGTTTTGCCCCTACCCGTGAACAATTTCTAAGTTTTAGCAGAAGCCTGTACTAAATATAAAGTTCCTATATCCAACGGTTTATCCTGTGTGCTTAAGCCGGAGACTTTTTCGGTTTTTGTCCCTTTCCGAAACCAAATTACTTCATTACTCCAGGGACTTTGGCAGGTCGTTTATAAAGAGACTTTTCCCCCAAATAAACCCGCATTTCACGCCGTTCTTTTCAAAAGTTTGCAAATATAACTTATCAGAGCATTAGCCAAGTGAACAATTTATTAAATTTAAGGTTCCTAACTAAAAGCGTATACACTAGGGTGTCCCGTAAAAAGTAATAGCACACAAACGATGAGTATTTAAAGAGCTAAATAAGAATAAAAATAAAGAAAACATCTTTGGAAGGTACTTTTAGGTCCCGACACGCAATTTAAGATTTCAAAAATGGTACGTTTTGCTCAAAATAGGTTGTCTTACTTTTTGTCGAAAATAGGTTCAAACGTTTCGTTATGTATAGCTTATTATAGGAAATATATTCATAATTTTTTTTTAGAATGCTTTTGATTCACCACAGCATTTTTTAGTTTTCAGCAAGTATATAATATTTATATTTTTTGAATTTTTATTATAAAAACACTTGATGACACTTAACTATCGAAAACATTTAAACAAATATAATTGAACATTTTTTTAAAGAGTTTTTTAATCCGCTTTTAGCTAAATAATTAAAAAAATTTGTATTATAAAGAAATATGGCTTATAATTTTTGCAATGCAAAGCTTGTTTAGGGAAAAAATATTTAAAAAAGCGTAAAGCTATTTCGTCCATAATTTTTTTAGTTGAGATAATCAATAAAACTGAATGTATAAGGTTTATTTAAATACCCAGCCAGAAAAATACGAACGGCAAAGCGTTGCCAAGGATATTCTAAAGATTTAAGTTCTTTGCCAAAAACAAAATGATAACACCCGGCAGGGCTTCCTTTTTTACACCGTTGTCAAATCACTGTGTAAACGAAATTGCCAACGTTGGCGAAACACTAGGAGAACCAAATAATATGTGTTCTAAAAAATAGATGTTCCAAAGTAAAATTAAAAATAGTTCATTTAAAATTGTTTAGGTCCTGCCGGTACTCGAACCCTTGCCGACAGATTGGCATCGGAGAGTTCTAACCACTGAGCTAATGACACAAATGACACTGCATATCTTAAAACATAAAGAAGTGATAACAGCTGGCCTAACCGTTGGTTGTGCTAGTTTGTCAGCACTGGCATAACGTTTGTTGGAACTAACTAGCCAACGCTGGAAAATCAAAAAAAAAAAAAAAAATGTTGAAATTTTTTTCACAAACATAACAAAAACACAATTTTACTATTTATTTTAACAAAGTATTGTAAATTATTTAAAATCAATGCGTTAGATGCACTTTTTACTTACATTGACAAAGGGTTATCAATCAGAACTTTGACAGTGCTTCAAGTTTTTTACGGTTCTTAATTTTATAAATCAAATACTGGCAATACAGCTTTTGCCAACTTTAGAAAAGCGTAGGAAATAAGCGCTTTAATTTGAATTTCTGCTAATAGTAACTAAAATAAGGCGCTTTGCCAGTGCTTCATTTTTCTGATCATCGGCAATTTCCTGGCTGGATAGCCTTGCAACTGAAAAGGAAAAAAAATTTTAGAAATACTTTTTTCTTTAATAAGCTTTGAATTCCAAACATTTTGAGCCCAATTTTGTTAAAAAAATTCATTTATCTTTTATTTCGCGATTTTGAAGATTAAAAAACAATATTTAAATATTTTTCTTGAAATATTGACATTAGCATAGTGTTATTTGAGTGTTTTTATTAACAACTTACAAACTCAAAACTAAACAATTTTGTATTGGAATCCGGTCTACTTACTTTTCGCTTAAATATCGTTTTAATAACTAACAAATCCGTAAGAACAAAGAGTAGTAAGTTAAAAATATATGTTCAAATTCTAACTACAGATCAGGAAAAATAAAAGTAATTTTCAGTTATTTGAAATATTTCAGGTTTTTTTCTTTTGTTTGTTTTTCTTTTCTACAAAATGTGTACACATCACACATTTGTATAAACTTTTTCAATTTCTTGTAATTTGAATGGAAATAATTTTGAATATAGACAAATCATTTTAATAATAAAACAAACGAGAATTTTTTTGTAACGGAAACAAATAAACTACAATATTCCGTTTTTGTGGTTAAATTTTTTTGAAACTTTAAATAAAGAAAATAATAAATGAAACTAAAAAAATCGTTTAAATGGTAGTAAATTATTTTGCACAAATGTATAAAAAAGTTGAAAAAATATTAATTTGGAAAATAAATGCATGTTCCTTTATTTCTATGGCCAGGCCACCCTTTGGCCACCAAAAAGCCCGACATTACAGATGTTACTTATGAAAAGATACCCATATACCAAATTTCAAGTTCATCGCTTCAGTGTTTTGGCCAGGCCGGCAATTAGGAGATTTTTTCCCTTATTTCCCCTCCCCATAAAGATATCCAAAAGTCCCGTCTTAGCAGACGTCTCCGATGCATGTTGGACGTCCAAGCCAAATTTTAAGTTCCTAGCTCCAGCGGTATAGCCTGGGCGATGATGAATGAGTCAGTCAGTCAGTCAGTAACGATATTCGTTTTTAAATATAAATATATACTCACATTATTATACACTCCCCCCCTGCTATTCTACTTGCACTCCTTTTGCAGACTTTAACTTAACTTTGTTCTACTTTAGTTGATCAAACTTGATTTAATAAATCCTCTTTTTGGTTGTGAAAGAAGAAATAATTACATTTAAAGACTGCCTGAAAACGTATAAAATAAGGAAGGTTAATAATTTCAAAAATTAAGATGCTTTATACTAAAGACTTGTCAGTGTATAAATTAACTAACATGTTAAGCATAAGAGGGGGTGGTACTGTCTTGGCAGCCAGGGCATTCTTACATGCTTTGAAGTGTAAGATGAGAAAAGTATGTTTAGATTTCTAATAAAGCAAACGATATTATTAAAGGAATGTGTGTGATAAATAAATCCGTTTAAAGATACGAATTTATTACCACAAATAAACACACAGAAAAATAAAATACAATCGTACAAGTATAAATACATTCGTACACACATATATGAGGCAATATAGACAACTTTCCCATAACTACAAAAAGAGAATTTAGTTGACGTTAAAAACAATGAACATTTTCAATAAACTAATGAAACTTTTCTTCACAAAGTGAACGAAATACTTCTTAAAATTAAGTAAAAGTTTCATAGTTTTTATAAAACTGGTATTTAAAGAAATTTCTTCATTGAGTGAACGAAACTAACTTTCCAATAAATAAATTTATATTTTTCATAAAATGTTAGGAGAACTTGCATTAACTTCGTAGTTTTTATAAAACGGGTATTTAAGGAAACTTCTTCATTGAGTGAACGAAACTAACTTTTAATAAATAAATCTATATTTTTCATAAAATTTTATGAAAACTTTCTTTAACTTCGTAGTTTTTATAAAACGGATATTTAAAGAATCTTCTTTATTGAGTGAACGAAAACTAACTTTTAATAAATAAATTTATACTTTTCATAAAATTTTATGAAAACTTGCATTAACTTCGTAGTTTTTATAAAACGGGTATTTGAAGAAACTTCTTCATTGAGTGAACGAAACTAACTTTAATAAAAAAATCTATACTTTTCATAAAATTTTATGAAAACTTGCTTTAACTTCGTAGTTTCAATAAAACGGGTATTTAAAAAAACTTCTTCATTGAGGGAACGAAACTAACTTTTAATAAATAAATTTATATTTTTCATAAAATTTTATGAAAACTTGCATTAACTTCGTAGTTTCAATAAAACGGGTATTTAAAGAAACTTCTTCATTGAGTGAACGAAACTAACTTTTAATAAAAAATCTATACTTTTCATAAAATTTTATGAAAACTTGCTTTAACTTCGTAGTTTCAATAAAACGGGTATTTAAAAAACTCTTCATTGAGGGAACGAAACTAACTTTTAATAAATAAATTTTTATTTTTAATAAATTTTATGAAAACTTGCATTAAGTTAGTAGTTTTTATAAAACGGATATTTAAAGAAACTTCTTCATTGAGGGAACGAATCTAACTTTTAATAAATAAATTTATAGTTTTCATAAAATTTTATAAAAACTTGCTTTAACTTCGTAGTTTTTATAAAACGGATATTTAAAGAAACTTCTTCATTGAGTGAACGAAACTAACTTTTAATAAATAAATCTATATTTTTCATAAAATTTTATAAAAACTTGCATTAACATACTTAAAACTTTCGAATTTCTAGCTCAATTTCATTGACTTCATGCAGATAATTTTCTGAATGTACATTAGTAATACAAAAACAACAATTAGCTATTTTTTTTCGGATTTATTAATATTAAATTTAAAAATATAGTGTTGAAGGGACCTTTAAACGTTACTATTTTAAAAAACTATAAATCTATAAGAATTTAGATTTTTTTTAAGAATTTTTCTGTACGTGAAAGATAAAAGAATCTACTAAAATATTCTATTTAAAAATAAACTTTTAGCTCTTTCAAGCCCATATATGCTTTCGAATATAAGATTTTATCTAGAAAGAAACGTGATCTTGAAAGTGTTCAAGATTATATTTTGAAACCTTAATGTTTTAGTGTATTCGACTAATAAACGAAATTTCTCTGTAATGCGTTGTGCGATCCACTGGTATATCGACCACAAACGGATAATATCTGCTTGACAAGCGTGTGTTACGAACAAAAACACAGGCCGTAGGGATAAGTTCACTACCTAAGGTTCTATGGAATTTTTCCTATAGAAAAACCCTCAGGTTCTGAGAACTTTTTTTGTTTAGAAAAACCTTTCGATTCTGGCGAATTTTTCCATAGAAAAACCCTCAGATCCTGAGACTTTACTATGCAACAACCCTCAGATTCTGAAGACTTTTTACTATAGAAAAACCCTTACATTCCGAGAACTTTTTCCTATAGATAATCCTCAGATTCTGAGAACTTTTTCATATAGAAAAACCCTCAGATTGAGAAGACTTTTTCATATAGAAAACCCCTCAGATTCTGAGGAGTTTTTCCTATAGAAAAAACCTCAGATACTCGCATATTTGAGAAGCCCTCCAGTATTGTCGTTTTCATTTACACACCAATTACTGAAAGAGCTACAAGGTTTTCCGTTTTGGTTCAATTTCATTCCGCATACGTTACTTGTTTAATCTGATCAGTTGTCTTAAAAGCAGTCTTGTTAATTTACGTTCTTTTTTTGACTACACACTGGCTCTGAAATGATTGTACAAAAATGTGATTTTTAAAGATTTTATTATTATTATTCAAAAGTATCGATTAGTCAACAAAAGCAGAATTTTACAACTCTAGTAATAAAAATATAATTTTTTTTTAAGAGAATCAAAAAACTATCAGATTTTGCAACAAATTTGTAATAAATCTGATGGTTTCAATCAAAGAATGATAACATTTTTTGGTGGAATGAAGTTATGGTAAGTAAATGTGCTAAAATTCCAAAACTTATTTAACAAATTGTGAAAAATCATTTGTTGTCGGATTTCATTCTTGCTTAATGAAATTGTCAGTAGTCAATGTTTTCAGAATTTCAAGAGATAATTGTTTGGTTAAATCACAAATTCAATGAGAATTACTTGTTCTTGCCTAGAAGCTTGATTTAACATTTGCAATATCAAAGAAAAAATCTCAAAATTACCGCACTTTAAATTTATAAAAATTCAACACAGATTCGATGTAAAACAAATTTTTAATATAATAACAAATATTATTTACATTGTATTAAGCGATATAAAAATATGAATGAAATCATGGTAGTTAATACGTACCATATGTAGTAATAAGGAGTGAGATCGAATAAATCCTAACACACGTTATCACTTATAACTTTTTTTATGTTTAAAAGTGAATTTTTTTTTTGAATCAAGTTATCTTTTAAAAAGCCGCCACGTGATGTGTATAAATTATTAGCGAAATCGGATCAAAAATATGCTTAATTGTTCAGAACTCAGAAAAATTAAATTATATTAAGATTCTTTTTAAATTATTGATGAAGGCTACAAAGCAAGTTCCCAATACTGTCACTTTTTTTTTTTGGAAATGGTCTGCTCCTATCAATTAGGGCACTAAAGATGGCAAAAAAAAGCTCCTTTACTCACTTTTTGTTCAGCTTCCATTTGTAAACAAGTAATGATCGGATTTTGCTAATAATTTATACACATCATCTGGCGACTTTTTAAAAGATAACTTGATTCAAAAAAAAGTTCACTTTTAAACATAAAAAAAGTTATAAGTGATAATCTGTGTTAGGATTTATTCGATATCACTCCTTATATGCCCCAATCTACGGTAATACGAATCAATATGTTTTTAGATATTACTATGTACGGGGCCATATAAAACATTTTCGAGAAACCATATCCAATATAAACTTATATATGATCATATTAGTGCCATCATTTATATCCATATATATATATGAATATTGTATATATGTATAGTACTCGGGTCTTTATAGTTTACTTAATAATTCGAATTTTTTTAATGCTCTGAATACAATGCACTGAGCTTTTGTAAGCTTAGCGTTCTATTTTATTAAATTTTTTCTATTGGCTTTGTAATGTTATTCGTTTGTGCGAGTATATTTTGCTTGTTCATTCTATCGTGAATGCCACTAAAGAGGATTTTAGATGTCAAAACAAATTTTCAACCATATTTAATGTCAAATAGGAAACAAGGATTAACTGCCTTCATGTTGTGTATTATTACACATTAAGGTGTCCCCACAAAGGGTGTTTCTATGAATTTTCTTGAGTAACAGTACTCAAACGGTGCGTATTGAAGAACTGAATACGAAAAAATAACGAACCACTTCTTAGACAGTACTTTTAGGTTCGGAAACGCATTCTAAGATGCCAAAATTGGTATATTTTGTTAAGAAAGTTGTCTTACTTTTTACCGAGTTAGGGCTCTAAAGTTTCGTTATGTGGAGCATATTAAGATAAAAATGTTTGAAATTTGTTTTAGATCAGTTTTGGTCACCACAGCATTTTTAAATTTTATTTTGGTACATATTAACTAAATATTTTCTTAAATTTCGCATAAAAACACTCAAATACCAGTTTTTTCTTTTTTGTTTTAAATGTTAGCCTTAGTTTAGTGCCATTTATGACTTTTTGTGAAAAAAGTAAAAATAATTACAATTATCATATATATGCTGAAAACTTAAAAATGTATAAATATTTTTCTCATAAAAACGAAAATTTTGAGCCATATTTCTATAAAAAGAAAGAACAATTTTTTTGGCAAAACATAAAATTGTTAACACCTCAAATCGCGTGTCGGAACTTAAAAGTTCCATTCAAAAAAATATTGTTATATGTTCCGTATTCAGCTCTTTAATATGTATCATTTGAGTGTTATCACTCAAAATGTTTTTCTAACGGGACATCCTATTGTTGTGGACCAATTGTCCAGTCCGATGTTTGCTGGGATGAACCAAAACATTCTTTAAACTTTCTGTCTATATTAATTCCAGTTGTGTTTGTTTTTTTTTTGTGTAATGAACTTAATATTTTTGTTGGTTGGTGCAGTTTAGTTTTTCATTGTTGCTGTTGTTTGTTAATAAAATTGTATTTGTTTTTTTTTTGTACTGACACTGGGTTGGCATGTATTTTGTTTCGTACCAACCAACATTAAAGTATTTAGTATTAAGTTGCAGAATTGCATTTTTTTTGTAATGCAATTCTTTAGTAGGTCGTTGTCTTGGCCAGATTTTTTGTATTAAGTTTTGATGATATATAATTTTTCGTATTAATGTTTTATTAATTTTTGTTATATTTTAAGGCCAAGCAACTTCCGTTTAGTATTTAGGTTAAGTATAAAAGAAAGTGGGTGACTTGAAACTGGGGCAGTTACCCACTGAATAAAGTGAAATCAAGAGCCAACTTTAACCTAATTGTGTTTTTCTTTCTTTAAGAGCTAATTAGGAAAATGGCAGGTAACTCCCCACTTTGGCGCCTTTCGGGCACCGCTTGAGACAGTGCTTGGTAGCACTCAAATATTACCAACTTCTGCTACGTAGGGATTGCTCGACCGCCCGACCAATTTTACGCACTGACAGAACGGTTTCGGAGTACATTTTAAATTACTTGGGCCAACAGGGGCCACGATTAACATTGGCGCAGTCGGTATTTCGAACCGATTATCGGTTCCGGTTTTTTTTTAGTTAAATTATAAATTATTTAGAATGAAATAGTTTTTTTTAAGGGATTTTGTAAAAACAAATATGTTTTTGTAACTTGTTTGTAAGTGTTGAAGATAAAAACGGGGTTTTTGTTTGTTATATTAAAGGGGAAGAAGTTTGTGTTCGTTTGCTTTATGTTGTCTAAAGCTGGTTTTTCGTTTTTTTTTATTAACAAATTAACGTTTTTTTTTTAACAAATAAATTTATTGGCTGAATTTGTTAGGAAGAACATTTTATTATAACTTGCAAACATTTGAATTAAAAATTGTGAGCAACTCAAATTATGAGTCAACAAGTTTGTAATTACTTACATTTTTGGGATATGTATTAATAAATTGATTAGTACGTTATAATTTCGGATTTAATTTGGAAATATTATGTTTTTTTACTAATAGACGGAAAACTTCATTAAGAAATTTGAAAAATGCCGTTGTTCTACTTTGTTAGGGAACAATTTATTTTTGTGAGTTATTCTTCTTATATGGAAGGGCTAAATAAAGAATAAGCTAAAGCATCTTTTTATTTAATATTTTTAAAGAAAATCGATAAAAAACTTTTATAAATTCGTTGAGAATAGATAATCAAAAATAGAACTGAAATATTGTGAGAAGTAAAAGATAAGGGATACAAAATATTGTTAAAAAATTAATGGTTTTTGTGAACAGGATGTTTGCTCATATTAATGCATAACTTAAAAAGTAGGAATGGGCGTACGTTTTTGTGCTAGATATGGGGTCCCAAGTGTGTTGGTGACGGGCAATGGCACTAATTTCAGGTCAGAGGTGTTCACGAATACATGCAAATTGTTAGGAATTAGGAAGTTAAATATAACGCCATACCATCCACAAGCGAATGGGTCTTTGGAACGGAGCCACAGGCCGTTGGCGGAATATTTGCGTAGTTTTGCCAAGGAGGACGGCAGTAACTGGGATCAGTGGCTGGCACCGGCGATGCATGTGCATAACAACTCGGTACATACATCTACGGGGCAGACTCCGTTCAGGACATTATACGGGTTTGACTTAGTTCTACCCACTAATTTGGCAAGGAAATGTACTCCTTTATACAATGCGGATGACCCAAGTAGAGTGTTGAAGTATCAGCTACAGCGTTCCCATGAACTGGTACGGGAAAGCCAGGAGAGGGCTAAGGTGGCAGCGAAGAGGATTTATGACAAGAAGGTGAAGGAAGTGTCGTTCGTAGCGGGGGAAAAGGTGTTGGTTAGGAATAAGGCGAGGAAGAACAAGTTCTCGCCGATATGGTCGGGGCCATATGAGGTTGTATCGGTGGATGGGCCAGTAACGGTCACGGTACGGATTAAAGGAAAGAATCGCAAGTGGCATAACAACTATTTGAGAAAGTATTACGATTAGGGGAAGTAGGCAATGAAATACCATGGTAAAACGGGGAAAATGAGGATGCGAAATCAGACCGGGCAGTAGTTCCGGTAGTATAGTCATGTATGTTCCGGAGGCTGAGGGAGAGGAGTTATGTATGTTGTTTTTTTTTTTTTTTTAAACGAGGGTAGTCGTTTTTTTTTATATATTTTTAGAGGTTGGCAAGTAGCTAGTGGGGGTCATGTGCGACCCGTTACCGGTCGGGACTGGTAGCTTCGCCATTAGTTGCCTGCTGGGAACCTCAGGTTAATGGAAGACGGGTCCACGGGGATGGGCTCAGGTGTAAGAGTTCGAAGTAGATGCCTAGGTGTCACGGGGCTATCATAGGGGTAGCGCCCTTTTTCGGTGTTTTCCCAGCCACCGAGAAGGTTCGACTCTTAGGGGGAAGGAGGTTAGATTTTTGTTTTTGGTTTTGGAATTCGGGTCCACGGGGATGGGCTCAGGCAGAAAGGTGCGAAGTAGATGCCGAGGTGTCACGGGGCTATCATAGGGGTAGCGCCCTCTTTCAGTGCTTACCCTGGGCGCTGGAAGGGTTCGGCCTTTGAAGGGAGAAGGTTGAGGAAGTTTATGTTTTGTTGAAAGGTGAGGGGTTGGCAGGTAGGTAGTGGGGTCATGTGCAACTCATTACCTGTTGAGGTTGGTTGCTTGGCCATTAGTTGCCTGCTGGGGGCCTCAGGTTTATGGAATACGGGTCCAGGGGATGGGCTCATGGGAGATTGGAGTAGGCTCTAAAGAGTCACGGGGCTACCATAGGGGTGGCGCCCTTCTTCGGGGCTGACCCGGGCTTCGAAGAGGTTCGTCTCTTGAGGGTGTGAGCGGAAGGTTAGTAATTCAGGTAATCGGAACATTATATGGGGAAAATGGGGGAGCTAGGGATGGTTTGGTATTGCGTTCTGGGATTAAGAATGGGATTTTTATTGGTTACGGAGGTAGGTCGTAATGGCTATTTAATTTTTGTTTACTTTGTAGTGCTTGTTGGGGATATGAGTTGGCCTCTTGGGGGTTTGGATGGGTCGGGTCGCGAGGAGGTCGAAGGCAAGGAGGGTCTGGGGACCAGTCCGGGGCAGTGGCTATTTCGGGTCCGATTATAATGCCCGAAGTGTCGTTGGCAGAAAGGGCGAGGGGTCCAGAGGACAAGGGCGGTAGACGGGTTAGACGGGTGTCCTTCAATGTTTGAGAAGGATTGGCAGTGTGGTCGCGAGGACCATCAATGGCTACTATCAGTAAGCATTAATGGTTTTTCCCACAAGATCGAAGTTGGGGAGAGGAGGAGAAAAGAGTGTGGTCGCGAGGACCATCAATGGCTACTATCAGTAAGCATTAATGGTCTTTCCCACAAGATTGAAGGTGAGGAGGGAAAAAAAAAAAAAAAAAAAAAAAAAGGGGAAAAAAAAATATATGAAAAAAATTGGCCAAAAGAGGAAAAAAAAAGAAAAAATAAATAAAAAAAAAAAAAAACAAAACAGCGATAAAGAAAGATTAAGGCTGACCCCAGAAAAAAAATTTTTGGATAATAATATATGAAAGGGGAAAAAAAAATATAAGGGGAAAAAAAGAATAAAAAAAAATTGAGGCTGTTATAGAAAAGAGGGTGAAGGCCCCAACCTAAGTATAAGATATAGTTTAAGGTAGGCTAAGATCTATATAAGGTAGTTAGTTGGCGTAGTATAGAACAGTAGTACAGAATGCAGTGTAGAATGTTTTGGTGAGTGAGTAGCGGACCAGCAGGGGGAGTTTGTTCGTTGGATGCGGTTGGTCGGAGTTGCAGGAGAGTTGACGCTCAGCAGGATGTGACTTGATCATCGATCTTGGAGTATGTAACGGAAGCTTGAGGGGGCTGTGGTAAATGGCTGGTTGTCCGGTATGGTGTGTGGCCCACTGGAGGCCATCAAGACCATGAAGTCGAGGACTTCGTATGGTGTCAACGGAATTTATATGAGGAAGATCAGTCGAGCATCCTAGGCATGTATCAAATGTAGGACGAGGCTCAAGTATTTGGCGCAGTCTTCTGTTCTAATGTTTCACGGTATAGGCCAAAAAGGGTCGGATGGATGTTGACCTTGCAACCTGGTGTTTCGCAGCTTCTGAAATATGCTTGGGCATCAGGCCGGTGCATGGAGCAATAGGCCGAGTGGCAGTAATTGGGCCGAGAATTTTTGACGCCGCATACATTATATTTATGTGCGGCAGTAATTGGGCCGAGAATTTTTGACGCCGCATACATTATATTTATGTGCGGCCGTATTTGTTTTTTTTGAGCTCAGCGTACCGTATATTTGTATGGGAGGAGGTGCTAATGCGGACTTGTAATGCGGCGTTGAATCACCAGGAAATGGAATCAAGTCCGAGCCATTTATGGGGTCTAAGTAAAACATCTAGCTGAACGAGACTTGCGACAATAACGATGCGTGCATCGTTTCTGCAAAGAGGGGAGGAATGTTGTGGACCAATTGTCCAGTCCGATGTTTGCTGGGATGAACCAAAACATTCTTTAAACTTTCTGTCTATATTAATTCCAGTTGTGTTTGTTTTTTTTTTTGTGTAATGAACTTAATATTTTTGTTGGTTGGTGCAGTTTAGTTTTTCATTGTTGCTGTTGTTTGTTAATAAAATTGTATTTGTTTTTTTTTGTACTGACACTGGGTTGGCATGTATTTTGTTTCGTTACCAACCAACATTAAAGTATTTAGTATTAAGTTGCAGAATTGCATTTTTTTTTGTAATGCAATTCTTTAGTAGGTCGTTGTCTTGGCCAGATTTTTTGTATTAAGTTTTGATGATATATAATTTTTCGTATTAATGTTTTATTAATTTTTGTTATATTTTAAGGCCAAGCAACTTCCGTTTAGTATTTAGGTTAAGTATAAAAGAAAGTGGGTGACTTGAAACTGGGGCAGTTACCCACTGAATAAAGTGAAATCAAGAGCCAACTTTAACCTAATTGTGTTTTTCTTTCTTTAAGAGCTAATTAGGAAAATGGCAGGTAACTCCCCACTTTGGCGCCTTTCGGGCACCGCTTGAGACAGTGCTTGGTAGCACTCAAATATTACCAACTTCTGCTACGTAGGGATTGCTCGACCGCCCGACCAATTTTACGCACTGACAGAACGGTTTCGGAGTACATTTTAAATTACTTGGGCCAACAGGGGCCACGATTAACACTATTACACATAGTATCCCAGCAAAACTTTCTATTACCCGGTAATAAGTTGGGGAATAAGAAATTAAGGTCGGTATCTGAGTTCTTTTCTATAACTGTATTATTTTAACAATCTTTTTGATGTTTTAATAAAAATATATTTTACACAATTTATAAATTTGATGAAGAAAATATTTTTCAAACTTAAACATATAATTTTTTTTATCACGAAAAGAAAAGTAAAGAAAAATGCAATTGCTGACTTTGTAAAGATGTTAATTCGTAACTTTCAGTTTTTTTTGTTTTACGAATTTTTAAAACAAAACTTAATAAAATTGTGAATATAAAGAAAAATAAATCAATACTAAATGCATATTTTTAAGTTTTAAGTAGATATTTTACGACTTTAAATACATATTTTATGTACATGAAGTACGAATGTAAATGCGTTAACTTCCGAGTCCTACACACAGTGAAATGAAGTGCCAACCGAATTGAAAAGTGTATTTTATTGGTAACAACTTATAACTTCAGTTAGTACAATATCGTATTGATCCATAATAAAGACCGTATAGTTATTAGTTTAAATTATTTTGTATGGAAAGGACATGTAAAGTTTTTTTTGATTTTAAAAAAATCTGTAAGTCTTCTACTTAATAATTTTGCGAATAAAAATTTGATTTTTTTCCTGGAAAATTGTTTTTTTTTTTTTTTGTGTTTTACTCACAAAAAGAGTACATTTTTAGATTTAACAATATTTTTTTAAATTGATATTTATATATTATGTCCTGTGGTTCCTATTGGGAACAAACGGCCACAACGAATTTATTCCATTCGGACCGGTTGGATGATATTCTCTTCACTTCTCACCAGCTTTGATCAGTAGATATGACTTCTATATTCAGTTGACGGCGCCATGTGTGAGACGGTCTGCCTACTCTTCTCGCCCTACCCTGTGGGTTTCACTCAATGGCGATTTTAGCAACGTCACCTGGAGGTCTGCGCAGCGTGTGGCCAATCCAACGCCATTTGCTATTCATTATTTCTATATGGATTGCCCGCTGGTTTGTTTGTCTCCAAAGTTCTCCATTGGATATGGTGTTAGGCCAAAAAACTTTTAGGATTCTTCTGAGACATCGATTAACAAACACTTGTAGGGAGTTTATCTCGTGTTCTGTTGTCTTGCACGTCTCGCATGCATAATGCAGCACAGATTTGACACAGGAGTTAAAGATGCTTATCTTAGTGTACCTGAATAATGCAGAAGATTTCCATATCGACCGGAGGGTACCGAATGCTTGGCTTTAAATATTCGATACGCAACATCAATTCAATATTTCCTATGCGAAATTTGTTATTGTTCACGGTATTGCAGCGCATTACTTTACTCTTGCCAATGTTTATTTTCAGGCCAGCTTTTGCTGCCTCTGTTTCGAGACACTTTAGCTTTGATTTCATATTTTCATAGCTGTGGGAAAGTAAGCAGATATCGTCTGCGTACTCAAGGCTCTCGAGTTGTTGGTTGCGACCCCAGCTGATACCTCTATTTACTCTAGTAGCATTGCGAACTATAACTATAATTTTATAAATAAATTACAAGTAGTACTTTATTGGATAAAAATAAAAAGTATTGATTTGTAAAGTATTTTCAATATTTTTTTTTAAATTTGTTAATTAAAAAACTTATTAGATAAAATTGTATCAAATTATGTAGTTTGATCATATTTGATAGACCCATTCTTCGAATAGAACTATATGAGATTATATCCCATGAGATACCATGAGATCAGCTTATGTTTGTCATTTTTCGGATCAGATGAGATGTGATGTTTAGTTATATGTGATACTATATATAATCATATATGATTATATCGAAACTTTTTTCGTCGGGTTTATTAAAATTTTATGTAGAGTTATACCCTAAAAATATTTAAACATATGAATTTGGTGGTACTAATGGGCAGTCAATAATATCAACAGTTGCGAAGTGATGCAAGGGTTAGGATTTTTTAAATTATTGCCACATAACATGTTCCGTAATAGCAACCTAATAGCGAGATTTTGCTGGGATGTATATAAGGTTATAACTAAATTTTTGTCATAATATGCGGTATGGGATATATTCTATTAATAATCCTTTGAGACTCAGCGTACAGGATTGCGAGAGCTTTGACATTTTCTCCTAAAACTGCGAATATTTCCAATATTAATAGATTTATTAAGATGAAAAAATAACAAAATTTTACAATTTGTTATAAATATTAAAAAACATTTGGAATTTTAAAATATAAACAACTTTAAAGACTTGAAGATCTTATTTCAAAAACACTTTAATTTTAATAATCAAAGAGAATATAATTGTCAAGTTATTGTCAATATGTTATGAGTGTTAATGCTATTTGTATTTTTAGTTATTATTAAAAAGTTATACCCCTATGGTATACGCATATAAACAGTACTAATTACCAACATCAAAAGAAATTTTTTTTATTTTTCTCTTCCCTACAATCATAATAATACGATATAACGACTGGATCATTTTCGTATTTCGGCAGACTTCCCTGCTGAGAGCAATTGTTTCTTAAAGTGCATATTTCAAGAAATGCGAAAGCAATTTAATAGAGTTTTTTTATGATTCATCAGTAGTTTATTAAATTTTTTTTGTGGCAAATAAGTAGTTAATCTATCAACAATTGATATATTTTTAACGAAAAAACAGAAAAAAGCGTATGCGTAATATTTGTTAATATATTGGCCATATTTCTTAAGTTTTTCTACAGCAATTATATTTTTGTTAAATATTAAAAATTAAAAGAACTTTAGAGTTTTAAATTGATACATAGAAAAAGGGAGTTTGATGGTGTGCATCTCCCAAAAGCAATGCTTGAATAAAAAGCCCAGCCTTTCAATAGTCTACTTCAACTTCTTTTTGGGACGCAAGTTGTTGGTGTGACCACACTTCTTCTTGCGACAGTTGGTAGCACGTGGATGGAGACGGGCGTAACACTTACGGCAGATCATTTTGTCGCAATTGTATTTTTGTGCCAAAATACGCAAAGAGGGTTCAATGATACCACCACGAAGACGGAGTACCAAATGTAAAGTAGATTCTTTTTGGATATTGTAGTCGTGCAAGGTGCGACCGTCTTCTAATTGTTTGCCAGCAAAGATCAAACGTTGTTGATCTGGTGGAATACCCTCCTTGTCTTGGATTTTAGCTTTGACATTTTCGATGGTGTCGGAAGACTCGACTTCCAAGGTAATGGTCTTACCAGTTAAAGTTTTGACGAAGATCTGCATTTTTCTTCAGAAACGTGCAGTCCAATTCTAATCAAAAAAAAAAAAACGTTGCTTTGCCTTCAAATTTTAATTGTAATTAATTCTTTAAATCAAGAACATTTTTTTACGCTAATATATAATTAAAAAATAAATTCACATTAGTAAATCATTTTAAAATTTGTAATTTCATGGGAAGCCCAACTCCTCTTTGTCCTACTATCGCCTTTATTCTAGGACTATGAGGAACGCTAAAACAATTTTTGAACAACATTATTAAATAACCTTGCAAAAAGTCTTGAATGTGATGATTTATTTTAATGCTTATTTGTTTTTTGCTTTCGGTACCACGCCCATTTATCCCATTCCGACAATTTTCAGTTCGACTACTAATATTTGTAATTGATGGACTCGTACAAAATTTGAAGGCTATATAGCTAATATAGAACCCTAGATATTTAATATTAATATTAATTTTGTATGATCCCGCCCAATTTTCCCATGACTATTCGTAATATAATTATATTACGAATAGTCATGGGAAAATTGATTATAATCAATGTGCACAAATTTCTAAGACTCTGGCTATTATAGAACTGTAGATATATGATATTAAATATTTACTTTGTATGGGAGCTGACACGCCCACTGGTCCGATCACGCCCATTTTTAGATGTTGGCCGATTCTCAGACCTACTCAATATGCTCAGAAAAATTTCATGAGAATCGGTCAAGCCGATTCTCAATGTGCACAAATTTCTAAGACTCTGGCTATTATAGAACTGTAGATATATGATATTAAATATTTACTTTGTATGGGAGCTGACACGCCCACTGGTCCGATCACGCCCATTTTTAGATGTTGGCCGATTCTCAGACCTACTCAATATGCTCAGAAAAATTTCATGAGAATCGGTCAAGCCGTTTCGGAGGAGTAAGGGAACGAACATTGTGACACGAGAATTTTATATATAAGATTTAAAGCAATATATGTTTTATATATGAGGCTTTATTTAAGAACGGGAGACCCACTGCTGTCCATAATTCAGCTTGACGGACGTACAAAGAAATATAATAGCTTAAAATTTAGGTGAGAGAATTTCTATATTTTAAAAAGCCGAGTTCCGCAAAATGGAGGCACTAATGGTTTAGCAAGTATTGAGACGCTTAAAAATATGTTAAGGAGTGGCAGAATCGGCTTCAAAATTGGCATTCGAGGGGTTTTGGGGTCGCTTAGCTAGAGGCTGGCATCAGATTCTCAAAATTTAAAATGGTTAATATTTTCTTTAAAAAGATTTGGTTTCGTATCATATATTTTCTATAAACGTTTTAGGGGTGGCTGATAACAAATCAAAAATGAGTTTTTAACAATTCAAAATGTCGAAGCCAACATGGCGTATAATTTTTCGGAAAAGGCAAGGGTTTTGTTGAAAATTATTTATCGGAATGTTTCAAGGGTCAGCAAATTTGAATCTGATATCCAATTTTTGATATTGAAGATGACGGATCTAATATGTCAGATGACTTTATTTTATGTAATCGAATAACAGATTCGTATGTAGTAAGCTTCAAAACATTCCCATAACTAATTTACAACAACGCCGATCATTTCTTAAATAAGTAATCATGGTGGATTGCAGCCGCATGTTTAATATTAAAAATCTGATTGCAGATTCGTTATCAGCTACCCCCAAAACTTTCCGAGGAAATATTTGAAAAAAATCAGCCACCATATTGAGTCCGTCATTTTAAATTTGTAAAATCTGAATTTTGAAATTTTAATGTCAAATTTGTATTCATTATTCGCATCAACCACAAAACGGACATAGCAAATATTACTCAGAATAACAGACATTAGGTTAATAAGAAATAGGATAATTATTATGATGTTGAATAATATATTCTAGTTAAGATTTTAAATATTGTTATAGTTATTTTTGTTTTCTGTGATATTTTTATTCATTATTTTGTTTCCTGGGATATTATTATTATTATTTTTTCATATTGACAGAAATTATGTCTGATTTCCGGCCTTTTTTAAAATTTTTTTTATATAAATATAAATTTTTAATTGTTAAAACAAAATTTTATCAATCAAATTATAATAATTGTTCTCTGAAGAAGCCACCCAATGTGGAGACGAAATATGGGCAATACATATTTATAATTTATAAATAAAAGATCTTAAGCTCATTTAAAGAAAAATCATTAAATAAAAAAATAAACTTAACAATTAATTGACAATTGTATACCAAATTCCGAAACTTTTTGGAACCACACACCATAATGTATCTTCCATTTTGAATTCTAATTATTCATGTAAATGGAAAATTAAACATCTTTTTGGGTATAGTAACCTAAAATAAATTTTTAAGAATAATAATATTAACTGTCTAGTGAATCAATATCGATAATTTAAATGGCATGAAGAATTTCGACACACCCTTTACATTGCAAACAGTACTATTTCATATTCAATTTATTAAAATATTGACAGTTGTATTCAGAAGTTTAAACGATGGACTAACATAGAATGCACAACTTACCCATAAGAGAAAGTTGTGCAATCGATGTAAGTTACTCGTTTAAACTTATGAATATGGCTGCGAGTATTAACGCATTATTTTTTTTTTAACTATCTGAAATATTTTCACATTGTTTATACACTCAGGGAAAACGTCCTTCATATTGATAAAATTGTTTCCTTCATCATACACATAAGTGTTACATTGGAAAAAAAATCAATGAAGTTTTTCATAAATATGATGAAGCTTTTTCCCTGAGTGTAGGTTTTAGCTATTGTAATGTTTCAAGGCTCTCGAGTTGTTGGTTGCGACCCCAGCTGATACCTCTATTTACTCTAGTAGCATTGCGAACTATAACTATAATTTTATAAATAAATTACAAGTAGTACTTTATTGGATAAAAATAAAAAGTATTGATTTGTAAAGTATTTTCAATATTTTTTTTTAAATTTGTTAATTAAAAAACTTATTAGATAAAATTGTATCAAATTATGTAGTTTGATCATATTTGATAGACCCATTCTTCGAATAGAACTATATGAGATTATATCCCATGAGATACCATGAGATCAGCTTATGTTTGTCATTTTTCGGATCAGATGAGATGTGATGTTTAGTTATATGTGATACTATATATAATCATATATGATTATATCGAAACTTTTTTCGTCGGGTTTATTAAAATTTTATGTAGAGTTATACCCTAAAAATATTTAAACATATGAATTTGGTGGTACTAATGGGCAGTCAATAATATCAACAGTTGCGAAGTGATGCAAGGGTTAGGATTTTTTAAATTATTGCCACATAACATGTTCCGTAATAGCAACCTAATAGCGAGATTTTGCTGGGATGTATATAAGGTTATAACTAAATTTTTGTCATAATATGCGGTATGGGATATATTCTATTAATAATCCTTTGAGACTCAGCGTACAGGATTGCGAGAGCTTTGACATTTTCTCCTAAAACTGCGAATATTTCCAATATTAATAGATTTATTAAGATGAAAAAATAACAAAATTTTACAATTTGTTATAAATATTAAAAAACATTTGGAATTTTAAAATATAAACAACTTTAAAGACTTGAAGATCTTATTTCAAAAACACTTTAATTTTAATAATCAAAGAGAATATAATTGTCAAGTTATTGTCAATATGTTATGAGTGTTAATGCTATTTGTATTTTTAGTTATTATTAAAAAGTTATACCCCTATGGTATACGCATATAAACAGTACTAATTACCAACATCAAAAGAAATTTTTTTTATTTTTCTCTTCCCTACAATCATAATAATACGATATAACGACTGGATCATTTTCGTATTTCGGCAGACTTCCCTGCTGAGAGCAATTGTTTCTTAAAGTGCATATTTCAAGAAATGCGAAAGCAATTTAATAGAGTTTTTTTATGATTCATCAGTAGTTTATTAAATTTTTTTTGTGGCAAATAAGTAGTTAATCTATCAACAATTGATATATTTTTAACGAAAAAACAGAAAAAAGCGTATGCGTAATATTTGTTAATATATTGGCCATATTTCTTAAGTTTTTCTACAGCAATTATATTTTTGTTAAATATTAAAAATTAAAAGAACTTTAGAGTTTTAAATTGATACATAGAAAAAAGGGAGTTTGATGGTGTGCATCTCCCAAAAGCAATGCTTGAATAAAAAGCCCAGCCTTTCAATAGTCTACTTCAACTTCTTTTTGGGACGCAAGTTGTTGGTGTGACCACACTTCTTCTTGCGACAGTTGGTAGCACGTGGATGGAGACGGGCGTAACACTTACGGCAGATCATTTTGTCGCAATTGTATTTTTGTGCCAAAATACGCAAAGAGGGTTCAATGATACCACCACGAAGACGGAGTACCAAATGTAAAGTAGATTCTTTTTGGATATTGTAGTCGTGCAAGGTGCGACCGTCTTCTAATTGTTTGCCAGCAAAGATCAAACGTTGTTGATCTGGTGGAATACCCTCCTTGTCTTGGATTTTAGCTTTGACATTTTCGATGGTGTCGGAAGACTCGACTTCCAAGGTAATGGTCTTACCAGTTAAAGTTTTGACGAAGATCTGCATTTTTCTTCAGAAACGTGCAGTCCAATTCTAATCAAAAAAAAAAAAACGTTGCTTTGCCTTCAAATTTTAATTGTAATTAATTCTTTAAATCAAGAACATTTTTTTACGCTAATATATAATTAAAAAATAAATTCACATTAGTAAATCATTTTAAAATTTGTAATTTCATGGGAAGCCCAACTCCTCTTTGTCCTACTATCGCCTTTATTCTAGGACTATGAGGAACGCTAAAACAATTTTTGAACAACATTATTAAATAACCTTGCAAAAAGTCTTGAATGTGATGATTTATTTTAATGCTTATTTGTTTTTTGCTTTCGGTACCACGCCCATTTATCCCATTCCGACAATTTTCAGTTCGACTACTAATATTTGTAATTGATGGACTCGTACAAAATTTGAAGGCTATATAGCTAATATAGAACCCTAGATATTTAATATTAATATTAATTTTGTATGATCCCGCCCAATTTTCCCATGACTATTCGTAATATAATTATATTACGAATAGTCATGGGAAAATTGATTATAATCAATGTGCACAAATTTCTAAGACTCTGGCTATTATAGAACTGTAGATATATGATATTAAATATTTACTTTGTATGGGAGCTGACACGCCCACTGGTCCGATCACGCCCATTTTTAGATGTTGGCCGATTCTCAGACCTACTCAATATGCTCAGAAAAATTTCATGAGAATCGGTCAAGCCGATTCTCAATGTGCACAAATTTCTAAGACTCTGGCTATTATAGAACTGTAGATATATGATATTAAATATTTACTTTGTATGGGAGCTGACACGCCCACTGGTCCGATCACGCCCATTTTTAGATGTTGGCCGATTCTCAGACCTACTCAATATGCTCAGAAAAATTTCATGAGAATCGGTCAAGCCGTTTCGGAGGAGTAAGGGAACGAACATTGTGACACGAGAATTTTATATATAAGATTTAAAGCAATATATGTTTTATATATGAGGCTTTATTTAAGAACGGGAGACCCACTGCTGTCCATAATTCAGCTTGACGGACGTACAAAGAAATATAATAGCTTAAAATTTAGGTGAGAGAATTTCTATATTTTAAAAAGCCGAGTTCCGCAAAATGGAGGCACTAATGGTTTAGCAAGTATTGAGACGCTTAAAAATATGTTAAGGAGTGGCAGAATCGGCTTCAAAATTGGCATTCGAGGGGTTTTGGGGTCGCTTAGCTAGAGTCTGGCATCAGATTCTCAAAATTTAAAATGGTTAATATTTTCTTTAAAAAGATTTGGTTTCGTATCATATATTTTCTATAAACGTTTTAGGGGTGGCTGATAACAAATCAAAAATGAGTTTTTAACAATTCAAAATGTCGAAGCCAACATGGCGTATAATTTTTCGGAAAAGGCAAGGGTTTTGTTGAAAATTATTTATCGGAATGTTTCAAGGGTCAGCAAATTTGAATCTGATATCCAATTTTTGATATTGAAGATGACGGATCTAATATGTCAGATGACTTTATTTTATGTAATCGAATAACAGATTCGTATGTAGTAAGCTTCAAAACATTCCCATAACTAATTTACAACAACGCCGATCATTTCTTAAATAAGTAATCATGGTGGATTGCAGCCGCATGTTTAATATTAAAAATCTGATTGCAGATTCGTTATCAGCTACCCCCAAAACTTTCCGAGGAAATATTTGAAAAAAATCAGCCACCATATTGAGTCCGTCATTTTAAATTTGTAAAATCTGAATTTTGAAATTTTAATGTCAAATTTGTATTCATTATTCGCATCAACCACAAAACGGACATAGCAAATATTACTCAGAATAACAGACATTAGGTTAATAAGAAATAGGATAATTATTATGATGTTGAATAATATATTCTAGTTAAGATTTTAAATATTGTTATAGTTATTTTTGTTTTCTGTGATATTTTTATTCATTATTTTGTTTCCTGGGATATTATTATTATTATTTTTTCATATTGACAGAAATTATGTCTGATTTCCGGCCTTTTTTAAAATTTTTTTTATATAAATATAAATTTTTAATTGTTAAAACAAAATTTTATCAATCAAATTATAATAATTGTTCTCTGAAGAAGCCACCCAATGTGGAGACGAAATATGGGCAATACATATTTATAATTTATAAATAAAAGATCTTAAGCTCATTTAAAGAAAAATCATTAAATAAAAAAATAAACTTAACAATTAATTGACAATTGTATACCAAATTCCGAAACTTTTTGGAACCACACACCATAATGTATCTTCCATTTTGAATTCTAATTATTCATGTAAATGGAAAATTAAACATCTTTTTGGGTATAGTAACCTAAAATAAATTTTTAAGAATAATAATATTAACTGTCTAGTGAATCAATATCGATAATTTAAATGGCATGAAGAATTTCGACACACCCTTTACATTGCAAACAGTACTATTTCATATTCAATTTATTAAAATATTGACAGTTGTATTCAGAAGTTTAAACGATGGACTAACATAGAATGCACAACTTACCCATAAGAGAAAGTTGTGCAATCGATGTAAGTTACTCGTTTAAACTTATGAATATGGCTGCGAGTATTAACGCATTATTTTTTTTTTAACTATCTGAAATATTTTCACATTGTTTATACACTCAGGGAAAACGTCCTTCATATTGATAAAATTGTTTCCTTCATCATACACATAAGTGTTACATTGGAAAAAAAATCAATGAAGTTTTTCATAAATATGATGAAGCTTTTTCCCTGAGTGTAGGTTTTAGCTATTGTAATGTTTCAACATTTTTCTTGAATTGTTTTGTAGTTAAACTGCTGTACAATTCTACTGCAAATGGAGAATTTAAAAATAAAATAAAAACTGATGCCGCGTTTGTCAAATGTTTAAATCAGTAGTCTGGTATTGTACACATGCTGACATAAAAATCTGTAGTTTGTTTTAGATTCATTTGTAAGTATTTGTTTGTGAGTATGTACAATTTGCAAGTGGTATTTTGTAAAACTATACCTATTTTACCCACTAACCAAACGTACTATTGTGGCGAGCAATTGTTGATCCTTTGTTCAAATGCAACATACATTCCATATATTGTTTTTTTATTTTTAGTTTGTGATGTATAATATGTGACCCTTGAAAACTTTTTAAAGCGTAAGTCTGATAAGAAGTGGAATTTTCGTGACCATTGTAAACTGAAGTGCTCTCAATATCCAACTATGAGATAAAAGTTTTTTCACAAAAATGTGAAAAATATTTTACATTGTGTAAACAAATTTTTATATTTTGTAAGAAAAAATTATGATTTTAAAATCTGAGCTGGATCAAAAAATTCCTATAGAATTCCATTATTGATTGGTTTGAAAAACTATTTTTTTCGGGGATTATTTTATAATGCGTGAGGCTGCTCGAAAAAAATTAAAATCGGGCTCTAATCTAAATATTGGTTTGTTCAATAACAATTTTAAATGAATTAGAAAAAAATAAATGTTTTATTAGTTTTTTGTTTTTATATCAATAAAATTTTGTTTACAATTAGAATACTATGTAGGTAAAGACCACTGCAATTGTAGTTGAAAACAAATTAAATTTCACTTAAAAAAAGGACGACTTACATTTCATTAAATTCAACTAACATTGTCATATGTTTTTTAATGTTCAAAAAATGACTAACAATTGTAGTACAAATGAACCACATGGTAGTAAAAAATAAACAAAAATTTATTTTTTTTCGTTTTTTTAAACAACAAAAAACAACTGTAAAAAATGAATGTAAAAACATAAAACAGTCATTTGATGTTAGTTGTTTTTTTAAATGAACTACAAGGTTAGTAAATATTTTCATTTGTTCTACAAATGACTGACATTTACATTCAAAATAAAGAAACTGTATTACAAACCAAACAACTACATATTTTTAAAGCAGAAGTTCCCTCAGTGTATCCATTAAAATTTTGATTATATCAATTAAAATTTTAATCATATCGATTAAAAATTTTTATTAAAATTTAAAAAAATGCACAATTAAATTTTAGTTTTTTTTAAACCAATTAGAAATTTTTATATGAATTTAAATTAAAAAATAATGTAATCTAATTTTGAAAAATGTTGACGACAACAGAATTTTGAATGTCTCAACAGAACTTCTGTGATAACTACCAGATAACAGAACTTCTGTGATAACTACAACCGAATCAATCGATTGGTTATAGATTGCAGATACGACCGAGTCTGTTTTCTGATTGTAGCTCAAGTGATTTAGGTTGGACGAATAAGTGCACACTACAACCAATAAATTCGGTTAGTACAAACATATTCAAATGTGATTTCTAAATATTTTGCAACTAAACTTAAGTTGTGTTAATTTCGAATTTCGTCGCGAAACCCAATATTCAGTTGTACCATCCGAATTTAGGTTGGAAAATGGCTAAATTTTTCTCTGTGTGTGTAAACTATTTTTTCTTTCAGTCGTATTAGCCGAAGTTAAGTTGGCAAATAGCTAAATTTTTAAAAATTTCCATCTTTTTATTGGAGTTTTCAAAAACTATCTCTTTATTAGACCAGGGAAAAAATATGAAAATTTAAAGTTTTTAGCCTTAAGAGCTTAGCCAAGACACAAGAGATCAGATATTTTGCATTTTTCCCGTCCCGGAAAAGAATACAGTTTCCTTTCAAGTTCTAAACTTTAGCCATTTTGCAGCATTTCAAAAAGTTTCTTATCTGTGAGTTAGCACATACACTCAGAATATTATATAGTTTACTGTTTGTAGTTTAATAAAAAAGTTTTGAGTTGAGTTAAAAATAAAGGAAGTTGCATTTATTTTTCAAAAAAATATTTTCTTTCTATTTTTTTATTCATTTATTTAAAATAATTTACTACCATTTAGAGACTTTTTTAGTTTCAGAAAAATTTAACCACAAAAACTGAATATTGTAGTTTATTTGTTTCCGTTACAGTTATTATAAATTTAAATTATTAAAAAAAAAAAAAATATACAAAAACCGGATTTTAAGTGATTTATCAATTATGTTCAATTAATTTTCAGTTAATTAAAACTACAAACTATTTTGAGTGCTTCAAACTCCCCTTCTATGGGTGGTCTCTGATCTTAATGAAACGCGAATATGTGATAGACGCAACGGAAAAGATTCATCATATTTATAAAAAACCTTTAAAAATAAGATGAACGCTTCATTGTTTTTCGTCCAGTGAAACTTTTTTATAAAAATATTTTTAAGGTGATGAGTTTTTTATAAAAATATTTCTAATCTGATGAGTTTCGGAATTATACCCGGATCTGGCTCAATTTTAATACCGAAATTTATGAGTAATCTACTAGACCATACAAATTGTCCATTTGGTAATTTTTCTTTTGATTTTTCAGACGTGAGCAATATCAAAAAAAAAAAAGTTTTTATGACTTTTTTTCTATTAAATGATGAAAATGTTATGAGTAATGTTTCAAAACTATTTACGAAATGTTTTATCATAATTATTAAAAAGTGTTATTCAAAACTGACTCATATCCGAATTACATTAAATTCGAGAAAACCCATGGCGAGTCTCCCCAAGGGTTATCTTTTCTTGTAAGCGGATGTTTAAAGAGGATTAGGAATTCACTTATCAAATTCTAAGTTTTTCGCTGTAGCAACGTTCCACGATTTAGAATATATTTGAAGGTACATATCTACCAAATAGGGTTTGGGCTACTTTTCCTCTAGTTGTCCCTCCCCGTAGGAATATCTAAAAATACCGTCTATGCCGATGCTTGCTCTTAGCGGTTTTTCTAGGCCGTCAAGGGGAGCCTTAACTCCCTACTTGTATTAAGTTCCTGGCTTAAAATCTAAACTGTATCATATCCCTGAGTTAGGTCATATTCGATGGAACATATATTTTTAAATTTACATTTGTAGCCAATGGGAAGATTTCCAGTTTTCGGCCCATAGATAGGGAAAATTTGATAATTGCGAAAAAAAAACTTAAAAGTTATAACCCTAATACAAACATTAAAAAATGTAGTTACCTCTTTGTTTATCGTATTTTTACGAAATATAGAGACATTTTTATCAAATAAAAACGCATTTCTTAAAGGTCGATTCATTTGGTATATACGTAACCCATGGCGTATACTCTATATTAATTAACCTATAAATTAATATCAATCATACGATAAGTGAGAAGCTAAAAAAAAATATGAAAGACAAATTTTATACAGTTTGGCCAAAGCATAAGTAATTGTTTGACTTTGTTTTTTGATAATCGAAAATGTTTGTTTCCAGTTAACCCAGCAAAAACTACTGCTTCCGTTGAAGTAGTTTCGTTAGGAAGATTTAACCCTGAGGCGCTTCGAATAACAGTAATTAATGCCATGATTTTTGTTTGAGATGTCTCGCCTGACACCACAGGTTTCGATAACCTAAATGTAATGAATTCCTCGCTTTTACTTAGTGTTTCTTCGTATCATAAAAGATCTTGACAAATCATGCCATCTCGAAAGAGCATCCCTATGGGGATCACAGGATCGGTCCCTTCGTGCCAGTGACCAGTCGTCTGCTAAACCCTACCCTATGAAAACAACTGGCAACTTTAACATTGGCGTGTCATAGGAGGGGGTCATTTGTCCTGCTTTAAACCACATAGTGGCATGCCACAGGACTAACCAAAGATGGGCATACCACAAGACTGTCGCAAAAGGGCCATGTCGTATAAAATAAACGAAAACTAAACAGCTTCCAATATGTAAAATTCTGGCCAACTGGCTTTTTCTTCTTAATAAGCATTCTCGTTAAGTGGTATGTCCTCAGTTTACCAGTCACAGGATAGGTAATTTTAGGACATTTGACATTGCTTAACCCACTTCAGTATTAAATTATACCAATCCTGCGATAAGTCCTTCTTTAACCAGTCAGTTTTAGGTCAATTGACTCCTCATTCCCCATAGGGATTTTATAAAGCATTAAAAATATTTAAATGCATGCGCTAGTTTCAACCACCTACACTCAAAAAAAAGTTTACCAAATATTAAGTAATTTGAACTAAATTTTAACAAATTACGGAATGATTTGGCTCCAAAGAAAATTAAACTCAAATCAATTATACAGTTTTTTTTTAAACAAGTAAAAACCATTTGGTCCAATTAAACAAACTCGTATTAAAATTTGGTAAATTTTGCTTTAAATTTTATGAAACTTTACCAAAATGTTGTATATTTTGGGCTTAAATTAAATATAAATTTTCCTAAAGTCTAGAAAAAATATCTGAAAATCAAGTTAATTTTTCTTAAATTTTAAAACGCTTGAACTTGTGCTAATGCAAAATTAACTTATTTTAAGTTCATAAGTTATACTCAAATAAAGTTGGTATATTTCAAATAAACAACAACTAAAATTTTGCTTATCTGTTTAATTTTTTTAATAGCGTTATTTATTAGTTGATAATTCTCAAAAGGTATATACTTTTAAAAATATAAGTGTTTAGGTTTGCGCCATATTAGGTAAGAAATCAATTTCATTTATTTCTTAAGTTGATATTAACGAAAATATTTATATGAATATTTTCGTTAAAACAAATGTTTTGAAATTTATTACTTAAGTTTTATTTGACAATCTAAAACACTTATATAATACGAACTATAAACCAAATGAGAATTCCAATAGTTTAAAAATATTAATATTTTTAAATAAAATATTTAAGAAGTTATAAACTTAATTTTAAGAAGTTAAAATTGTTGAACTAAACTTAAGTAAGTTGATTATTAATATTCATTTTTTCATACAATTTGAATTTTCTTAACTTGTAGTTTAAGAAATTCTTAAAAATTTAAGATATTTTTCTTTGAAGAAATACATTTACTAACATTATTTAAGAATATTAACCTAATTCAAGAAAGTAAAATTAAAGAAAATCGCTTATTATTTTTGAGTTCATGAAAAATTAATATGAACTGACATCTAATAATTATACTTTATTTGTAAGCAATTTGATTTATTTTTAGGGAAATTTTATAAATAAACTAATTTTAATTTTAGTTCATACTTTTTTTTTTGAGTGTAAATGTAATGAATTTCGCTCATTTACTGAGTGCTTCTGGTTTTCATAAAAAAAAATTGAGAAATCGTTTGATCGACATTTTTCTAATCCAAGTTTTAGCAAATCTTAATTAAAATTCGTTAAAATAATCAGCAAGAGTTGAAAACTGATTTTGCTTATTTCATTACATTTTTGAAAATACAAAAAAATCGATGCAAACAATCAATGAAATTTGGCATTTAATTTCAGCTTTTAAGAAGGCTATGCATTTTACGAAGAAGAAAGTTTTTCTACGGGAAATTGTTATTTTGTTCCGCTTAATAGAAGCGCTCCAATACCCCAAATTCCGAGTTTTTTATTTTTTATATAAATTTTACTTTTAACAATTCAAAAATATATATTTTTTAATTTTCGTTTGAGAAACATTTTTCATATCCAAGTTTTAGCAAATCTTAATTAAAATTGCCCTGCGGGAAATAAAGAGTCGATTGATCCAAAGTGACGATTTTGTGATATATGATTGGGTGGCACGTCACGAAACTGGCGAAACCGAAATTGTTGTGTACCAAAAAGTGTTAATTTGTGTGAAATGGCCAATCACGTGACTAAAGTAATGGTGACAAAACATTGACCAGTTGGCATCAGGTATATAATGCAACTGGAGAAAAGTAACATAACATTATAGTGTACTGAAGCAACTAGGGCCGATGCAGTTGAAGTTCTTACTGGTCATTGAACTGGTTCAATCCCGTTAGCAGTTGATGAAAACCTGGCAATTAGGGCCAAAGAATTCAGTCCCTTGACTGCTACAAATCGAATATAACACTGAAATAAACTTATTTTAAAATTAATTTTGTTGTGCCTTTTTGAAAGTTTTTTGAACAGGTGACATGACACACTATTTTGGATAAGTGCAGTGACTGGTTCCGGATGGGCTATTTCGCAACCCGTACATAATATGACACACGCTGAATAAAAAATGTCATGTTAATTGCTAATTATTTTTCGAAAGCCCGGCGACATGTACCCCTTAGACCAGTGCAGTGGTACGTCGCAAAACTATTCCTGTCAAACTATCTCTATCACAGAACACATTGCGCCTAATATGTGACTAGTTTTCCTTCAAAAATGTTTCTCCAGTTCTATTATACGTACACCTACACCAGCCACGTGATACATTTTTTCCACTGGTTCTGTTGCATATCACATAAATCCTAAAATGGTCATACTTTGACACTACCTACTGCTAACTTATCCCGTGGCAAATTCATTTCAGTCGGTACGGTGATATGTTACCTTGGTCAAGTTATTCGCCACGTCACACAGTGCTCCACAGGTGGCAATTGTCACCTCCTATGACAAGCCCATATTAAAAGTACCGGTCACTTTCATATAACAGAACCGAAACTATGACAGGTTCACACACACAAAGTTCTAGTCACGTGACCATACCAGTGACTGGTCCATTTCCCGCAGGATGGTTAAAACAATCAGTAAGAGTTGAAAACTTATTGCTTCCCTATGGGGAATGAGGAGTCAATTGACCTAAAAGTGACTGGTTAGAGAAGGACTTATAACAGGACTGGTATAATTTAATACTGAATTGGGTTAGGCAGTGTCAATTGTCCTAAAATTACCAATCCTGTGACTGGTAAAGGGAGGACATACCACTTAACCAGATTGCTTATTAAAAAGAAAATGCCAGTTGACCAGAAAATGTCCCATTGGAAGCTGTTTAGTTTTCGTTTATTTTATACGACATTACCATTTGCGACAGTCTTGTGGTATGCCCCTCTTAGGTTAGTCCTGTAGCATGCCACTATGTGGCTTAATGCAGGACAAATAACCCCCTCCTATGACAAGCCAATGTTAAAGTTGCCAGTTGTTTACATAGGGTACACGCAGAACCGGTCAGATTCCCCATAGGGTTATTTCATTACTTTTTTGAAATCACAAAAAAAAAGCGTTGCAAACAATCAATGAAATTTGGCCTTTCATTGCTGCTCTTTAAGAACCTACTTATCTTACGGAGCAGTAGGAGAGCTGTAAGGATGCAGTAAACGGTTTTTACTGCTTCTTATTTTCTGCTTTGTGAAAGATTATATATTTTTCTTGGAAATCTTATATTTTTAATGCTATTAATATCTCCATTTTATCTTACTATAAATCATTATTTTGATATCTTCATAAGTTTTTAATTTTTATATCTTAAATTTTATACCTTATTTTTTTTTTTTTTTTTTTGTATACAAGAATTTAATTAATATCTTAATGCTGCAAACTAATTTAAGAAAACTAAGTAGAAGGAGAATAATAAAAACGTGTACGTAAAGCAAAATACATATATTTCAAAAATTTTAATACAACCGTTACTAAGTAGACTGGCTTAACAAAGTAACTAATGAAGAATATAATTTCCATGACAAAGGACCGCTAAACAGAAAATTATTCGCTAAGGTTTATGGTTTTGACCAAAGAAACATTATCACAAAAAAAATATCTACCATCCGTAATACAGACGAAGGGTTGCTTATTTTTTCTAAGAAAAAAAAAAAAAAAAAAAAACAATAAAAACACTAGAATAGCAAGTACTTACTTGGATAAAGATAGAGGTTTACTTGGAAAATTGTAACAACACAAATATAAAAAGGTTGCCAATATCAAGTTAGATGTCGTTTTAAGCTTAAGGGCTTTAGGAGATGAAAAAAAGGAAAGTAAATTTTGTGTTACTTGACATTTTAATGTAAATTAAAAACACATTTTTAAAGCTTGAAAAATACGAACATAAGATAAAAAATATTTAAAAAAAAGAGCAAAAAATAGATTTGAATTTAGTTTTAATGAGTCAAATACTTTAGGATGACCTTTTAACTTTTTGATTTTTTTTTCTTAACTTTAAATAAGGTCCTGTGTTGGGTTGTGATATGTTTATTTTTGTTGTTGTTTTTTAGCCTTTTTGTGGGTGCTTAAATAATGATATTAAATGATTAACTAAAAGTAAAAGGACCCTTTGAAAAAAATTATGCAAACAAAATTAAATAAAATTTTGTTATATAATTAAAGAAGTAAGGAATATGAAATAGATAAGTTTTTTTTTTTTCTTCTTTGATAAATTATAAACCTAATAAATATTTTTTCTTAACATATAAATATGACCAATTTTGCGCTACTTGTAATTAACATCGACTTTCTTTAATCCAAGGAAACGTTCAGTAATATTTTAAAAGCTATACGAATACAGAAACTTTTAAGTGCACACGGAAAAAAGACACGTTTTGTCAATAACTGAATGCAAATGTGGATTATATATACTATAAGTTATTTCAAAAATTTTCAACAACTGTTAAAACTGATTTTAAATGTTTGTTATTTCTCAAGTTTTTTTTTTAATTGAGAGAAACTACCCTATGGGGAATGAGGAGTCAATTGACCTAAAAGTGACTGGTTAAAGAAGGACTTATCACAGGACTGGTATAATTTAATACTGAAGTGGGTTAAGCAGCGTCAATTGTCCTAAAATTACCAATCCTGTGACTGATAAAGGGAGGACATACCACTTAACCAGAATGCTTATTAACAAGAAAAAGTCAGTTGGCCAGAATTTTACCCATTGGAAGCTGTTTAGTTTTCGTTTATTTTATACGACATGGCCCTTTTGCGACAGTCTTGTTGTATGCCCATCTTTAGTTAGTCCTGTGGCATGCCACTATGTGGTTTAAAGCAGGACAAATGACCCGCTCCTATGACAAGCCAATGTTAAAGTTGCCAGTTGTTTACATAGGGTAGGGTTTAGCAGAGGACCGGTCTCTGGCACGAAAGGACCGATCCTGTGGCACACGCAGAACGCGTCCCATTCCCTATAGAGTATGGACAGGGTTACAAGCTTTACGTTAAAAAGTCTTCTCCCAAAGAATTTATACCCATCTAAAGGTCGAAAAATGAAAAAAGGACTCTAAACTTACAGGAGCTTTTTTATTCATTTTATTTTTTTGTTAATCGTTTTAAAATTTTAGATCCAAACCAATACAAAATGGAGCCACTATGATTGGGAGATATATTCGCTAAATAAGTAATAAGTAAAAATTTAAATTAAAACCAAAATTTACCGATTTTTAAAATTTCACATTTCTTTCCGCTGTTAAACGAAATTAAGTTTTGAGAACAATATTTTAAAAATAGTGTAGTTTTATACAGTTTGAGTGATAGCAAGTTGATGTCAGCGCAGCAATATTGGCATACGAACATCACAAACTTATAATGAGTTGTCGTATATTTTTTGAAAATGTATTTTTTTACTTCTGACATTTACAATTATATTTAAAACTGTATTGCGTGAACTAAATTTCTTCGTAAACACTAAATCAGAGTACTGAAATCGCTTTTAAAAAATTTATATAACTAAAACAATCTCATATTTAATAGTCAAAAAGAATGGTTAAAAGTTTACACAATTTTTAAGTTTTTACCTATTTTGCAAACATTGTGCCGTTTCCGACTTACAGGGATGCAACGCTAATGTGCTCCCTTCGGTTGCCATAAAATATTTATATATGATGGAGGAACCAAAACAAAAATTAATCTGTACTTTTCAGCGGCCCCAATTTGTCGTTTCAGGGTTAAAATTTCCAATTTTTAGCTATTTAAGCTTTCAAAGCTTTCGTTAAAGAAACAATATACATACAAAGTTGATTACAAATAAAAGGCATTTAGATAACCTTTCCATTGGGGTGCAACAAATAATAAAGAAATTCTAAAACAAGAAATGTTTTATTTAAAACCCATTTTTATCCTCGAAATATGCGATTATGTCGCTAGGAATCTTACCAATTTTTTTTATTACTTTTGTGTCTTCCATCTTTTCCGAGTTTTATCAAAATCAGATGGAACCACCGAACAGAGTTACCTTGTCAGTACTTTTGACAATTTACAACACAAGCAGATTTGCTAGCACCATTAGGACAAAAATTTAACAATTCTCCCCCTAAACGGCCTACCCAAACTTATATTCTTAGAAATTAAAAAATTAATAACCCTGTAACGACTAAAGTCACCAGTTCGTTTTGGCCAACACTGTTTAATGCAGCATTATTTTATTCTTCTTATATCTTACCAAAGTACATTATTTTAACTTAATTGTATTAATAATTTTAAATATGTATTATCCGTTATTGAGTAAATAGTAGGTTCGTGTATGTTCTAACAACACCCCTGGTTGTCAATGCTGACTTTTTAGGCTACAACCCTGAGTTGTCATAAGCTTTAGATATTTAAAAGGTTGGTAGCACTGACCACGATGATATTGTGTGTAAGCATGTATGTGTATGTATGTGATCGTAAAGTTTGTGTATAAAAGCAGCAACCCAACGTACGTGAGGGACAGTCGAGTTGCAGCCAGGGACCAATAAAGAGCCAGTAAAGGTTCGTACTAGTAAAAGTGTAGCAACGCATGGTACTGCCAGTATAGGTAGACCAGCATAGATCGGTTAGGTACTGCCAGTATAGGTAGACCAGCATAGATCGGTTCGGAAAGGTGGTGCCAGTATAGGAACCCCTTTATCTTCGTGTCGGAAAAGTAGTCGTGTATGTGTTATCGTGTCGGTAAATTAAATGTTAATTCCCGTGAAACAATATTAAATAAAAGTGATACGATAATTCATGGGTTACTAATTCACTAATAAGGTTTTCTTTTAATTTTGCTAGGTAAGTAAGGGGAACTATCGATAACGCTGAAGTTGTTAACTTGACATTTTTTTTGTTAAGACGGTATTTACAAACATTTTGTTTTGGGAGGGGCATATAGGGTAAAAGTCTCCCCTTAACGGCATATCGAAGCCATTTCAGCTGGAATTTTAAATTAATATGTTGCTTGGCGAAAAGTCTCCCCTTTAAATGAAACCTTTACTGTTTTACCCGTGCAAAATTTATCAGATCTGAGCAGACCTAAAATGATCTTATAACATATATATGAAATAATGAAAATCTAATTAGATCTCAAAATTGGGGAAAAGTTTTAGATCTAATAAAATCTTATCGAAATCTCGATAGATCAGATATTTTAAGAGTTAAAAAAGTTATATAATTTAAACATTTTTCTAGTTGAATTAATAAAAATATTTCTTATTTTGAGTTTATTACGTTTATTCAAAAGTTTAGGGCAAATATAGGGATATCAAAGCAATGGTAAACAAACCCACATTTTTAAAAGTATCACGTTTTTAATTCGGCTAGGCCCGTCCAAGGTGTTTACCACAAAAATATATTGTAAAAAAGGCACAAGATACCAAAATTACAAAAGAGACAAAAGTATTAAGCTTTTTGAAAGAGAAAGTAAAAAATTTTGAGGAAACAAGCATTTAAAACGAGGAATCTCTGGAAAACGTGATTCTAAATCTCAAAAAACTTAAGAAAAACTCCGTTTTTAAGCCCTAAAATGAAAAATGAAAACATGGCAAAAAAAAGCAAATATGAGTACAAATGGCAAAAAAAGCTTATTTATCATCTCTGGTAGTCAGACACGGACATAGATTGACGCGGAATAATGATTTATTTTCTTACATTTGGATATGTAAAAATAAAATATTAGTCTCTAAACTGACTATCATTATATATTAGTGGTGGTATATTTTTTTTTGTAAAATACGTGTGTTTTTTAATATATCGCTCATTTAATTCGTTATATCATACTTTATATTGTATAAAAATTGCATATTAATGTCATGTGTACTTTTCGAGATAGAGGCAAATATATTTTATTTATTCTTTAAAGTGGGTGCAAATAGTGTATACTTTATAGAGAAACTTTGCTACTCACGGGTCTCTCGATAATAAACGAATTCGCACACAACTCTCACTAAGAGAGAAATACATTAAAACACCCTATTTTTAAATAACGTGACCAAATAAATAGAGAAAGGGTCGAGCCAGGCAGATATGGATTGAAAACTTTAAACTCGTTGTCTTCAAAATCATGTTTTTTGAGTTATGTCAGTCTTGCAGTAAATAAGCGATATAACTGCTTATAAGCACCTTAAATTCAATGTATACTAATCCTCTAGCTATCCTCATAACCACTTGAATTATGTTATTTTTTTTTGAGGCTGTAAATATATATTTTTTTTTTTTTTTGAAATTATCTTCCTTTTTTTATTTATAATATTTGGTATCATAGTGTATTTAACTTTATTTTAATTGAAATGGTATACAAGATAAGGTCATTAGGTATTTGTGTTTTTATTTGCTTATTATAGCGTTTTTCGTTCTCCTTTTATAAGAATATTAACATTTGTTTTATCGACAAAAGAAAAATTGATTCTTTAGTATGTTTTTTTTAACAAATGGTGATAAAATTTATATACAAGGTGGCGCAAAAATAACCTTCCCATGTTTTTTGGCTGTAATTTAAAAAAAAAAAAATGAAAAACTTTGATTCTTGTTGAGGATTATTTTTATTTGGTATTTTAATTTTTTTTACATTAAGTCGAGAATATGATTACATGTAAATGGCCGCCGCCACAGTTGATTGTCATTTGAGCCCTTTTTATGGCATTTTCCATCACTTTGGCCAAAACTTCCGGCGATAGGTCCTCACATTCTTGACGGATATTGTCTTTAACAGCTGCAAGAGTATGAGGCTTGTTGACATAAATCCCCGACTTCAAAAAGCCCCACAAAAAGAAGTCTGGAGCGGTCAAATCAGGCGATCTTGCTGGCCAGTGCAAATCGCCAAAACGGGAGATTAGGCGCCCGGGAAATGCATCCTTCAGCATATCGGTTGTGGCACGTGCAGTGTGTGCCGTTGCACCGTCCTGTTGGAACCACATGTTTTCCAATCCCAATTCATCAAGTTGCGGCAAAAAGAACTCGTTGATCATTGCTCTGTAGCGCTCACCATTCACTGTAACCGTTTGGCCCGCGACGTCTTCGAAGAAAAAAGGTCCGATGACTCCTCCAGCGAAAACAGCACACCCAGAAGCGTAAATTTTGCTTATTTACGTACCCGCTAAGATGGAAATGGGCCTCATCACTCATGATTATTTTTGATGAAAAATCATCTTCCTCTTGGTGATGATTAAGGATGGCTTGAGCGTATGTTACACGCGATTGGCGGTCAGCAGCTAACATCTGATGCACCGTCTAGACTTTGTACGAACACATCTTCAAATCTTGTACCAAAATTCGCTGTAAAGACCGTCGACTGATACCCATTTGCGTGGCACGTCGTCTGGTCGATGTCGACGACGCTTCCATGACATCCTCGGCTACATCAGCAATATTCTCTGCAGAACGGCTACTCCGGGGTCTGCCACGCCTGGCAGCATCTCGTGTTGTGCCAGTCTCTTCGAAGCGAGCGGCTAAACGTCGCAGTGTTTCACCAGTAGGCGTTGGACGGCCAGGAAATCTGCGACGAAATTCACGTTGTGCCAAAGTCACCGACCGATTATTGGTCAAATAAATAGTCACCAATATTCCGCGTTCTGGAGCAGTGTAGCGTAACATTCTTTATTAACGTGTATTTCGCATGTGTTTACTACACAAATGTCAAAACAGAACTGACATTAGGGGCCAATCGCAAAATTTATAGCATTTTCTGATAGGAGGATTACTTTTGCGCCACCTTGTAGTATAAAATACTTATTAATATAGAGTATGGCCTCGAACTTGAATAATTTTCATTTTCATTATAAAATACTTATATTAAAATTTTTTCAGTAGTTATTAAAGGTATTAAACAAATTGTAAAATTCCTATAAAAAAACCAACGCAAAATGCTAGAATGACTAAATAAAACCTCAAATTCTGCCTAATGATTTTAAATTGTTTTCCATTTCAATTTAACTAAAGTAAAATGCACTATACTACCAATAATTATACACTCACAAGCAGTTTTCCATAAAAGTTCAACAGTTATTTAAGAAGTTAATCCGTAAAGTTGTTGCAATTGCACATGTACTTAAATTACCAAAGACAGATGTATTTTAATTTTTCGGTCTGTTATTCAATAATCAACACGAACAATATTCTACAGTAATTAATATAAAAAAATTAATTACGATTGTCGTTGTCTGACGGTTGCAAAACACTTTCTAACATAAAATTTGAATAAACTTGCTTAACGGCGACTCAATCTCTAACCTACACTTGGTATCCAACTATTGTATGTGAATAAAGCGCATCATAAAACGTGATAATTACTTGTGAAAAAGAGATAGGATTAAGAAGAAAAAGCATTCTAGTTGAGAAATGAATTGTGCATTGGTATTAGCTAATTCTGTCTCTTCTGATCAAAACAATACTTGTGTGTACGTAGTGTGAATAAACTCCAACGATTTATTGTATGAATAAATCGAAATCAGATTGAAAATAAAAGATGCAATACTTTCAATTAAATTTGTATAAATTTCAAGCGTTTATTAATTATGAATTTCTCCGCTAGTACAATTGATGTAAACGTTTAGGTGGTTGTAAGGCAAGAAGAAAAATGGAGGTCGTCTCAAGTTACGACGAAACCTCCGTTTTGCCGCTTTACTTCCACGGAATTACTGTTCAGTGGCAAGTCGAAGATAAATCCAGGGAACAATTCACAATAGTTTTCGAAATGCCACATTTACATTAGTAAAATATAGTATGTATAAAAGGTAAGTATAATACAAGTAAATATAAAAAAGGTAAGTATAATACAAGTAATATAACAGGTAAGTATAATACAAGTAATATAAAAGGTAAGTATAATATATTTGAATATATAAAGGGTAAGTATAATACATGTAATATAAAAGAATCAATTCAATAAATGCTGGGGAAATTTAATCCAAAAAATGATGATATATGTTGTTCAAACGTAGTTTGGACATGGCGCCGGCCTTGCAGGAATGCAATCTTTAAAATTGGCTCGACGCGCAAAGCACTACCGCCAGAGATTTAATGGCCTCAGATAAGATTCTGGGGTCTGGTGTTGTTGAAGCCTGTGGTTCATTAGCTGGCTGCCTTTTAGTTCTCGGCTTGGGAGATTTTTTCTTATTTTGACGTTGTTGTTGTCGATTACGTAGCTGTACGGTAGTGATGGCTCTGCGTCTTTCTTGATGAAGGAGCGTATGGTGGAACGCGTCACATTTTTTGCAAGTTTCCTTGGAATGGCAGGAACTTAATGTGTGGCTTCTTGCCAAACAATTGATGCAATGATGATGCGACGCTACCAATTCTCTTCTTTCTGCAACATCCATTTTGAGGAATTTGCGGCATGATCTTAGAGCGTGATACTGGTCGCAAATCACACATTTGTATAGGTTCTTAGGTTTACGACAAACTTTACTATTGCGACGATTGTGGCCGCTATTTCGGCGATTGTTGTCTTTGGGTTCGCTCCGATTGTTTTTACGCCTACAGTGGATAAGAAAATAGAATACGAAGTGTTAGTATGATGATTTATGAGATTATGGTTACTGAATATATGAGATATGTTAAAAAAAATGACTATGAGGATTCCTGAGTAGAGTTATCTTCTTTTAAAAACGGTAAATAACACAGCTTTACGATGGGTCGTGTTATAATTCCCGATGCTGTGTGGACATCGGCAATTCGCACATTTGTATCGGTACCAGGATGTGTTTTTATGATTCGCCCTAATCGCCATTCATAAGGGGGTTGTAGATCGTCTATGACTACAACGAGATCACCGACTTTCATGTTTGGGAAGGAGTTTTGCCACTTGTAACGTTTATGGAGAGATTTTAAATAATCGTCTCTCCATCTTATCGAAAATTGGTGATGAATCACCTTAAGTTTCTCCCAGCGGTTGACAATGGATATCTTCTCGATACCAGGCTCAGGGGGCGCCATAATTGGAGCGCCTCTTAAAAAATGGCCGGGTGTCAACGCAGTTAAGTCGGAGGGATCCTCCGATAGTGCTGACATTGGGCGTGAGTTAAGAACTCCTTCTATTCGAGTAAGAACAGTAGAAAACTCTTCGAAGTTGAATCTTTGAGCTCCAGCTATTCGTTTTAAGTGAAACTTAAAACTTTTCACGGCAGCTTCCCATAAGCCACCCATGTGAGGTGCGTGAGGGGGGATGAACTTCCATTCGAATCCCTGATCGATATATTTCTGTGCTATATCGGTCGAAGCAGATTTTATAAAAGTGGCCATTTCTCGGCCTAGCTCTCTGCTAGCGCCGAGGAAGTTGCGACCATTATCCGAGACTATCCTGTTAGGGAGCCCCCGCCTCCCCACGAATCGTGAAAATGCTGCACGGAAGGCTGCAGTGGATAAATCGGAACACGCTTCGAGGTGAATGGCCTTAGTGCTGAAACAGACGAAAACGCAGGCGTACCCCTTAATATAAGGAGCATTTCGTACTGTGGAGGTCTTGAGTTCAAAAGGACCGGCAAAATCTATACCGGTAGTTTGAAATGGCAGTGAAAGAGTACATCTCTGTGCGGGTAATGGAGCCATTATTTGCGAGCACTGTTTTTGTTTATATATTATACAACTCTTGCAATGGCGAATGATCTTTTTAACTCGGGGTTTTAAACGTGATACGTAGAATTCAGTTTGAATCATTCTGCACATTTGGTTAATTTCTGCGTGGACCAGAAATATGTGCAGATGAGTTAAATATAATTGGCAGAATCGGGAGTTGCCGGGTAAAATCATTGGGTATCGCTCATTATATGGCAAAGAGGATTCTGACAGGCGTCCGTTTACACGCATGATTCCTTCAGAATCAATGAACGGGTTTAACGCCTTTAATGGGCTTTTGTCAGCTATTGGCTGTGAATTCAAAAGACGTGAAATTTCCTCGCCATAAAAGAATCCTTGAGCAAGAGTTATGAGTCTGTTCTTTACGAATTTAACTTCATTGTATGTGAGATCCCTTGATGGATATAAAGTATGAGGTCTACTTTTGGAGCGACTTCTATTAAAGAAGCGAAAAATGTAACTGATTACTCTCAAAGCCCTTTGAAAAGAAGAAAATTTCTCCAGTATGTCGAGTTCAGTAATCGACACTTGCAGTGCTTGTACTGGGGGCTTTAGGGTTAGAGTCTTCAAGGGATTTCGAGATGGCCATTGCGATTGAGGATTTGTTAGCCACAATGGGCCATGCCACCACAATGGATTGACCGTGAGATCCTGTGGACGGCACCCACGTGTTCCCAGATCCGCAGGGTTGTCGTGCGTTGGAACGTGGCGCCAGGTTGCAGTTGGTAATAAGTTATGAATCTGCGAGGTGCGGTTGGCCACATAGGTTTCCCAAGTGTGTGGAGGCTTAGATAACCATCCTAGTACAATGGAAGAATCTGTCCATAATATAATTTCAGAATTATTAAGATTAAGAGCAGAAATAACATAGTGAACCAAGTTTGCGAGTAATGCGGCTCCGCAGAGCTCCAATCGGGGCAAACAGACAGTCTTTAGAGGGGCAACTTTACTTTTAGCTACTAATAAGTTAGAACTTGCTACGAACTCTGACGTTTGACACCTTATATATACTGTGGCGCAGTATGCTGCTTTAGAGGCGTCTGAGAACCCGTGAATCTGAATATTGTCAGTAGGGCTGTATTGGAGCCATCTGGGAATAGTTATTTTCTCCACATGGGAGAAATCGGAAAGAAGATTTTTCCAAGTTGAGAGGGAATCCAAACTAACTTCGTCATCCCAATCTAGACCTTCTAACCACAACTGTTGCATGAGAATCTTGGCTCTAATAATCACAGGTGTAATCCAGCCAGCGGGATCAAACAATTTTGCAACTGCAGAGAGAATTGTGCGTTTGGTAGGTTTTGAAGACTCAGAAATTGGTGTAAAAGAGTAACTAAAGGAGTCAGTGAGTGCGTTCCATCTGATTCCTAAGGTTTTCGTAGCACTTGCTTCGTGAAAGCGAAGTAAATTAGAATCATAAAGATCTTCATTCGGCAGATGCGCCAGAAGTTCGGTGCTATTGGCAGTGATCTTCTTTAAAGGGAATCCTGCTGATTCCAGAGTCGATATTAATTCAGATTGGGCCTTAAGGGTGTCATCTACGGTGTAACCGCCAGATAGTATGTCGTCAACATACGTTTCGTTGCGCAGAATAGAAGCAGCTTTAGGGAATTGCTTCTCCGAGTCAGAAGCTAGCTGTAAAAGTGTTCTGATTGCCAGAAATGGAGCACAGTTAACTCCAAATGTCACCGTTTTTAGTTGAAAATCTTTAAAGTGACCATCGGGCCCACCTTGGAACAGAATTCTCTGATAGGGTCTATCCTTTGGGTGAACTAAAATTTGGCGGTACATTTTCTGAATGTCGCCGCTGAAAACATACCGATATTTTCGCCAATTAAGAATGACCGTTGTAAGGTCTCGCTGAAGTGTTGGGCCAGTGTATAAGACGTCATTTAAAGAAACCCCAGATTTTGACCTGCGTGAAGCATTGAATACAACCCTGACTTTGGTTGTTTTATGCTCAGGGCGAATAACCGCATGGTGGGGCAAGTAATATGAGAAAAATTTGTCATTAGCAGTGACTTCGCGACACGATGTTTTCTCCATGTGGTCTAGAGTGAGATATTCCTGTAGAACTGAGTTGTATTGTTCAAAGAGTTCGGGATCCTTCGCTAGGGATTGCTTCATACGAGAATATTGAGTAAGGGCCAATATTCGGGAAGAACCTAAGGACAGATTGTTCGGAAATTCCTTTTTGAAAGGAAGTCTGACGACATACCTTCCACTTTCATCTCGCGTTGTGGTCTTTTTGTAATGATCTTCGCAATACTGATCATCAGGTGATATAGGAGAAGACACAGGGAGTTCTTCTTGTTCCCAAAAACTTCGTAGAAGTTTGTTAAGAGCCGAATTGTCCGAAGGAATTAACGAAGCAGAAAAACAATGAACAGTTTGGCCTATAATTGGTCCACTGAGAACCCAACCAAATACAGTATTGTACGCAGTAGCCGGACCACAAACGTTTTTTACTATGCCCTCAATATTAATGTATCGTTCCACATCATTTCCGATAATTAGGTCAATCTGTGCGGATCTGTTAAAGTGTGGATCTGCTAAGTCAAGATCCAACAGCTCAGGGGATGGGGGTGGCTCAAACGAGATAGAAGGTATAGGTTCAGTAACCTTTGGTAAAATTATCGCGCTAACAGGGAATTTTACATTATATTTCCGCGCTACTAATACGAAATCACATTCGCTTGATGAAGATTGTCGCAGCCCACCTGCACCGGAAACATTATAAAAAGATCTTCGAGTCGGGATCTGAAGTTTTCCTACCATTCTCTCGGAAATTAAAGATCTTTGACCGCCTGGATCTATAAGGGCCCTGGCCATAAAGAGTTCACCTCTATGTTCAATGTGAACTAAGGCAGTTCGAAGCATTATGTAGTTGCTGTTAACTGAGAAATTAGTGTGGACCTGAGCGTTTTGTGCCGCTTGGGAAGTAGATGGAAGAGCCGTTAGTTTTCTAGTGTGAGATTGATGATCATCATCGTCCTGACCAGAATTATTTGATTTCTCCTTCCGCGTCTGTGAAGAACCATTCGATTTCACTAGATGTAGTAAAGAATGGTGGTCCATTTTACATATAAAGCAAGTATTTTTGCTAGGACACTTTGCTTTTAAATGGCCAGATGAGAGGCAATTGTTGCAGATTCTGTTAGCCAGAACGAAGTCTACTCTTTCCTGTACCGTGTACTTTTTAAATTTGGGACAAAGTCTTAGATTGTGATCCCCAGAACACATTTTACACACAGATTTGAGATTTTCTTGAGAAACGAGGGAATGAATCTGAGTTTGGGGAATATTTGGAAGGCTCATTCGATGCTTTATCATTTCCATGCTAGAGATCCTTTCGACCGCTTCATATCTGTCTCTTAGAAACTCCTCCAGTTGAGACCACTTAATAATTTTCCGATGATTCGTAAGTGACTGCTCCCAAAGAGATAGCGTTTCATTTGGGAGTTTCGAACGGACAAGAAACACTATTAGGAAGTCACAGTGTTCTGTCTTTATATCTAGCGCCTTAAGACCTTGTAACACGTCGCACACAGTAGAGTGAATGCTCTGAAGCGTTTTACTGTCCTCTGTTTTTGCTACTGGGATATTAAAAAGTGTTTGAACAAGCTGATCTACTAATTCCCTTTCATTCTCGTAACGGTCTTTAAGTGCGGTCCAAGCAAGTTCAAAGCTATCATCGCAAAGGGGGAACCGTTTAACGATTGCTCCCGCATCCCCAGTTGTTTTCCTGCGCAGATGGTATAGCTTTATGACTGGAGCACAATTAGAGCCATTAATATACAGGGCAGTAAACATATCCCGAAAGGAGATCCACTTTTCATAGCTTCCCTCAAAAATTTCGGTATCGCAGGGTGGCAGCTTTATGCTACTCTCCGAGCTATGTACAAAAACATTTTGTGGAGGTAGGCTCATACGGGACAAATTGCTTTGGGAAGGGTTACTAACCCTTGAGACTTTAAGCAAATCCATTATGTGAGATCTACACACACAATAGGACTCAGAGCATGCATTAAAGTTCACTTTAGCTTCGTCCTTAACTGGTTTCGCACTATCAGAGGTCTGTGAGAGCATGAGGTTTTCATATGACCGTTCCAACCTCTGCCATCTGTTCTCAAGATCATTTAATTTTGTTTCAAGCATCGTATCAGTGTAATCAGTTATGTTTACATTACTGAAACTGTCACAAAATGTGAGTAAATGATCCGAGTCAAAAATAAATTTATCCTGTATGAATGTATGGGAATTATCACCCGAGCCGCTACCGTCTTTGTGGGCCATGATTCAGAAATAAATTTTAATGAGGTATAAAATCAAAAATTTAGGGTTGACTGAATTGGGAATTATGAAATTATTTTCCTGGGAACTATGAAGACTGAGCTTTGTCTTTGTTTAATATAGATCCGAGCACGAGAAAAAAAATGTTTGGCTAAAGAATAATGATTTGCCTTTTGAGTGAAAGGCTAAATTTAAGGATCTATACACTTGTAATTAGTATTATAGATACATAAGCGATGTAGATTATTTGAATCTACTATTGCATACAATAACAGTAAGCAATTAGATGTTGTGTAGATTATGTGAATCTACTATTGCCAACAGGGATTGTTAGCAATTAGAGCTGCATTTAGAAAAAATCGTTTGCAATTTAGAGAATCTAAACTTCTAGATTATTCAAATTGTTTAAATTTGGTAAAACCATAAAAAAATATGGATTTGGCAGTAGATTGTGTAATCTACGATTGGAGACGATTTTTCAGATATTGGGCATAATAATTAGTAAAATACCAATACCTTCATGGAAGAACCAATATTATTCAAAATAAATTGAAATCCTGTTTGGGTTCAAGTTCCCAAACAAATTTGATTTAAAAACAGAAAAAAAAATATACATTTAGTGCCCAAATTAGAGATTCTGATATTCTATTTAATATCCTGGTGTTTTTCCACAGAGTAAATGGGACTAAAAAAACTTAATGATCTGGCAGCACTCTCAAATGTATTACCTTTTTTAGGGATGAGTTAATAATTGTTGGTACTTTTAGTAAATTAATTGGTACTTTTACATATGAAGAATATATTTTCACTTCTTGATTAACAAAGAAATGTTTCAGCTTTCGTTTGATTTTCTTTTTCTTAAATTTTTCGTTTAAAATTGTTGCCACATCTAACGTTATTAAATGAGTACAATACGTTTGAATTCTTTTGTCACAAGTGTTCTTTTTTCGACACTTACATGCGTTGTACCATTTTCCCGCGTAACATGATCATTAACAACACAAATAAAAAGTACCGGACTTATAAATGAGAGTACCATCACTGATAAAAAAAAAATAAAAAGTGTTGTTAATTGAGCGCTTTTTCCCAAATATTTTCACTGGCATATAAAAATTATTATTATCATGCAAATCATATAATTCCTTAAGATTTTGAATGGAGTTATTTGAAAGGGAAATAATATGGTTTTTATTTAAACACTTCTAGTTTTACACACAAATTAGTTTTTTTAATTATTAAATGGTTTTTGCTCTTAAACTTTGAATATTAAAGGGGACTTGATATGGTGTTCATTTGAATATTTTTTGCTTGACACCCACATAATATTTTCAGTTTTATTTAATTATAATGGATTATGAACTGATTCGTATTACTCTTTTCCTTTTTGAAATTAATGTTATAGTTTATATTTTTTCTCAAATTATACGCACAGATTACAGCTTAAATTTTTCATAAAATTATTATTAGCAAAATTATTAACATTTATTTGCTTAAATTTTTCCTTTTATAATTGTGTTTTGCGTTTTTAATTTTGTAGTAAATTGGTAACACTAATTTTAAATCCACACAAGAGAGTAAGGTTAAAGAGAAGTTAACTTTTTATTGATGATCTCTTAAAACACCGTGAGTGTGGTTGTGTGTGTATATAAAGAGTTTTTGAATAAGAGCTTTTATAAAAACACTGTGGTTAATGTAGCGATTGTTTTATATGAAATTCTAACGATTTTCCAAAGTATTTAGATTGATTAATCATTTATTTATGATTTAGCTAATTTGCTGGAAATGTTGTGATTATTTAGTTTGATTTAGATTTTTTTGATGAAATTAGTTAGAAGTAGTGAAAAAAAATATTTCATAAATATAAAACTAATTTTGTGTGTTTAACGATACTTTTATATGAAGAGATTTTTCTTTATTAAAGTTAGCAAATCATTTTATTTTAATGCTGAATTTAAACTGCATTTATTCAAACTTTTGCAGAATAATACAAATAACTTTAAGGTTTTAAGCTAAAATTTCTTTCGTTTTAAAATTAATTTATTATTTTCCCAGATTAAAATAAATTTAACATATGGGTAAATTTATGGCTTGATGTTTTTCTGTTGACATTGCAGATATTTTTGTATTTATCTGTTGTAATTTTAATTACAATTTCCTTTTCCTGGTTAATTCTTGATATAATCAGGGGGATTTTTGAGCACAAATTGGGATTAAATTAAAATAAAAATTCCGGTAGCACCATATAGTAATGGCAAAAGAGCGAGTACCAAATTAATGGAGTAAATATAAAAAATTACAGAAATTAAGAGAGATCGTGGTGAGTTTGATCTCTTTATTCTTGCGCTTTTGCATTTGACATAAAAAAGTGGTTGTTTTTATTTCTTATTAGAAAAATTTTAAACTCAATGCAAAAAAGATTTAGGGTACCGTAAATAACGGTAAATTATATTTCTGTTGGAATTTTTTTTTCTTCTTTTTTAATTTTAAGACTTTTTTTTGTTGTTGGTTTTTTCTTTTTTAAAATTATGTATGCACCGTTTTCCACAAATAAATTTCATGTTTTACTTACAATTTTTGGTCTACATAATTACCACCTTTTGGACCCATACTGTTGTTGTTGTTGAAGGAATACCAAATTGATGAGATGAATGGAGATTTAAATGTTGTCCAGTTGATTTTTTTTACAAGAAATTTTAATTTTCTTCAGTTGATTTTTGTGTTTTTTTTTTTCACAGGAAATTTTTCAAGTTCTGAATTTTTTTTCAAATTTTGAAACTTTTTTTTGCAGATTTTAAAGTTTTTCTTTTTTTTGTAACAAACTTAATGTTCTTTTTTTTTTTTTTTTTTGCTTTTAAATTGAACAAAATTATTAATTTATAAGTTGACAGTTTTTAAGAGTTTTTGTTTTTAACTGTTTAATTTATTTAGCTTATATATGATGTTTATATGAAAGTATATTTTGCCGACGGCTTTTCTTCACTTTATGTCTTATTGATCTCCCTTTGATGACTGATGATAATTAGACCTTACAAGTGAGGTGAGTAGTTTGGTTGATAACGATGCCACAATGTTGCCAATTCTTTGACGGTTCGTGAAGGACCATGAATAAACTCCAACGATTTATTGTATGAATAAATCGAAATCAGATTGAAAATAAAAGATGCAATACTTTCAATTAAATTTGTATAAATTTCAAGCGTTTATTAATTATGAATTTCTCCGCTAGTACAATTGATGTAAACGTTTAGGTGGTTGTAAGGCAAGAAGAAAAATGGAGGTCGTCTCAAGTTACGACGAAACCTCCGTTTTGCCGCTTTACTTCCACGGAATTACTGTTCAGTGGCAAGTCGAAGATAAATCCAGGGAACAATTCACAATAGTTTTCGAAATGCCACATTTACATTAGTAAAATATAGTATGTATAAAAGGTAAGTATAATACAAGTAAATATAAAAAAGGTAAGTATAATACAAGTAATATAACAGGTAAGTATAATACAAGTAATATAAAAGGTAAGTATAATATATTTGAATATATAAAGGGTAAGTATAATACATGTAATATAAAAGAATCAATTCAATAAATGCTGGGGAAATTTAATCCAAAAAATGATGATATATGTTGTTCAAACGTAGTTTGGACATAGTGTGACCAAACTCCAATTTAGTCGCAGTCAACGCTGTGTCGACCGTGGCTCAACTGGTTAAGAGGTGAGATTACGATGCATAGCTTTGATGCTAAGACTGTGAGTTCAAATCACAGTACGACACCAAAAAATAAAAAGTTTTTCATATAGAGCAAAATTAACAATATAAAATACTTTGTTCAATTGACACATAAATTAACCACTGACGAGTCCCAGGAGGGGGACAAAACTGCGGCAGTCTGGTGTATCCCTTGTGTCCGTAAAATTTTTCAATAAAAATGTTTTCTTCTTCTTCTTCCTGTAAAGAGACTAACTAAAGAAATATTCTACAGTAATTAATATAAAAAAATTAATTACGATTGTCATTGTCTGACGGTTGCAAAACACTTTCTAACAAAAAAAAGGACTTTCGATATTAGTTAAAATATTCAGTTAAAATTTTCTATTTAAGACAAAAAATTGTTATATTATATTGAGTATTGAATTAAATAAAAACAATCTATTGTTTTTACCGATTTTGTATATTATTTTTTTAACAGTTGAAAATAAACTAAAAACTTTAATTGTTTTAAACGAAAATTAAGTAATTCTTTTTCTAACTGACTTTCTATTAATTTAATGTGTATATTCATTAGTCTGTACGTAAAAAATATCGTGAGTGTGCTTTAAAAAAAAAGATAATTTTTTTAAATTAAAAAATTTTTATCATAACAGCTTAAAAAAAAATAGTCAATGTAAATTATCATATAAAAATAATAATTTTCTGTTAATTTAGAGAAAAATTTGTCATGATCTAAAACCGAACGAATAAAATCTCACACATAAACTTATAGATAAACGATAAAATTCACTATTAATATGTGACAATATATTTAGTTGAAAAATAATCCTTTTCCGAACTTGTTGTAAGTCTCTTCTGTGTAGGTGCTCGATAGATCCAGCAAAAATTGGTTGGCCAAAAAATACTTATAATAATCGTTGAATTTAGCATTGGCTTATCATAGGAAGGAAGCTGTTCATATAATGCTGCATACACTTCCAAGTAATATTTTATGCCTTAATAACTTCCAAAAAAAGTTGTTTAGTTATAACAACATACAAAGAATCATAATTGGTATACCTCCTTGCTTTGAAAAGCCAAAGCGGAGTTTTATTTTATATGTAGGGAAGACGGCTTAGACACTTAAAACTGCCGAAGGCTCTTCTCTTTCACACTCTGCCATCGCCCTTGTTTAGCTCACTTGTTTAATGCACAGGTACCATCTCCTTCAACCGGAAGTTTTGTCGTAAACCAAACGATGTTGACGTTTGCTTGATGAAAATAGATCTTTCGATTACCCGAAGCGATTTACATCGCAAGCATTTAAAGACAGAAATTAATAAAAAAAAAAACAAAAATTTTAGTAAAATAACCAATATAACATTAAAATACATTTAACTCAAAGTTCATATCACTTAAATCCCCCGCAGTTTTAATTGTTCTTCGGGAGAAGAACTAAAAAACTAGTTTTTTGACATTTACAAAAAAAAAATAAAAATATTTAAAACTAAACATTAAAATATGCCCTGACAGGATTGTGACAAATTTTGCAAATTAGAATACAAAAAAAAAAAAAATTCAAAATCGGTTAAGATTTGTGGTCTGAAATCGTATTTGCTGAAAAAAGTGATTTTGGAAACACTGTGAAACTTAACGTATGAGCTTTATCAAATATATTAAACTCATATTATATTGTAGCCAATATATGATTTTAAAAACGTGATTGTATTTGTCGCATTTTGAATTTACAATATATAAGTTATTTTCGAGTTGAATTTTAGTTAGTTGAATATTACAATCTACTCTGCTAAAATCAGCAACAACGTAAGCTAAATATTTGTAGAAAATAACAGAAAAAAAACTGTAATAACTATCAACAAAATTTGTATTATATTTACCTAAAAGCTACACTCAAAAAAAAAAGGTAAAAAAATTGTAAAAAAAGCAAAAAATGTTGCTGAAGCAGCAAAATGTAAGTCAGAAATGTGCTTGCAAAAAAGTTGCTAATGTCAGCAAAATCTTATGCTAAAAATAAGATTTTTAGCAACCAAATTCTTTTTTTTTTTTTTTTTTTTTTTTTAAAAGAGAGGCAACACTCAGGAAATACTTCCTATATTTAGCGTGTTGCTTTCTTTGGAAAGGGATAGTATAGAGATGAAAGGTGGGGAAAGATGAAGGGCTTCAGACATGGCAACACTGTAATTGCGCGAGATGATAAGTCTTAGAACAGTTATTGCTCGCCACCTGATGGAGAGTTGGCGAACTTATTGAAGCTTTTTGGTTCATAGCCCTGATTCATTATTTTACTTCGGTGGGGTTAATTGCTATGGGAACACCGAAGGTGGACATTGCGATACGTATGAGGGATAGAAAAAACTCATACATATTATTTTGATGTTGCCGGCTCCGGGGATCGAACCCTGGACCTTCTGTGTAAAAGTCCAACGCGCTAACCATTACACCACAACGCCCAACAAACTTTGTAGAGAAATTATACTTTAACTAAATTTATTTGCTGAAAACCTTAAACTTTTTTTTGTTATTCTTTTAGAAATAATTTACAATACGTTTCAAAATATAAAAATCTTCATAATCCCACATTGACTACATGAATTAATTTAATATATGAAAATATATAAAAATAAATATATATAACATAAACTAAATTATCTTTCAACTATATACTTACATCAATGGTTATCTAAATGATGGCATCTTTCTAGAAACGAAACAAAAGAAAAATAACAAAATATGAAATATACAACCCCTTTGTTTGCAATAAGAAAAAGGCTTTGTCTTTCGCTTAAGTCTGTCTACCTGAACGTATATTTGTTTGCAATTTGACCATACTACATTAGCAATCACTATTAACATTTAATTTACAAATACACATTTTAGGCATTATTCTGTTCGTATAGTAAATGAGTTATAAAAGTAAAGAAATTTTTTGTTTGTGTTTTTTCTATGCATTGAAACTGTTGTCTAATAAAACCGTAAAAAATTCTGTAGAAAGTTAAAAATTCTATAAATGTTATTTAACTCTATGTACAAGGAAAAGATAAAAAAAAACTTCATTTTATACCATTTTTATTCATTACGAGAATACTACTTTACTTTTTACTTCTAATTCCAAACAAATTAAGCCTTTAATATTTTTTAAATTTAAATATTTAATTTGGTCTTTAATTTAATTAAAAGACAATTACTTTGACAAGCCGGTTACATCATAAAATGTAAGTTTTTTAATCTGCAATTTATATGTATACCATACACATTGTTAGAGTCCTTTTGTTTTATTATATATGAAAAACAGATACAAAAATCTTCCAAAGTTGATGTTTTTTATATGTCTTACAAGAGTTGTACTTTTTAGTATCATTTTCCTCGTCGCTAATACATATTGACAGGCCGCGACATCTACTTCATTCTGCGTATAATTTTCAATCTAGTTGTCCTACACACTATTAATGTGATTATCAGCTGATTTTTTTTAACAAAATAAATTTGTAAAATATCAGTAAAACATTAATTCAAAACAATTAAGTGCTGAATAAGTATTTATAAATACAAGACGTTTTACTAACTTTTCAACTAACTTATTTTTTGAGTGTAGTAATTTGCAAACAATAGTACATATTGCTAAAATCGACAGAAATGTTTGCTTAAAAATTGTAGAGTGCTGATTTCAGAAAGGTAGATTTATATTTGCCTACAAAGAAATAAAAAAAAAACTTTGAAAATTTAAATTTTGTAAGTAGTTTTTTCACTACTATTTAGCAAATTGTGTGCTGATTTTAATATATTAGTTTGTGAAAATTACGTTCAAATATAACGAAAATTTTTTAGATTTAACATATTTTTGTTTTTTTTTTTTTTTTGTTTTGTTATCTTCTCATTCAAAAGTTTTTCTAGAATGTCATTTCCAACAAATTTTTATTATGTAGGTTTAGCGAATGAACAACTTATTTTATCACCACTTTCATGGAACCGGTTCTAGAACAGGTTCCTGGGAGTCAAAATTTAAGTTTTCGCTGTCCCAGAACCAGTTATATAACTGCTTGTAGAACCGTTCCTAAAGCAATCTGTTGTTGTTTGTAGCTAAAGGACCTATTGCAAATAGCACAAAATCCATACAAAAATAATCGGTTGTAGAGCAAAAATTAGAACCAATTATAAGTAATAAATTATAAATAATAAATTATATAAATTATTCTACAACCTGTTTTTTGGATTTTACTAATTTACTGGGTAGCTAATATTGGGTAAAATATAAATTTATCCACAAACAAAAAAGTCAATGGCGAAAGGGCATAACGACATAAATCGTAAGTTATCTCTCTTGACTGTAATTAAAAACAAATCTTTCAAGTAATCATATTTTGTATAATTGCCTTTGCATAATTCTCATATTTCTGAAATATGTTTTTGTTATATTTTCTGTGTCACAAATGCTTACAACAAATTTAATTATGTTGAATATATTATTTTATTACAATTATATTCTTATCATCTAGACACAAACATGTAAAAAAAATAATTTTAGAAAAATAACAAATAATGTTTATGACAAAATAATTAATGAAATTGTACTTAAATCTAATCTTGGTAATATTAATTTAATATGAACCAACATTATGTGTAATGATATTTAATGAATTTAAATAGAATTAACAAAACGAACGAAAAATTACCAAACAACGACATAAAAATTAAGACACCACTACTAATAATAAAAAAAACCAACACTAATGCACAATGACAAATCTAATTATCCAAAAAAAAAAGAAAAAAATAAAACTACAACAACAAAATTATGCCATAAATGATGATATAAAAATAATATAAATGAAATGGAACGAACAAACAAACAAATGAGATTAAATGAAGGACCGGCTAAGACCATCAACATTCTAACCCAGTAAAATAGTAAAATCCAAATAACTGGTTGCAGAACAGCTTATACTGTATTATAACAGGTTCTAATTTCGGTTCTGCAACTGGTTCTTTTTATATGGGGTTTGTCCTATTTGCAATAGGTTCTTTGCCTCCAAACAAGAACAGGTTGCTTTAGAACCGGTTCTAGAACCAGTTATAGAACTGGTTCCGGGACAGTGACACCTTACATTTTGACTGCCTGGAACCTGTTCTAGAACCGGTTCCATGTAACCGGTGGTAAAAGAAGTTGTTCTAGAACAGGTTCAGAGGTAATATGTTCTAAAAATTTTTGCTGGGAACCAAAAGGCAGAAAGAATATCCCACTTAAAATCTGGACAAAAGTAAACATACATAACAACGCGCCAGATGAAAGTACGAAATTGATTTTTATATATGTTTTTAGAAATATCTTAGACATTAATTGCTCCCATTCTGAAGGCCTTTGGTTAAGAACTGCAGAAAATGTAAGGAATAAACAAAATAGGAAACCGAAAAAATTTTAACAAAATTGATATTTTTGCATGCCAGTGGTTAATGGCACTTTTCAAAAAAGTAGCAAAATTAAGTGTTTTTTAGGATTTTGCGGTTGTTTACTTGAATTTGAAGTCTTGCTACAAAAAAAAAGCTCTTAAAATAATTGGGGAAATCCAACACCTATTATATATGGCTTGACATTCGCATCACAATTTTTAATTTTTGGAAGATTCTGTCAACGCCATTTTACTTTTTTTCACCATAGACTTTTTCTGCAGACTTTGTATGTCATCGTACGTTTATTGGTAAAATTATACCCAAAAAAGTACAAATAAATTTGATGCAGATTACGTAAATGGAAAGCTAGTAAGCTGAAATAAAATTATTAGGAAATATTGATAGATAATAATACTAATAATATTATATAAAACTACCCTGCCAGAAAAATACGAACGGTAAAGCATTGGCCCAGTTCTTTCAACGGAGGTATGAGCGTTGGCAGATCATTGGATTTAAGTGATTTGCCAATCCCAAAATGATAACACCAAGCAGGGCTTGACTGTTTCTTTTTTAAAACGATATAAAAGCACTGGCAATGTGCGCTTTGCCAGTACCAAAACCATAATTTTAAAACGTTGGCAAAGCATTGGTAGAACTTCCAATAAACTGCTTTTTTAATGATAAAATAAGTGCTTTGCCAACCCCAAAATAATAACACCAAGCAGGGCTTGACCGTCTCTTTTTTAAAATGTTATCAAAGCACTGGCAATGTGCGCTTTGCCAGTACCAAAATCATCATTTTAAAAAGTTGAACAAGGGCCACTGTTTTTATTATGTTAACGGTTGCAAATTTTGTAAATCAAGCTTTGGTAAATCACTTTTTACGAACGTTGGCAGAGCGTTCTAAGCCAGGAATGTGCCAGTGCTTCTATTATTTTTACTGTTGTAAGTTTTGTACTGGCAAAGCACTTTTTACTTACGTTGACAGAGCGTTGTAAATCAGTGCTTTGCCAGCACTTTATTTGTTGGACCATTGGAAAACAGTGCTCTGCCAGTGCTGGCTGGGTATTCGCCAAGATATAGTATGCACAAATTTTATGATGCGCTCCACGAAATAGTCCAAATAATTTTAAGATATTAAATTGTTTTATATTTTTTGTTAAAGCTGAATAAATGACATTGAATTTAATGTATCATACTTTTATGTGCAACTTTTGCTTAAAAAGGTAATATAACATTTGTGAGTCGTCCATGTTATAAGTGGGCCATTCTTTATTATTTAGGATAAGTAAATAAAACAATTATAAAAGTGTCCCAATGTCAGTGTGTGAGTGGTGTATTCGTATATGATTTTCTATAGTTATCACTTCTTGTGTACACACACATCCAAACGTTTATTTTATTTTTTACGCACTAACAGCTTTAACATCCTTATATATATTTTTATGTTCATATGCCTGTGTTAGTTAAAGTCTTATTGTACTTTTTCGTACTTTACTTTAGTAAATGCCAACGATATCTACACTTAACTATTTATACATACATAGCCACATACTTATACATACACACAACTAGTTAAAATGAAATAAAACATGGTTGCCAAGCGAATAGATACGGTAATTGGTAACGGTATGTTGTTTTAAATAATTTCAGTAACGATATTTTAAATGTAATGATATTTTAGTTTTTTTTTTTCAAAAAAGTATTTGAATGCACACAGAAAAAATTTTGTCGTTTGCCAACTAAAACTTGGTTGCTTTGACTGAAAGCGGTTGGTGCAACTGAATATTGGTTTTCCCAACAAAATTTTCCTAGCACAACTGAATTTTAGTTGCAGCACTCAAAATGTTAAAAAAATCACATTTGATTATGGTAGCACTAACCGAATTTTTTTGGTTGTCGCCAATATTTAAGCTATACCGGTACTGCAGAAAAACGGCTAAAATAATTTTTTTTTTGCTAAGTATTAGTAAGAGAAGAATAGGAAAAATTATGCTATTGAATTTACAAATTATTTGTTATATTTGAGCCAAATTTTAGTAAATTTAAAGTAACAAATTAATCTGCTAAAGTCAAAAAAAGATTTGCTAGATAATAGTACATAAAAAAACATAAAAATTGTCAAATTTTGAAAGTTTTTTTAACTTGAATAAAAATCTGCCCTTTAGAAATCTGCGATCTGCAATTTTTTAGCAAAAATTTCTGTTGATTTTTGCAAAATATACTCTCATAGAAAAATTAGTAGTAAAATTAGTAAAGCCGTTAGTAATCCATTTTAGGAAGTTTTAAACTAATTATTTGTTCAAATTGAGATTTTAGTTAAAAATTTTGCTAAAATACTAAACTGTTAACTAATTTTTTATGCTGAGTTTACTAAAGTCTAAAAATATTATTTTGATAATGAAAACCCGCAGAGGTCGTTATAATGCGATGTTTGCGTTTCTGTATTTTTTATATTATGTTAGTATAAAATAGACACACGTCGTATTAGGAAACTATTTAGAAACATTTACGCAAATGATTTTATTATTAACTAATCAAAAATAAAACTATAAAAATTAATCAGAGGTTTGAAAAAAACTTAAAGATTTGTTTGCGAATTGAAGGACTATATCAAGTGGTTTTTGTGCTTATAAAATATTTTATAATATTAAACAAAAGTTAGTAAATGTAATTAAACGAATATTTTCCTTTTGACAATGAATATATATTAAAAGATTTGGAAATATTAGTGCTCATTTAGTTAATTTTTTACTTATTTTTCTATTATTTTAATTTTTTTAGATTACACTTCAGTCTTTGAGCATATCATTGCAATGTGCATACAAAAGGATCAAAGAAAATAATAACGACAAATACAATTCTGTATTTTATTTACCAGTTTGATATAATTTTTATTAAAAATAAAAATTATGTTTTTTTCGACCTTTAATTGCGCAATGAAAAAGAAAATTATTCAAGTTCGAGGCCATACTCTATATTTCTTTATTTGTATATTGTCCTAACAAATAATCCATAGAGTTTTTTTTTGTTTTCAAATTTATTATTTGACCCTTTCAGAAAAGTGTTGATAGATCTATTTCGGGAGTTTTCTAGGATCCCATCATCCCATATTTCATTTACCTTATAAATACAGAGCTGTATTTTAGTTGTCTTGTTATTAATGATAAAAATTGTCAAGATTGGTTTTACAGTTTTGCTGTTTCTATTTTACTAATATTTAGCAAAATGTTTCCGCTAATTTTTTTACTGCTTTTTCCTGTTACGTCATTTTTAACTAATTTTTCATAGCTTTTTCTGCTATTTTTACAGACGTATTTGTATGAGCGTACTGCTATTTGCAGTCTACTCCATAATACTTCTCATATGGAATTGACAGATGGTCTTCAAATTTGATTAATTGTCTGTGCAATCGAACTCCATAGACACCACAATACTGCCACATTTTCAATTTTGGAAATTTTAATAAAACTCGAGATTTTTTTTCTGCCTAATTTTCAAAAAAAAAAAATCAAAAAATCCCAAAAGTACACTCAGGGAACTTCTGCTTTAAAAATATGTAGTTGTTTGGGTTGTAATACAGTTTCTTTATTTTTAAAAATATTTACTAACCTTGTAGTTCATTTAAAAAAAAACAACTCACATCAAATGACTGTTTTATGATTTTACATTCATTTTTTACAGTTTTTTTTTGTTATTTAAAAAAATAAAAATAAATAAATGTTTGATTATTTTTTACTACCATGTGGTTCATTTTTACTACAATTGTTAGTCATTTTTTGAACATTAAAAAACAAATGACGATGTTAGTTGAATTTACTGTAATGTAAGTCGTCCTTCCTTTAAGTGAAATTTAATTTGTTTTCAACTACAATTGCAGGGGGTTTACCTTCATAGTATTCTAAGTGTATGTAATTTGAAGAGTTCTATATTCGAAAGATCCCTATGGGGAATGGGACCGGTTCTGCGTGTGCCACAGGATCGGTAAATTCGTGCCAGAGACCGGTCCTCTGCTAAACCCTACCCTATGTAAACAACTGGCAAATTTAACATTGGCTTGTCATAGAAGGCGTTAATTTGTCCTGCTTTAAACCACATAGTGGCATGCCACAGGACTAGCCAAAAATAGGCATACCACAAGGCTGTCGCAAAAGGGTAATGTCGTATAAACTAAACGAAAACTAAACAGCTTCCAATGTTTAAAACTCTGGCCAACTGGATTTTTCTTCTAAATATGCATTCTGGTTAAGTATAGGTATGTCCCCTCCCTATATCAGTCACAGGATTGGAAATTTTAGGACAATTGACACTGCTTAACCCACTTCAGTATTAAATTATGCCAGTCCTGTGATAAGTCCTTCTTTAACCAGTCACATTTAGGTCAATTGACTCCTCATTCTACATAGGGATGTTATCGGATTTCTCTGTTTTAAAATTCATTCGACTTAGTTTTAGTAAATTGAAAGTAAATATATGGTTGTCTTTTATACTACCTTTATCCATGTTTAAAGATTTTTAAATGTGGAAAAATAGAAAATTTAACATTTTTTTTAATTACAAATTTTACGATGGCTAAGTTTTTTTTTTTTTTGTAAATCAAGAAAATTAGATATTTGTGTCACAGAAAAAGCTAAATTTAATTTTACAAAAAAAATTTAAAAATTCAATTTATGAATGTTTAAAAACTGTTTAAGGGGACAACAATTTCGAAAATGCAGCCAAAAATTGCTTTTGCATAAAAAATGCTTTTATTAAATGCATTTTTTTTTTTTTTTGTTGAAAGAGGACAATTGTAAAAATCGAATGCTTTTCCAATCAGCCAGTATATGGCTCTTAGAAATTAAATACTTTTCTAATTTTTTGATTTTTTTTTTTTTTAATTAAAACCGAGAAAAAATCACGACTTTTTGAAAAATTTAAAGCTGATAACACAGTGCAACAAATGAAGACTTTAAAAAAAAAATGCACGGACTCGACAGTATAGGTTCGATTGTACTACCAAAGGTTAGTAAAACCCTGTACTCGGTTTGGCCAGTTTTACTACCAATTTTTTTGTATGGACCTCAAAATATTTTGAAAATCCGTGCACCACTCAAAAAAAGGTGTCCTCAGTTTTTGGCCAACAGCTAATTCAGACTTGACGATATTGCTTAAGTTTATTTGGCAATAATGTAGCGAGGAGTCTACTGAACAAATTTTATAAACATTTTATGTGCAAAAAATCATTTTTTTCTGTACGTTTTTGAAAAAATATAGGAGAAAATAATTTTTTTTTTTACTTTTTTCAGCATAACTTACAGGGACTCATAATTTTTCACTAACAATATATGAGAAAATTGTAGCCATTGTAAATTTGAACAACTTTTGTGATCATATCAATACAATCTGAATTTTTCTAGGCATCCGAAATACCTTAAAAAGACTACTTTGTACCTAGTCGTTTTTGACTAGGCTACACTTTTATTGCAGCAAAAAAAAAATGCAACAATAAAAACGAAAGTAAACAAAAATGTAATAAACTGGCCAAACCGAGTACAGGGTTTTACTAACCTTTGGTAGTACAATCGAACCTATACTGTCGAGTCCGTGCATTTTTTTCACTGTTGCACTGTGTAATAGAATCTGTTTTTATATAGGCTCCATAGAGAATATATGATTTTAATATAAAGAAAATGTTTTTAATGATCTATCAAAGAAATATAGCAAACATTTTGCTGATATTACACTTTCTGTGTTTAGTCTACATATAGTAAAAGATTTTGATAATTTTAGCAGAGTAAATTGCTATTTTCAATTAAAACTGTTGACAGTATTATTTTTTGCTGTTCTTATATTATATTAATAATAATTAAAATAATAATAATTAACAAAAAAAAAATTTTCTGATTAGCAGTTTTTTTTAGTAGCTTTTTCTTCTATTTTTACAGGTTTATTTCTATGTGTGTATTTCAGTTATTTCGTTTACATCGTTTTTACTACAACAATGTTTGATTAATTCGCTAAAATGTTTTTAAAAGCAACGGTTGCCAGATAAAAAGATTTTGAAACGGTAACGTTATTTAGGCAATTTTGTCTGCCAACCCTGAATTAAAACGAAAATCCAAAAAAAAAAAAAATCTCAGCTATAGTAAATTAGACTTTAACGCCATGACATACATTGAAATGCTAACAATGGTTGACACACATATTCGTTTTCTTCTTATTTTCCCTACTAAACACAATGACATGTGTGTGAATTTTTACTACTACAACAATAAATAATGGCAAGTACTACAGAGTCAGACTTTTAACTAATGCGATCATTAAAACTTAAATAAATGCAACATTTAAAAAATAATAGATTTGGCAAATTATTAGATTTTCAGAACCGACTAACGTAGATAGAAAACTATATAGCGGCCCAACCTCATAATTTTTAAACAGTTTTTACGGTTTTTGAATCAATAAATATGGCTTAATTATTTTTTTTAAAATTTAAACTCCTTCCATATGTGTTCGGTGATTAAAAACGCTAATTCAAGGTCTCTCTTCATATAGTGCAAAAAGAGCTGACCTTATATTAAATTTGAACTCAAAATTCGATTATACTAAAAAGTTTATTAAGAAACTTTTTCACTTTTTAAAGTGTTTTCAAAAACTTTTAAAAATAATTTTTTTAATCATGTGCAATCGCTTAATATGTATTGCGAGCCGCTTAAAAGTTATTAATTTATCATATTTGCAAAAAAGTAATAAAAATATTTTTTTTTTTTTATCACACACAGTGAAAAAGTATTTTGAGTGAAGAAAAATGCTGAAAACCTTTTGGATCTATCGCGGCCCGTTAAAAAGTTTTTAATTAATAACATATTACATGTTAGTAAAGACAACATTTTAAAAACTTAATAAGATTAAAATTATTAAAATTTTTACTGGGTTAAAATAAATACAAAATGTTTGCATAATTTTTTTCTTTTTGATTGAGGTTTACTCTTTATAAGTTTTTGCAAAAAAAAATATTTTTATCCGACTACTCTATTGCCTAAATTGTGGACTTCAAAAACGGGAAAGACATTTTTTTTACAATTTTGGGTTTGGAATCGAATGGGGAATTCAAATTTTTGTTATGTAGAAAAAGAGCTTTTTTTTGTTATGTAGGAAAAGAGACCCAAAATCCGCATTTTTTGCCATCGAGTGCATATAGAAGGAGTTGAAATAAAAAAAAAAATATAACACCATTTTAATTATTGATTCAAAAACATTTAAAAAAAAAAATTATTTTTAACTACAATATTTATTTTAAAAAAAAGCGTTTCTGACAGACAGACTAACTGACCGACTAACTTAAGGTCGATTGATCCAAAGGGGTAATTCTGTGATGTATCATTGGGGAGCACGCCACGCAACTGGTGTAACCAAAATTGTGGTGCACCAAAAAGTGTTAGTTTAGGTCAAATGTCCAATTAAGTGGCTATAGTTATGGTGACAAACTATTCACTGATTGGTACCAGATATATCACGTTGCTGGAGAAAAAGTAATATAACATCAAAGTGTACTGAAGCAACTGGGGTGGTTGCAGTTGAAGTTGCTACTGGTCTATTCATTTCAAACAAACTCTAATATTTATTCAAAAAAAAAAAGCGTTTCTGACAGACAGACTGACTGACCGACTAACTCACTCACTGACTGAAGATATTATATTAAATTTGTCAAATTCTGAGAAGAAATTTTTGGAAATTTGTGCGGGGAGGGGCAAAATGGGAGGAAATCTAGCTAGAGCTTAAAAGCTAAAATTCTGAATATGAGTTCTTCTGAATATTTAATTTTAAATTTAAATTTAATTTTTTTTTATCACACATGAAAAAATTAATATGTACGGGACATTAGAGCCACATATCGCTCATTTACTTCAATAACTCCACAACTCATAAAGCATGATTTTTGAGTAAATGACGCAGAATTATTCGTTATATCACGATCATATTGTGTAAAAAAGTCGTATTGATATCTTATATACTCACTGAGAGAAATTATGTCGTTGTTTTTATCTTCAAGGTGGGAGTAAGTTAAAAACTTTAAACTCGTTTTCTACAAAATCAAAATTTTTGAGTTATAACGCTATTGAAGTAAACGAGCCATATAGTTAAACTACGTTTTGAATTTTTCGCAATCACGTCAAAATTTTATTTTTTCCAAAAAATATTAAATACTTGTACTAGACTAAGGATGCCAGTATGTGTATTAAAGGAAAGGTGAGTACCTTTGCTGTTTTTAAAAAAAATATTGGTTACAAGTTTTCAGAATTAACAATTTCACAAATGTGCCTTTTTAAAAATAGAATCCTCCAATATTTTTCACGATTATAAATTCGTTACGAACACTCTACCTAGATTAATGGACATTTTCAGAGCATTTTGGTATTAAAAATTACCAAAATCGGTTTAGCGGTCCAAAAGTGATGATTAAAAATGTTAACGTACCTCTAAATGTTGAGTGCAAATTGGTGTATTACAGTACAGATTCATCTGGAGATCAATAATAGAGGCAAATAATAATTTATTTTCACCGCAGACATTTTTTTTAAACCACAGAAATTGTTATTCATCACAGAAATTGTTTTCCACCTCAAAAATGATTTTTCAACACAAAATTTTTTCACATCTATAATAATTGTTTATAACAAAATTAGGTATATCACATCCATAATGCGATTTCGTTTTATTTGTAACAAAAGTACAGTTTTTTATTTACAATATAGCAAATATAATTATTAAAATATTAATATATTTTTTTCACTATAAAAGTTTAAATTTTATCAAAATTAGGAATTGTTAGTGGTCAATAACACTGTGCACCAGTGAAAAAAACACAAGAACTTGACTATATAGGTTCGATTGTACTACTAAAAGGTAGTAAAACCCTATACTCGGTTTGTCCAGATTGGTGACCAATTCCTTTTTATGGGCCTCTAAAGTTTCTGAAAAGCAGTGGGACCCTCAAAATATGGTATCATTAGTTTTTGCCCTAAATCTTAATAAGACTTGGTGCTACGGCTTAACTATATTTGGCAATAATGTGGCTAACAGTCCACTGAACAAATTCTTTAAACATTTTATGCCAAAAAAAATTTTTTTCCTGGAGTTTTTTTGCAAAAACATAGGAAAAAAATATGTTTTTTTCACTTTTTCCAGTATTACTTACAGGGACTGTTAAATTTTTCCTAACACTATTTGGCAAAAGTGTAGCCAAGGTAACGCCGAACAACTCTTTTGAACATACCAACACAATCTGAACATGTTTAGGCACTCTAAATAGCTCATAAAGACCAACGTGTACATTAAAATGTGTGTTTTTGGCTAGACTATACTTTTATTGCAATTTTTTTTACACGTTTTTTTTGTATTTTTGTTAAACAAATGAAACATTTTTTATGTCAGAGTTAGTTCAAAGTCCTGCATGTAGGCCCAGAGGATTTTAAAATGCTATTTGGCCCGCCCCTTTTTATGGGCGTGGACATAAGAATGAATTCAAATAATAATTAAATTGTATTACTTAAGTGCAAAAAGCATAATAAATGATTTTGTAAACATTTATCGCGTGGGAAGGTGCCCCCAACATAACTCACCGACTACCAACAACCCCCCACACCTCCGAAAACTCCCTGCAATTTTTTTTTAATTTTTTTACATATTTGGGGTATAACGATTCGACACAGCCGAGTTGAAGTTGTTTTTTACTTTAATTGTTATTGTTACATTTCTTGTGCTGCTGATTTCAATATTTTTAAGTTTTATCGTTCCTGCGATCACGAACAATAGCATTACAATTTTCGTTTTCCATAACTATGCAACATGTATCAATTAAAGTTTTGGATCAGGTATAATTTTTTTAGAGGGGCGATATTTTTTACCTAGATAATATTTTAAATTACAGTTTTATCTCGAAAATTCATTCAAAAACTTCAGTAATCGAAATAACACGTGTGCAAAAAGTTAAAGAAAAACAAATAAATAAATATATGTATACTTAACTTTTGCAAAAATATTTGTATTGAGGTAGTGGATACCTTACCGCCCCCTAAATTTTAGTTTGGGGTTCGTCTTTAGTGAAAGCATACATTAAATAGAAATATTTTGTAATTTTTTGATTGCAGTTTTCGAAAATAATAATTCCAAATTTTATCGCGACATTTGTCTTCATAGTTTTTCATGGCCTGTGCGACTGTGCTATGCCCATTTTGATATTTGCAAAAAATTTAAAAACGTATCGCCCTAATATACATGTACAAAAAAAAACTTTAAATAATAAAATATAAATTAAAAAACAAAAAACCATAAGTTCGTACAAAAAAAATATTTTTCTTGTAAAAAACAGAAATCCAAATAAAAGTTTAATGGGGGTCGGTCTTACATTTTATCCATCTAGAGGCAACTGCGGGGGGCTTTTTGTGGATTTTTTTAGTCAAAAACGACAATTTTTAAGGTGCAGAGTGGTCTTTATGAGCTGTTTAGAGTGCCTAAACACGTTCAGATTGTATTGGTATGTTCAGAAGAGTTGTTCGGCGTTACCTTGGCTACACTTTTGCCAAATACTGTTAGGAAAAATTTAACAGTCCCTGTAAGTAATACTGGAAAAAGTGAAAAAAACATATTTTTTTCCTTTGTTTTTTCAAAAAAACTCCAGGAAAAAAATATTTTTTTGGCATAAAATGTTGAAAGAATTTCTTCAGTGGACTGTTAGCCACATTATTGCCAAATATAGTTATGCCGTAGCACCAAGTCTTATTAAGATTTAGGGCAAAAACTAATGATACCATATTTTGAGGGTCCCACTGCTTTTCAGAAACTTTAGAGGCCCATAAAAAGGAATTGGTCACCAATCTGGACAAACCGAGTATAGGGTTTTACTACCTTTTAGTAGTAGAATCGAACCTATATAGCCAAGATCTTGTGTTTTTCAAAAAGTCTTTTTTTGTTGCATAGTGTAATTAATTGAATACTTATTACATAAAAAACGCTTCTTTTATAGTATTAGGAAAATATTGGATTTTTGTTTCTATAAGAAAACTTAAAAATGCTGATAAAACTAAGGAGTAAAAGTAATATTGTTTCTTTCGGATCGTTGGGGTTGGTCGATTCGCAGATTTGGTGAGAGCAAAGTGATTGCTCTAGATATTTTCAAGGCGATCGATCGTGTGTGGCATAAAGTATGTCAAAGCTTATTGCTTTTGGCTTCGGAGAAGAATTTTCTCGATTTGTATCGAATTTTCTCAGAGATCGCACTCTAAGAGTTGTTATAGATGGGATCTCATCCGATGAATTTCAGTGAAATACAGTGGTACCGTAAGGTTCCGTTCTTTCTCCTTCCTCTTTCTAAGCGACTTTCTCTATCTAACTTCTAATCCTATCTACTCTTTTGCAGACGACAGCAACATTTGTCATTCATTTTCCTCGACCACAGGCTAAGCCTTGCAAAGTTTTGGGGGCAAAGTAAAGGTTATGAATGTCGCACTCTTTGAGTGCGGTCTTGAGACTACGGTTGATATGAATGCTCTTAAAACCCAATGTTGTTTGTTCACCCATAGGGACATGTGGGACATGTGGTTGACAATATTACGGATGTTACTGACGCTATGTCAATATTTAATTTATCTACAGTCAATACTACTAGACCTACACACTTCACAACCACAAATAGCAGCTTGCTGGACCTATTTTTTGTTAGTAATGGGAGAAAAGTCTTATATTATGAGCAACTGGCTGCATCTGCCTTTTCAAAGCACGATCTAATTTTTGTTTCGTATGATTTTGCTAATGAATATCAGCCCAAACAGCTTACTTTTCGGCACTTTAAGAATATTAATTTTTTAGCTTTAAAACATGACCTTGATAATACCGCATGGGACCATATTTACTTGTTACCATCGGTAGATGAACAATTAGCCTTTATTAATCAACATGTTTTACAGATTTACAACAAACATATTCCCGTCAGAAACAGGGTTATCAGAGGCAGCGTACGACCATGGTTTACGGGGGAAGTTGTTAATTGATCGTCGTGATAGTCTTTATAACAGGTGGAAGCGTTATAAAACTCCAGAGCTCAAACATGAATATCGTATGGCTAGAAAAGCTGTTGTTTCGAGAATAAGACGTGACAAATCTTCTTATTACACTGATAAATTTAACGCAGCGGCTGACAGTAAAAAGACATGGAAACTGATTCATGATATTGGTATAGCTAGATCAAATTCCCATACAATAGATGCTGACATTGAATTGCTGAATAACAACTTTGTTAATATTCCTCTTCCTTCTGTACAGTTTGACTTCTATGATCAATACCTTCCTTTGAACACAACAGATAATCAATTTAATTTCCAATGCGTTAATGTGTTGGACGTAGCCGCAGGTTTTAATGCTGTTAAGTCTGATGCAGTCGGCTTGGATGACATAAATCCCAGGTTCGTGAAGATAGTTGTACCTTGGATGATTCGAACTCTTACGCATCTGTTTAACACTATCATTACTACCAGCACTTATCCAATCGACTGGAAATATGCCAAAATTGTCCCGGTACCTAAATCGGTTAATGAATTCCGTCCAATTTCTATCCTGCCTTATTTATCCAAAGTTTTTGAACATCTTGTGCAAAAACAAATTTATGAATTTGTTAATGACAACAACCTTCTGACTGATCGTCAATCTGGATTCAGGCCTCGACGTAGCTGTGTTTCAGTCTTATCTGATGTAGTAGAGGATATTCGAGGCAAATTGGATAGTGGAAAAATATCGTTTCTGGTCTTTATAGATCATTCAAAAGCATTTGACACGGTGCACCATACAATTCTTTGCCTTAAGCTAGCGAAATTTTTTAACTTCTCTTCGCCCTCTGTTAAATTAATATCGTCCTACCTGTCTAATAGATTTCAATCTGTTGCCAATGATGAATCCATCTCACAACCTTTGTTCGTCTCAAGAGGTGTTCCACAGGGATCCATTCTTGGGCCACTGTTATACTCCTTATATGTCAATGATCTTCCACTTCAGATAAACTTTTCGAATATTCAGATGTACGCTGATGATGTACAGTTGTATCTCAGTAGTTCTAAGGATACCATTGCTTCTAAAGTCCAAGAATTGAACTATGACCTAGGGAAAATTTTTACTTGGGTTTCGGCGAATGGTTTGACACTGAATCCGAGGAAATCAAAGTGCATAATAATTTCGAAAAGGTCAATGATAATGGGGAATGATATAAATATTTTTCTTGGCGGCGCAAAAATTGATATCGTTGATACGGTAAAAAATCTCGGTGTTACTTTCAACAAAAATCTAACCTGGTCGAATCATATTAACCAATCATGTGGGAGAATATACAGTATGTTACGAAGTCTGTGGGCCACTCAATATTTCACTCCGCCAAGAGTAAGATTACTTCTGGCAAAAACATATCTGTTACCGACTCTATTATACGCATCTGAGCTTTTTACCGGATGTAACACGAAGCATTATAGAAAACTGAGCACAACTTTCAATAACATCATACGTTACATTTTCAGCATTAGGAAATTTGATCATGTGTCTCAGTACTCATGTCGTGTATTCAACATCTCTTTTTGTAATTACCTTAAGTTCAAAAATCTCATATTTTTACACAAGATTATAATGACCAGGGAACCAAATTATCTTTTTGAACGTTTACAGTTTGCAAGATCGACTAGAGAAAACTACATAATACAATTCCGTCACCGTGACCATGCTTCTGAGTGTCAATTTTTTATTTTAACCATTCGTCTCTGGAACCAACTTCAATGGGATATTCAACGCACTAGCAACGCAATACATTTTAGGAAATTATTGTTTCAGCATTTTTCGTAATTTTTTGTATTAATTTTTTTTCTTTTTTTTTTTTTAAATACCGACATCTTAAATTAATTTACCATCAAATTTAGTATGTTTTAAAATTGTTTAAAGTTTTGAAATTCTGTTATATGTAATTTAATTTTAAGTATAATTAATTTATTTATATACAATGTCCTGTTTAACTTATCTGATTTTAATACTGTAATTTATAAGATATTGTATCTTGTTGTATTAGAAATTCAAATTTAATAAATACAAAATACAAATACAAAAAAAATACATTGTCGTCTGTTTACATGGGTGGTATCAATATTGAATCTATTGCTGTTCTGAACAGGAGAATCAAATGTGATATCCGTTGGAATAATCACGTTATTCACATGTCGAAAGACGCATTCAAGTGTCTTGGCTTTCTTTACCGGTAGAATAATTACTCCACTCGCATTGATGTCCTTACTATATATATACGGCGAAGATGGCATACAACGCCCTTATATGTACGGGGGCTCCAATGTCTATTTTGGAGCTTCTGAAACGTGTGCATAGAAGGGATTTTTAACGCTCATTAACGACAGTAGGGTATCCAGCTCTATTGAGTCGATGGAGCATCTTTGGGTTGTTTGTCATTGTATCAATACTTCCATGTGAAGTATTCTGCTGAGTTAAGTGAACTTAGCCCTAAAGCCCGTGTCTACGGGAATAAACTTCCCGTAGACATTTTTCCAGACACAATTTAGAGAAATTCAAATCGAATATCCATAGACACTACTCCCTATTTCCGCCTCCACTTAACCTTTTATTCTGACAGACAATGTACTACAATGTACTACTTTAAAACAAGATACTACATTTGTAAGGGCATCCCCTAAGTCTTGGTCTAAAGTTAAAAAAATCTAAATTAAGTACTTAGTAGACAAAAAAATCTGAAAGAATGTGACATACTCATAATTTGTTTTCAATTTATTATGCGAATAAAAATCTTTTGAAATCAAGAGTTTTGCAATACTTCTGTGGACTTTAGCAAAATATACTGTTATTTACATTTTACTAAATTTAAGGTAAACATTTTGTCGATATTACTGTTTTTTGTTTGCTGTTTAAGGATATTAAATTGCTATTTGTAATTAAATTGAATTAAACTCGAATATAACAAAAATTTTGTAAATTTAATAGTTTTACTAATATTTACCAAAAATAATCTGTAACTTTAATTTTTAATAAGTTCTTAGTAACTTTTTCTGCTATTTTTAATGGTTTTATTTCAAGTGTATCAAATTAAGGTGAATGGTGAAAGTATGAACCCGAACCGTTACAAATATTTCTTTCAAGAATACATTCTTTGTAAGACCATATCATATTTTATTCGTAGAATATGTTTTATTTGTTTTATAAATACTACGTATGTAAGTTTGTTTGTTTGAATCCTGGCATATGTCATTCTTTTATATGTTCAAGTGTTGGCTTGTTAAATACTATTTTATTAAACAAATCTACAAATGAAGAAGGCATTGTTTTCTATTTGATTCAATTTTATTTAGATATTTTTCTATTATTCTTTTAAAGAATAATAGGGTAAATAACCCTATTATACTTAACTGGTATTATATGGTAAAGGAATTTACTTTTTCTTTATTTTCTAAGAATACATTGAAATTAGTTTGAATCATCTATTGTTTAAAAAAAATACCAATGGCGGATCCAACCCTCAATTTTGGTAGGAGGGGGGTATAATTTTAGAATATTTTTGCAAATTTTAAAGAAATTTTTCTGATTTTTTTAAGGGGTACGGTAACTTTGATATGGATTTTTATACGAAAAATTAGGATATGAAATATAAAATTTTTAATTTTTTCTTGTGTCATATTTTCGCACAACCGTACAATGCAGTATTCAAGAGTTCTAGGCTACTAAAAAAAAATTATTCGTGGATCAAATTATTACAAATTATTTACTTTTGATTATCTTAAATGTGAAACTTTAGAATTTTCCAAATTCGAACTTTAACTTAAGTAAAAGTATGGGTGTGAAATTCGGAATTTTTCACTTTAAGGTCATCAAAGTGACCATTAAAGGAAATATTTTATATCGAATAAAATCTGAAAAAAAATTTCAAACACTGATATAAAATTAAAAAAAAAAACAAAATTCTTAGAATTTTTTGTTTTAAAAGCAGACAATAGTAATATTTCATTTTTGGCTATTTTACAATTTTTGGATTTTAAATTTTCGAGCGCTCATGTAAATTTTTGTTAAGATTTTCTGGCTTTAAAAAATGTTGACTATGTTGTTTTTTTAAGTGTTTTTTTCAACCTTTTACACTTTTGGTTTCCTCCTGTCTTTTTAATTACAATTTTATTGCAGAATTTAAAATTGTTTTTGTTAAGTTTTCCGGCGTTTATGGCTCTTTCCCGCCGACCCATTTAAACTTCTATAAATCTAAATGTCCTAGAAGTCTTTACGGATTTTTGTTACACGAAATTTTCTCTGTTTCAGTGCAACCCGAAATATGTTATGTTGTTTCATGTTTGTTCCTGTGCGTCGTATTGGAAAATGAAAACAGACCAGTGCCTCTGGTGGGAATCGAAACCACGACCCCGCAGCTATAAGCCAGAACGCTACCAACTAGCCTACAGGGGCGCACTACAAAAAATCTTATTTTTGAGCATACTTTGGTACACACAATTAGAAATTTCTAATTCAATTAGAAATTGATATCTCTTTAATTGAACTATTTTTCAATTAAATAACAATTAATTTGATTAAAAGGTGATCAATATCTTCCAAAAACCAAAAAAAAATTGTTGTTGCCATACCATATGTTTTTTAGAGCGTGAGTTTTATAAGATTGAATTTAAACCGGCATGAAATTCTCATTTAGTTAGCAGATTTATTTATACTTATTGAACAAATTCACACAGAAATTAGTTTTTTCTTTCTATTGAAACGTAGGGACTGGACTATTTATGTAAATTTTTAAGAATTTTTCTTTGCAGAAATTAGCCCTTTTGAAATCAGAGTTGCCAGTGGATTTTTTAAAAATTACCTACTCTGAAGAATAAAAATCCATTTTCTCCCTATATCCTCGAATTGTTTTCCCCTACAAAACTCCATACGCTTTCTTATATATGATTTTTTTATGTTATACAAAAATATTTAATTAAAAATTGTGTAAATGGTTTTTCACAATGGTTCTTGACAATTCCCGTTATTTTCGAACCTTTAAAACATTAAAAATATTGATTAATGTTTCGAAAACTATTTGAATATACAAATTTGTGGAATTTTCCAAAATATTTTTTAGAATATTTCTAAAACTGCCTACCCCAAACAGTGGTTTTTCATACAAATAGCTTCTTTTTCGTCAAAAATAAACTTTTGTTTTTAACGTTATGAAACCCATCAAAAATTGGGCTGCCAAAAATTCTTATTGGGAATTTTCACCGATGGATAATGTAGCAATAACTTGTCATAAAAAGGATGATGTTTATATGATTCTGCAAAACAACTTCTGAGGAATATGATATTCCAAAATAACTTTCAAAGAAATTATTGAGGTAGAATAACTTCCAAAAAAAATTATATTTAGAATGCTTCCAATGACAAACCAACGTTAAATTAATGATGATATGCCAAAATAGAAAACAAAAAAATTTTCTGTTAATAATTGTCTATCAAAGTGCTCTTAATTTAAGGGAAAAAAGGTAGAAATAAGAAGAAAAAGTGGAAAAAGTACCTAAATTTCACCTATGCTGATATTTTTAAAGCAAAAAAACCTACATGTAGTGATTTTCGACTACTTCTGGCAACATTGAATCAGAGAATTTTTTTTGTCACATTTTAAATTTATTTTTGGCATTTGCCTTCTGTTAAAAAAAACAAAATTTATTAAACAAAACTAAACTTTAAAAATTACATTATCAATTTTATGATAAGGTTTTAGAATAAATAAATATTCAGATTTAAACAACTGAAACTTAATTATTTAACTTAGTAAAGTAATAAACCTAATAAGAATTAATAAATAATCTATTTCGAATGTTTTTAATTTATTACTAATACCAATAAACATAAACATGTATAAAAAACAACTACATAAATATTACAAAGAAACAACAACCATGTGTTGATGTTTGCTTCTGAGCGATAATATAAAAAAATACCAAGCAATTTCCGAATTTGAGCAAATATTAATTGATTCAATTAATTTTTAATTTTAATTTTCAACAAACCGATTAAATTGAAAAAAGTAGGGAAATATTTTTTTCTGTGTACTTTTTAGAACAAAAACATTTTGTTTAGCATATTTTAGAGATATTTTTTTATTTAGTTATCGAACAATTCTATGGTTCAATAAAAAATATTTTTTTCGTTTTCCACACTGATTTTAAAATTTTAAGCCATTTTTGCAAATTTAAATTTCTTTTTTAAAACTGTAGCGATTTAGTTATATTCAATCTTATATACTAACTATACTGAAAAATTAGTTTTAAAATACGAATTCTTAAAGAAAATGTGTGATTTAAGAGCAAATTTTACGTTTTTGGTGCAATTTTTATGAGCTAAAAATTGATTTTTGGAGCATATTGCCGGTTATTATACATTTTGTTACGAAATTTCTACACTGTTGATGATACAAATTTGAAAAACAAAAACTTTATGTTCTGAAAATTTTGTGGTACATAGGTTCTACGAAGCCGAATTTTAAAAATTTTCTACCAAAATTATTAAAAAAAATATTAGACTTTTTAAACTTTTTCTTTGCCATTTCGAAAATGTAAAGTATTGCTTTAGTTAGTATCTTTACAGGAAGAAGAAGAAGAAAACATTTTTATTGAAAAATTTTACGGACACAAGGGATACACCAGACTGCCGCAGTTTCGTCCCCCTCCTGGGACTCGTCAGTGGTTAATTTATGTGTCAATTGAACAAAGTATATTTTGCCATTTTCGTATTAAAGCACATATTTTAATAGATCTCATAAATATCTAATCATTGTTAACTTTTTTAACAAAATTATTCTAATCAAAATACGATATTTGAAAATATTTAAGAAAATTTCGCGTGCAATCTCATTTTAATTATCATTTTTTTAAATTAATAATAATGAATTTAAATTATTTCATTTCATTCATTATTGGCAATGATTTTAAATTTTATTACCATTAAAAAACCCATTAAGAAAGGAACTCAAACATATTCCAATTGACGGATAAGATTTTCGAAAAACTTAGTAATGGTGAATATCGATAATGCTCCACAGGAGCATTAAGTACACTCAGGGAACTTCTGCTGTAAATATTTGCAGTTAATTGAGTTGTAATTCGGAATCTTTATTTTTAAGTGAAAAAACAGTCATTTGTAGAAGAGATTTCAGTTTTGACTACAATTGTAGTTCATTAAAAAAAAAAACAAACCACATCAAATTAGTGTATTAAGATTTTACATTTATTTCATACAGTAGTTTTTTTATTTAAACAATAAAAAAAAAAAATAAATGTTTTTTACTGCATATGTGGTACTACCATTGTGGTTCATTTTTTGAACAGTGAAAAACAAATAACAATGTTAGTTGAATTCACTGAAATGTAAGCGGTCCTTTCTTCAAATTAAATGTCATTTGTTTTTAACTACATATGCAGTGGTCTTTCCCTGCATAGTATTCTAAGTGTAACCGTCACACTACAAATAGGCTACGTCCAGGAAAGAACCCGAGCGATGCATTTTTTATTCAACAACCACTGGGTGTCTTATTTGTTTACCCAAATACGTACATGAAAATACCAATTTAATCATTCCGATAATAGAATTCACCATTGGTCCAAAATGGAACGATATGGAACGAAAAACGGAACGAGTGGAACCGGAACACTTAACATATTTGTATTATCGGAACTGGTTACACAGGTCAAGTTTTGCAAAAATGTTGTCCTTATGCGATATGTCGCTTAGTTTTCGAGATAGGGCATAACGGACAAAATTAACTCTCGATACAGATAGGCTAGTTCCAGGAAAGATCCCGAAGAATTAATTTTTTATGAAACAGCGACAGGGTGTCATAATTATTTTTTACCCAATACGTACATGAAAATACCAATTTATTCTCTCAGATTACTCCAAAATGGAACGATTTGGAATGACACGGGGAACGATTGAAATCGGAACACTTAACACATTTGTATTATCGGAACGCGTGACGTTAATTAAGTTTTACAAAAATGTTGTCCGTTTGCCGATATATTGCTTAGTTTTTTTTTTTTTTTTTTAATATTAACTATTTTTTTAAAAGGCCAGTATGTCCAAAACTATGCGAGATAGGGAAAAATAGACAAACATTTTGACCAAACACCATGTATTCCGAGTGATCAATATTTTTAAAACAGCCACAGGGTTATTTATTTTCGTTTTACTTGTTTACATGGCAACACAAATAAACATACTCGGATAATAGAGGGTTAGTTCCATTTCGTTTCCCATACTTTGCGTTACGATTCCTATCGATCTCCATTCCATTTTTATGTTACGATTTCTATAGATCTCCATTCCATTTTTATGTAAAGCAATTTATACCCCACAGGTTTTGCAAACAAATGCTTTTTTTGTAATTAATGTTTTAGTCATAAGTGTGATTTCATTCGATTTAGAGGAAAAATGCAAATGTCCAAAAATGTCATTATAAATAAATCGTAATGAAATTTTTTTTTGCCAAATGCGTTAACTGATGCTTCTGAAATTTTAATTGTAATGAAAGAAATTCCAATTATGATTTAAGCAAAAATTTAGTTTTTAATAATTAACTAATGTAGAATAAAATATAAAAAAAATTGTCTAACAATTAACAACATTAAATTTGAGCTTGAAAATTTTATTTTTAAAACTTTTTTACATTTCTTTTATTTTAGAACTTCCAGATAAACGCCCTCAATTATTTACCGAACATACACATTATAATCCTGGTGAAATATTATTAGCAAATTGCAGCACACCACCATCCAGACCTAAGGCAGATCTTAAATTTACAATTAACAATATGGTGGTAAGTACAATACTATGTTTTAAGTGTAATTAGTTAATTAAATCAATTGCAAAAAGGCCGTCAAAGAAGCTGTATTTCTAACTTTAAAACTACCTGACGGATTTCGTATAATGTGCTGTAGGTACATATAGCGGAAATTCCCCTAGTGAAAATTTCCATTTCGCTGAGATTCGAATATGTGATATGTGTCAATTTTAGGGGGTACAAGGTCTGGGGAAAATATAGTTTTTTTTTCTATTTTTGAAATAGTTACATTGTTTTGAGTGCCAAATACAATATAAGTTCAGCAACAAAATTTATATTATATCTTAAGTATTTCGGCAATTTAAGTATTTCAGATTTTTATAAATATTCTTGCATTAGTATCAGTTCCTTGTGTTGGCAGAAACTTCATCAATACACTCATCATCCAGATATAATAATTTAAATAATACGAAATACACAACTTTTAGTAATTATATTTTTTGCATTATATATATTTCAAATAAATTCAGATTGCTGTGTAATAATAGTGTCTTGTAATCTCCCCATTTTTAGATATTTTTTTTTCTGGTTATTGTTTATTTTCTAATTTTTTTATGCAAAAAGAGGTCACTTTTACCCTCCAAACAAAACAATCGAGTATTTTTGCAAGTAATACTACCAATTGTTTGCAACAAACAACCTAGTTAGTTATATAGTACGATAGGTATACACTGAGAAAAATTTAGGCATTTGGCAACTGAAATTCCGTTGCAACAACAAAAATCTCTTTGTAAAAAAAAATATGGGTTTTCACAATAAAATTCGGTAAATACAAATAGTTTTTAGTGGCATCTCAAATAAAACTTAAAAGTCTCATTTGAATACCGAATTTATTGTTTGTAGCCAATAAAATATACTTTTCAATTCTACTGGCACTTTAGTTTTCTGTGTGTAGACGTACATAGTGAACATGATGAATTCAAAGATTCATATTGTGTTTACTTCGTTTAGTGTTAAAGTGACATCCTATTTCTATTCCAAACTTCTTTTGTGTCTCATTTTTGCAATGGCAAACTAAAATATTAAAATGGATTTGTTTTTTTTTTAGGTTAAAGAGAGGATGTACTATGGTTTTTGTGAGTTTTTGTCATAAGAAAAATAATTTTATTATTTTTACATTTAAATTTAGATCAGTTTTAAACATTTTTGTGCAGGGAAATATGTACACAACTTGCTTCAAAATTATACGCTTTAAATAGTACAAATATTTAGCGGTCAATAAGCTTTTCAGTTTTTTATATTATAATTAATTCAGTAGCGCCCAAAAACAAAATACATGATATCAGTCTTTAATTTAGTGACGAACGTCTTAAGAAAACACCATCAGAGGTAATAAAACAAAATTTAAAATTTCTTGATATCTAAAAAGTTATAATTGTATTATCAACAAAAAATATGATTCGCTTTAGTCTAAATTTCATAAATTTTAAACCTTCTTTTTGTGAAATGTATGGCCAAAACATGGCCTTCGTGACATATCAAGAAAATGTACAAAAAAGCCAACTGCATATATTGAACTTGTAAGGGAAGGCTTCCAACCCTTACATATAGAATTCAAAAAATATATTTAAAAATTTACTTTACTCAAGCCTTTTTATGTTCTATAACGGAAATTTTCGAAATCTGAAATGAAATCTGGGTTAGGTCAATAGCGCTGCGCCAGTTATGACGTCATAACCATCACCCATAGAAATGCAAAATGGTCCATTATGATTCCCGTTGTCCTTCTTCCTCCTCATAACACTGTATCTAATAACGCGTTTCAATTTGACGTTCCTGATGTAAGTCAACAAAGTTCATCTACATAGCCAATGTCTCCTCGTGTCCTACCTTATCCGTTCATAGAGAATGGAGGATTGACGTCCAATTAGAAGGATTGCGCTCAATTGGAAGGATTGCGCTAGTATATCCTTCTGTCCGTCTGTTCAGCTTAGTGTAACTCTATGCTGCTCGTTGAGAATCTTCAGCTCTCTGTTTCAACGCACAGGAGTGTGTTTTTAGAAAAAGTGTTAATAAGTATATAACTTCTATACTACTGGCCCAATCCACATACAAAATGGAGAAGTTATAGGGGAGAACCTAAGCTTTTAAAATATTGTCATCTAAGACACCCTGTGCTTACACAGGGTGATTACTATGACACCAAATTTTACTACCTAGCCTATGGAAAATCTATTAGTGCTTGCTACTTTGGCATATGTGAACCGATTTGAAAAAAAAATATACTGATATACAAAATTAACAAAAAACATGTGCATGGTGGTAAGATATCTATTATAGCTTAAAAGATATTTGATGTTAAAATGTTAATTTTTTGCCTTGACTTTTTTTTTTCCTTTTGGCCAATATATTTCTTGTTACCAAACCAAATAAAAAAAAAAAAAAAAAAATTTATAAGAAACATTCAGAAACATACGACAGAAAAGATTTTTAAATTATCTGGAATAGTTTAGCGGTGAAAAGTGCTCCAAGTCAATATTTTAAAAAATCCAAAATTTTCTCTGAATGTTTACCTTAATTCATTTACGTTTTTCTGAGAACTTTTATTATTATTTTTTAAGCGTTTTTAAAAAAATGGACCTTAACAAAGGCTTTGAATGTAATTTTATTTATATTTGGACATGCACTCTACATCCGGCATTTTTCGAAATACAAATATATATTTTTAAACGAAAATTTAACTTTGCAAGTGTGCCCATAATTTTGTCTGTGGATTTTTTTTTTTTAATTTTAAATAATAGGTCAATATGTTTTGAGCAACTCCTTAAAAAAAAACTGATCCTACGGATAATTCAGAGCAGATTTTGTAATTAATTATTTATGACACTATTATTTTATAATAAAAAAATCACATTTAAAAAATATTTTTTAAACTATCTTTATTGTTTTAATTTACACTTTGAGCTATAAAAGTTGTTAAAATCATTTAAATATCTTTAATAGATAAAAACTTATATAACAGCAAAAGTATTAATAAAAATTTAAATATAAAATTTTTATATACATTTCCAAAAAGAGGAAGTATTTACGTATTCGTTGATATAATATATCTATCTTTAGTATTGTTAAAGGTTAATATGTTGCATTTGAAAGTTAAACCGCAAGCAAACCTCTTTCTTAAACATAGGCAGGTAGTGCATGTGTGATATAAATATAGACTTATTAGATAAGTAGTTATATATGTACTAACTAACGTTTGGTGAATGAAATCCGAACAACCATAAAAATAAAAAATACACGTGTTTATAAAGTTTTTTTTGTTTTAATTTTTATTTATTTTATATATACAGGTAATAAAGAAATTTACAAAAAAAATTTGCCCCGTACCGATTAGCTTTCCTAATTTTTGCTGGTAGTTCATTCATTGACCTCTGAATGCCCTCTGTATTAATGGTTTTTAGCTCCTTTTTTATTTTTAAAATTAGGCAATCTACATTTTTGGCCCTGTATCCATTTTCGTATACTTTTCTCTTCAAATTTGCCCAAAAAGTTTCAATAGGTCGCAGTTGAGGAACATTCGGGGGGTTCATTTGCTTTGGGACAAATTCTATTTTCTGGTTGCTCAAATTCTGTATTGTGGCGTTGGCGTAATGTGAGGATGCCAAATCGGGCCAAAAAATAACTTTATCATGTGAATGATATTTTTTAATAAAATTTTTAAGTGCTGGTATACATTTTTCATTATAAACTTGGGCATTGACAGCTAACCCTCCTTTGAAAAACACTGGATCACTGATACCACGCTCACTAATGGCTAACCATAACAAAACTTTTCCAGGAAACTTGGTCTTACGAATAAATTTCGATTTATCGGGGGCTTTGTGACTGGAATATTCAAAATAATGTTTTGACTGCCATTCATTGCCTTCGACGGTGAAATATGACTCGTCATCCATCACGCATTTGTACTCTGATGAGCAAGAAAAATAATTTTTAGAAAGTTCGCGTAACCTGCATTTAAAACATTTTGTTGTTTTTCTATAGTAAATGGTGCTGTTTTTTTCTTCTTTTTCTCAATTTCCATGGATTTTTTTGGAGTTTTTTGTCACATTTATATTTTTTACCCAATTGACGGTACGATTTGGCACTACGGCCTGCTGTTTCAGCTTTAAGCTTTGCCCGAACTTTGGAGTCTTGTAAACTGCATTTCTTACCCGATCCAGGTTTTCTTTCAACTGATTTATTATGCTCAAATAAATTCATTGTGTTATAGATAAAAGTTTTTTTAAACCCCATATCTTTAAAATGCTTAAAAACTTCACTTTTTGTTTTGTTCGGATTTTCCTCACAAAACTTGCAAATTAATTTGCGACGGTTTAACTCGTTGAGTGACATTTTTTAAACTAATATGCAACTAATGCATGTGTTCTTATTTTTTGCTTAATAACTATATAGTACAGTTATATTTTCCGTTAACATTTTTGTTGTAAACATCATGTGTTTTTTTTAACAACAGTGTTACACTTGTTCGGGTTTCATTCACCAAACGTTAGAAGTAAAAAAATAATGAGTCTAAAAATTTATTTTCAAAAATTTGTTAGATCATTATATTTAAAATAATGATAAAATTAAGAACTTATGGGTAAAGCATTATTTTTTGCATTGAAATAGTAGGAAAATTAACTAGTTATTAGTAAGTCATTATTTGCGTTAAAGTACACTCACAATATTTAGTCCGTAAAGACTACTGAATATACACATTGAATTAACTGAAAATCAGCTAAAAACAGCACTACTTACTTTTCGTTTAAAACAATTGTATTTTTTAGTTTATTTTCAACTGTTGAAAATTTAATTGACAAAATCCATAAAAACAATAGATTTTCATTTATTTCAATACTCAATATAATATAACAACTTTTTGTTTTAAAAAGAAAATTTTAACTGAATATTTTAACTACTACGGAAAGTCCGTTTTTTTTTTGTTTATTGAATAACAGACAGAAAGTTAAAAAATATATTTCTTTGGTAATTTAACTGTATATTCCATTGAAACAACTTTACCGATTAAACTTTTAACTAACTGTTGAATTTTTATGGAAAAGTTCTTGTGAGTGTAATGCATAGAGGTGGTGTCATTACTGGTAGTGAGTAAAATAATAACATGTCATTATCGTTTCTACACTGGGTATAGTCAACAGAACCCTGTTCATTGTTCCTCTTAATCCATAAACCCTTGAAAAATAAGTTGCATTTAATGTCAGTTTCAACAGAAAATTGTTGAAGTAATATTGATAATAATGTTCTAATTTTTTTTTATCTTACATGAACCCGAATATGGCGTGTAACGGCATAAGTGTAGCATTCCCTTTAGAGAACGTAGTGTAAAAATAAATATAAAACTGCAAGAAATTCTAGTAGAATGCCCTGGTAAAGCTACCTGTAGTTAAGTACTAGGGACATACATTGCCATAAACATAACCCTAGGCATAAGTTACGTGTAATACCCAAAGTCTTATAAATAAAGAATTTTATAACTTCAGTAGTGCCTTAGTGCTATATATATATATATATATATGTTACACCATCGCATAAAAAAATACGTTTTTTTTTTTTTTTAATTTTGATAAAATGTTGGTGTCTACAAAATAAATGTTTAATTTTTTTGCAAACTGTTTTTTTTTTCAAACTGAAAAGTATTTGTTATTAATTTTTAGCTTGAAAATGTAGTTTTCTTACTTTGGAAGCAAAACTAGGCTTATCAACTAACATCTTCAAACATTTATAAGCATATCGTATTTCTACAGCATTTTAAAATTGAGAATGCTGTTGATGACTTAGTATCGGATTTGTAACATTTAATTAAAATTGTGTATATATATTTCGCGCTTAAAACATCGGCTTTCGACATGGCAAAAAAATAAACGGAAAATTTTCAAAATCGGGCAAAAATGTTTTCTAGTATTTATTCCTTCGACCAAAGAGTATATAAAAATAGAGATATTACACTTCTCATGCCACTCAGCAACAAAATACCGAACGAGGTCAAGCAAATTAAAACATTGTTTTTACACTTAAAAATAATTGCAACATGTTGATAAACAATTGTTGTTTATAACACTCACATTTACGTTACTTATAGTTTGTTATTTTCTATTAAAATTAAATGTATTTTAATTTTATCTTGCTTTTTTATCGTTAAAATTTTACATAAATAATCATTTTATTAAATTATTATTCAAAATTAAATTAAACTTTTAAATTTCTGCAACATGTTTTCATTTGCTCGGTGCGAGTTTACGAGCAAATAAAAAGAGGGCAGATTGAGAGAGACTGAGGGTTAAAGAAACCCACTGCTTAGATGTGTATACCGGTAAATACTGATAAGGGCCGTTAGTAAGTTCTATTAAAAAATGGTATCTCTCAAAAAACTTCTGGCATTAATAAAAAAGGTTTTGGCACATTTTTAGACTCAGCATGTTATTTTCACCATTAGAAGGTGATTTGAAAAAAGTCAGTTAAGTCAGCAAACATTTTTTCTGGTAGGATCCTTGCAGAAAAATTTCTAATATCAAAAAAAAAAAAGAATGAGCACAAAAAAGAATGAGACTTTAGCAAATTTTTTGCTGATATTATCAATGCTTCTGCAAGGACCCTCCCAGCAAAAATGTTTGAGTGTTGTTATTAAAAATAACATACCAAAAATTTAGAAGATTTGAAAAACATTTATGTATATTTTTCGGTATATTTAATATGTCTACTCTAGTTCGGCCGGCCTCTGTACAGATCTCGTAAAAATTTATTATTTATTTTCATAAAAGGTCACATTTAACATTATTTATTCCCATACCTAGTTTCAGCTTTTAACATACAGAACTAATGAAGATATGGATTTATGACTATATTCTACCACTGTGTATCATTAAAAAAATATAACGTTTCTAACGTTTGAATGAAGGGAAAATGTAATTCCAATAACTCAGAAGTTAGTCATTGACGACTATATAACTATACCCGACTATACCCTACACTAATGGAAATATGCCATAAATATACCTTAATCTTTGCCATATTTGTGATAAATTTTATGCATAAAATGTTGATTAAAAATAGCAAATAACACTGCGAAAATCAGAAGTAAACAATTTGTCCAAAATTTGTAGACAAACAATTTATACGAAAAAAATCTGTTATTTTAGCCATATTTAAGTTAAATTTAGTTAAATGGAAACAACGGTATATTTTGAAAGATCAATTAAAACATTTGCTAAAAAAGTGTAGACTTCTGATTTCAGAAGGGCAGATTTTTATACGCAATGTCACATTTTTTTTGGTGATTGTTTTTAAGTACTAATATTTAGCAAAATTTTTTGCTGATTTTAGCAGATTTAACTTAACTTTCAACTAACTAATAGTCTGCTGTAGAGCACAACAAGTTTAGGTGCTAAAAATTGGGATAATAAATGACACAATTTTTAATTAATTATATTTCTTGTATAAGTTAGTAATTTATAGGCAAATTAGGCTTCAAACGAAAGGCATTTTAAATAACAAAAATATAGGGTGGTCTTAAAAACTTTCGACACGCCTTTTAAATTTCGTTAAACTTGATATTTATACACCCACAAAACAGTCTTAGTTGTAGTCACCGAATTTGTTGCCAATCGAATTCTGGCGGTTACGACAACTACCATAATGTTATTGTTAAATTATATTTTTAGTCGTGAAAGGTAATATTCAGTTGTATAACCCAATATTACATTCCAAATAAATATTATTTTAGTGACATTGAAAGCTTTTTGATTTTTCTGCTATTGAACCGTGGCCTTCAGATTAATAGTACTCTGGCCAACTAATTGCACCACAATTACTTTTAATTTTCATTGCCTTATTTAGTATTTAAACATTTGAATATTTTATTTTAAATAAAAAATCGTTTTTGTGTTTGTCATTCCTGAGATTTGAACTCGGAAGTCCGGAGTGCATTTCAAACTCTCTACCCACTACACCACAAAAACTTATAAAATTTGAGTGCTAAATTTGAATTTAAATATTTTGTTAGGAAAACAAACATTGTCTTAAATTCATTTACCAATACCAATCATTAGTTGCTTCTAATGCGATTCACAATTCGATTGGTACTGCTGAACCTCTAATTTAGTGGCATATTTGATTGTGAAAACCTTATTTACAGTAACCACTTTTGATTATCGACAATTAAAAAAAATAAAAATTGATAGATGGTACTAATTCTCTTGTATATTCACAAAAAAATGGTTGCTTCTACCATACACAATTACTAAAAGAGTTTTGTTTGTTGTTTGAAATATTTGGATAAATGGATTGTTTTTTAGTTCCTGCTCCCTCTTTTTTAAATTCCAGTACAGTATTTTTGTTTTATTAATCGATTATTGGCAGTTCCAAATAAAATAACGTCCTATCAAATAAATTTTCGACCAAATTCCAACCATTCCTTTTTAATAGTTTACATATATTTTCTTTTTCCAAAATTCGTTATAGTTCGCGTTTAGTCGCTGCTGACAATTGGGAGTTTTTAACAAATGTTTAAGAAATATAAAATGTTTGAATTATCATCACTTTTAAACACGTCAACAGAATATTAAAAATTTGATGCCATTTTTAGGAATAAATCCCATTCTTTAAACAGTATTGCACAAAAATAACTTTTTTACGCGAAAATGATAACGAAATTAAAAAAGGCCTTAATTCAACAACCCATAATTAATTTTTCTGAAATTTATTTTGCAATTAAATTAAAGTATAATTATACAAATTTCAAGTTTGAAATCAGAGGGACTCAAAAGGAAACGGAATTTATCCGAAAGTATCTTTAATATTTAATGTAAAATTTTTCATATTCACATAGCACCCTACGACAAATTTCAATATTTTTTGCCACACGCGGGAAAATCGATATGCATGTTAACAGATGACCAATTGTAGTTAAACTAAGTATTCAGATTTTAGTTCTCACATCCTATATCCTTTCAAAAATACATTTAATGTTTACTTTTTAAGTACTGGTACCATTAAATGATGCCAATATCGGTATCATAAAATATCTTACGGTCTGTTTTTGTAAGACGTGTCACTCAAAAATTTCGTGTAAATGAGTGAAGAAATTCATTTTGGGGTTTTGTAATGCAAATGTCACTTTGAATTGAGTGAAAACGTAAGAGTTGTCAGTTTTTCTTTTTTTTTTGATTTCCACAATGCGATTTGAAACGTCACAAACGTCAAAAACAGACGTTCACAAAAAAGTATTCGTCAAAGAAAAAAGGCAACACAATTTAATATTAAAAAAAAAAAAATACAGTAAAACTCGGTTAAGACGACCCCTCGGTAATACGAACTAATTTTAACGTCCCGACGTTTTGGCAACAATTTCATATAAAATACATCTTTTAATACGAACTCGGTTAATACGAACCCTCGGTTATTACGAACTGTTTTAAGCAGTACCAAAAACTTGTTTTCATACAAATTACCATGTTTAGTACACTCTTTATCCGTTTAATGGGGTAGAAATAATATGAATTTCATATCCGTGGATGACTTTCTAGATATAGATGCTAATGTTTTAACGTCGAATACTTTATCAGGTGAAGAAATATTGGAAATTGTTAATCCTGCCGATGTTGAAAATTTGTCAAGTAATATATTCGAACAAAATCGTGTGCCGAACAAGCTGACAATCATATTTTGGTAATAGAAAAACTTATAACGAATGAAATCGTTAATTCAGTCATTCAGAAAAAATAACATATTTTTTTTTGTTTTAAATGAAGAATTTTAATTGAATTTTTAATTGTGGATGCATGAAATGCTAATTTTATTTTTTATTTATGTAAAAATCTTGTTTTTGTTTTAATAAATACATATTTTTTATCGTTAAAAATAAACGCTTAATACGAACCGTGCTTAAGACGAACTAATTTATTTGGTTCCTCGGAGTTCATCTTAACCGGGTTTTACTGTAATACTTTTTAACAAAAAATTGTAATAAAAAAAGAATAATGATTTTTATTTTCATTTATATTTATATTTATTTATATTTATTTACATTTTAGTTGTAAATGTTTTTGTTTTTTTTTTTTTTTGTACAAATTATATTTTTATATCCACTTTTATTGTTTTCTAAACAAAATAAGTTAATTTTTTTAAGCAAAAATCAGCTGTTTTTGTTTATATTTCAATTATAGTGTTGGGTTGCCATCTAGCAACGAAAAATTAGTTATTTGTATATGAAAATAAACTAACAAAAACCGAAAAGCAATGTCATGGCAATCTCTACTGTTTGACATAACATAAAGTTTAACATACTCAAACGTAAGTCAGGCGAACGAATTATAAAAACTCATTTCCTTACGTATTCGTTCGGGTGCCACACGTTCGTCTGAAATTATACACGTATTGTATAAACAGACCGTTAGTATCTGCTATTCCACAAAATTATTTGTCTTAATATTTCAAGACCAAAAATTTTAAAAATTTCCTTTTAAAAATGTTATGCTTCAATATCCCTGATTGCTTTAAATAAGCTTGTGCATATAAAGGATTTGACTGTACTTTAATACCCAGTAAACAATTTTCTTGTTTTTAGAAGCAGTATAAAACAAATGCGCTGATGTAAGTGCTTACTATTAAATAATACTGAGATGCAACAAGAGACACGAATAATTTTCGTATAAAAATTAAAAACAAAAAATGTTGAGCTTACTGTTCTCCCTAACAAAAATGGAGGTTGTAAGCAGCTTACCCTAATCCCTTATAATAATGCAGGTTGTAATGTAGAAAGTTGAATATCGTGGATTATAAACGATCTGTACCAGTTTTAACGATTGTGTTTGATGTTTTTGAGTATGTCATACAAAATAATTAGTAATTTAACTGTTTCAGAAGAGCTAGCACGTGAAGCGGTAAAAAAAATTATTATGTTATATGTTTAAAATTTGAATAACAAAACATTAATTATAATATTTGAACAACAAAACATTAATATCATTATGTAAAATAAATTATATTATATTATATTCATATTATTACTTTTACTCGTAATAATGTAGACATGAAATATGATGTTACTGAAGGAATTGAAATCATAGCTTTTTATAAGCGCTAAAATCCAAAAGTAATGCTACCAAGTATCAATTCGCCATATAAAAATCATGACATATATAAGCAGGTTTTTAAGGGATTTTTTTCGGCTTACTCCCTTACAAACCTGCTTAATATAAGCAGCGTTTTTTACTGTATACATAAGTACTCAAGTTTCAGCCTTTTAGTTTTATTAGTTTGGCAGTAACAAAGATTGTACAAAAAAGATTTTAACATATATTTTTTTTTTAATTTGGATATTTGTTTTTACTGGGCTAATTCAAATGTTTGTCATTGCTGAACTAATAAATATAAAATTCTGAAATTTGAGATTGTCTTACATTCATACTTTTTAGATGAATTTCTTATTTTGACGAATTTATTTAAAGCAGTCATGGATATTAAGAATCAAATTTTTTAAAAGAGGTTTTTAAAATTTTTGGTCCTGAGATATTGCGACCAATAATTTTGTAAATTGCCAGCTATTATTATATTTCATATGATACCCATATTGGTATCATTTTATGAGCATAAGTATTTAAATAACGTATTTAAAAATTTAAAATTAAATGTCTCTTTGAAAGGAAATAGAATGATAACGAAGATCTAAATACGCATTTTAACTACATGTAGCATGTTAAATGCATATTAATTTTCCAACGTGTTGCAAAAAATATTGAAAATTGTCGTAGGGTGCTATATGAATATACAAAATTTTATATTAAATATTGAAGATACCTTCGGAAAATTTCGTTTATTTGTTAATCAATCTCATTCCCAACTTAAAATTTTTATATGTTGCAAATAATAATTTAATTTAATTGCAAAATAAATTTCAGAAAATATTAAATATGGGTTTTTTGAGATATTCGCTAATTAAGGACTTTTTAGGAATTTCGTTATCCTTTTCGCGTAAAAAATTTATTTTTGTATTTAAAAAAAAAGGATTTGATCTTTAAAATGCCACCAAGTAATTTTCTTTTGGCGCGTTCAAAAGTTACGATAAAACATTACATTTGTTAAAAACCCACAACTTTGAGAACCGACTAATCGCGAACTATAACGAATTTTGCAAAAAAAAAAAAAAAATGCACACCATATTGAATAGGGGCATGTTTATAACAAATTTAACTAAAATCAGAAGATGTTAAGTTCAAAATGTCGTTTTTTGTGGTTATTATTAGAGTTTAAATTATTATTATTGTCTCTGTTTTTTTTTTGGGTTCGCAATCGTTAGGTTTAACACGACATTTCCTGAAGAGCTTTTATAACCCATATTTTAAATATTTAAAATAAAAGGCAATCCTGTACCCACAGGCAATATGCGTATCGAAATTTTTGTTTTCTCGAGTACTTTGTTTTCATACAAAAACTTTATAAGTTTTGGCCCCCATTTCTACCCCTAAACGTGTGATTTATAGTTTTTCGTTTCATATATTAACAACTTAATTGGCTTCGTTTTAAAATTGTTGGACCAGGAATGATAAATTGTAGTACTTAAAATTTTTTGTCTGTAGAAAAATCACATTTTTAGAGTGCGACTTTTTACTCCTATTAAGCTCATCTTTTTTAAAGTTTCCATATATATTTATTGTTTAGTTTGTTAAAAGCAACCAATGTGTGTTAGAATTTTAAAATCGGAGAATACAAATTTTTACTTCTTTTCATAATCCGCTAATTTTGCATTATATTTCATACTTGAGGTGACCATATTTAATCTTGTGGTAACCCGTGAATTATAATATATGTGTGACTTAACAAAATGTTGACAAAATTTTCTTTCCATTTAACTTACCCAGCAAAACTTTGGTAATGGGTGCGATAAAGTAATGCATTACCTTGTAATGTGTACTCCTTACGTGTATCAGTATTTTCCAACAAGAAGTAATGAGTTACCGATAATTGAACACTCATGGATCACCTTGTAATGAGACCTCATTACATTTTACATTATTTCAAAATTTAAAATAATGACTCAATTACATAATGCATGAATTATAAACGTAAAGTAATTATTAATATATATTTTTGAAAATCTATTATAGACACATTACTTTGTGATTTTTTGTAAGCATGATAGTAAGGTGTATATTTTTGATATCACGAACAAAAACAGGAAGCACAACAACTCATTTACATTTTAAGCAATAAAATATTATATGTACCGATAGCTTAGTTGATAGAGTTCTCGCCTAACTAATTGTTAAATACCACAGAACCCAGGTTCGAATCCCAGCATGACCACGCAATTTATTTAATAAAAAAAAGAGTTATTTATTTAATTAAAAAAATATCTGTAAAAAAAATTTTAATGCATTTTTTTTATGAAAATCTATTTATAGACACATTACTTTTTCCCACCATGTAACCATATAAGTAACCAGTTTACTTTACCCCCTACAAGGTAATGAGTCCACCCATTACTTTTAGGCTCGTCGCCTCTAAAATTCATCGGTGAAGTAAGGTGTAATGTAATGCGTGAAGCCCTATGGCGATACATTACTTTACCCATGATTTGGTAATATGTGGTTTTGCTGGGTAGTGTTTCAATAGGAAATTTTTTTTGACCTAACTTTGGAAATATAGAAAAATACTTCATTGAGAATTTATTTGCCTTAAAGCATCACCTACCCAGCAAAATATTGGTATTGTCTTCTCATTACTATTTGCATTAGCAATAATGATATATCACTACCTTATTTTAAAATACAAAATATTGGATAACGGCCTATTGATTATTTTTAAACAATAGGGAATGAATTTCTCAAATTCACATTTTTAATTTTGCATATATTTTACTTTTTTAAATGTATGTAAATGTTTTGCGTTTAAGTTTTTATTTTGATTCCTTAAACAAACATTTGGACGGTATGTCCAAATTTTAGTTCTAGGGCTGGTTTAGTTTTTTGGCCTGGATCTTAAGGTGTGTTTCTAGTCAGAAGTAGAAACCTGTGTAGAGCGGGTTTTTGGAAAATTCCCACAGGGAGGGGCAGTAAGGGGAAAGTCTCGTTCTTGGCGGCCTGGTCAAACTACGAAAGCGATTAACTTGAAATTTGGTATGTGGGTACCAGATTTGATCCGGATTTTTGGAAATTTCCATGGGTTGGGGCATGGAGCGGATAAAGACTACAAGGGTACGTCAGTTCCTGAAGAGGAGTAGACACCTGTATATATCGGATTTTTGGAAATTTCTGTGGAGAGGGGCTAAAAGGGGAAAAGTTTTCCCCTTGGTGGCCTGGTCAAACCACTAAAGCAATTAACTTAAAGTTTGGTATGTGGGTACCAAATTTTAAGAAAATACAGAAAAAGTCATACACTTAGAAAATTTTAAAAGTAACTATATGTAGGTCATTCTGGTAGTCACTAGTAGTAGTTGGTTTTGTCCTGAGTAGTTATTTAAATGCTTTAATAAACAACGCTGCAATGCATAAAAACCACATAACCGTTCGGAATTTTGACTTTGAATTTTAAATATGATGTAGGAAACACAAATTTTTGTTTTAATTGCCAAGTAACTTATTTCACGCAATACGCTAGACAATTTCAAATATAATTGTGAGCGTCAGTCGCAAAAACATACATCTGCAAACAATTTTCAACAATTCCTTACTGGTGAGCTGACATCAACTTGGTATACCTCAAACTATATAAAATTCCAACGTTATTAAATAATGTTCTCTTAACTTAATTCGTGTCAGTTTCAACAGCTTTCGAACATTTTTAAAGTAGGTCATATATAAATTTGTGTATTTTTATGGACATATCTTATTAAAAACATAAGTAACTTCAGAATTTTTGAGTTAGCCGACTTTTAAAATTTATTTTAAAATTGTAGGCATTATAATATTTGTAATTGTAGTAGTATTTCAATAAAACTAGCAATATTTTATGTTTTGAGTGAAAACGGATACAATTTTGGCACATTTTCGACTTTCTGTATTGAAAATATCGACGGTCAGATTAGCCAGATTTTCAAAAATTATATACAATCTATAAACAAATTTATTTAAAAAAATATATATTCGTTCTTTTTCATCAAAACAGAAGGTACAAATTTTAAAGTTTTAAAAAAGTTTCCATCATAAAGGGAAAAAATTGATTTTTTTAAATAAATATTTTACAATTCTCAATAACAATTTTGTACTATTTTTTTACGTACGATTGAATTCAAGATGTTATATTATTATATATATTTTAAACCACATAATTATCTTTATTCACGTAACAAATAGACATTTAAAAGTACTGGGTTTAAAAAAATATAACAAGAATGTTGTATGTTACTATATTTTACTCTTATAACTTAAAAGTATCCTAAATTTGTAATTTTGATTGTATTAAGTTGCACTGATAATAATAATCCATGCATAAAATACAAATATCTCAAAATAACGAAAAAAAATTTTATAATAAGGAGATTTTGTTAATTTTACAAACATTTTCGTTGTTTTGACAATAATTTCGCTTTCTTTATGCATATAATATTATGAGCATGATTTTTAGTAATTTTAAAATTTGGTTGATTTAACTCAACAAACACTGCAAGTGTAGCATAATTTATAACAACAAGACATAAGGGTTAAATAACTATTCTCTTTATTTTAGTATGCCTCTATTTAATATTTTAGAAATATAAATACAACTTAAAATAAGTGGCACCTTACCTCTTTAGGAGCACAGTGCATACTATACACTAGGGCGGGTCGATTTAAAAAATCGCTCAACGTTCAAGAAAAATCGTATTCTAGGGATCAAAATAAGACACTTTGCCGAAGGAACCATACCTCTAAACGAATTCTGATGTCCCGACTTTTGACCCGTAGGGTCAAATTTGAAAAAGCCCACTTTGATATTTCAGAAAGTAGGAGGAATCTCTCCAAGATTATGGGAGCTACTTCTTCTCCGGGAGACGCGCTAGCAGATTATTGCATAAATCATCATTCTAGGTGACCGTTAAGGGGTTAACATTAAGTTGAAAGAGAGCCTTTTTAACCGTGTTTTTATAGCAAAATGTACAAATCTCGGGATAGAGGTATTTCAGAAAGTAGGAGGAGTCTTTCCAAGATTATGGTCTCTATTTCTTCTCCGGAAGACGCTCTAGCAGATGCATGTCTAAATTATTTTCGATTGGGGTTGGATTCGATTGGGGCACTCTAAATGGGTCAAAGTGGATTTTTTTAAAATTTCACCCTATGGGTCAAAAGTCGGGACATCAGAATTCGTTTTAGAGGTGTGGTTCCTTCGGCAAAGTTTCTTATTTTGATCCCTACACTCAAAAAAAAAAAAGTTTGTAAAGTCAGCAAAAAATTTTGCTGAGTCCAGCAAAATTTAAGTCAGGAGGATGCTAGCAAAAAAATTGCTAATGTCAGCAAAATCTTTTGCTGAAAATCAGCGAGCTGATTTTAGCAACAAAATTAGTAGATTCAGCAAAAGTTTTGCTAACACTTAGTAGATTAGAAATAAAAAAGCGTTGGTAAAAATTAATAAATTTTTGCTGAATTTTAGTAGACTGAGAAAAACGCAAAAAAAATTGTAATTTAGTTAATATATTTGCTGAAAATCATAAACATATTTTTGAGATTCTTTTAAAAATAATTTACAATAATTACGAAATATAAAAATTTTCATTTTCCCACATTGATGTCATGAAGTAATTTAAGATCTGAAAATATATAGAAATAAATATATATAACAAAAATTTTCTTTCAACTACTTACATCAATGGTTGTCTAAATGATGCTATCTTTTAAGGAGGCAACTGCCGAAGATAATTATAGAAACGAAACGAAAAAAATAAACAAAAAAAAAACGAAACGAAAAAAACAACCCTTTTTTTGCAATAAGAAAAAGGAACCATACAAGGCTACCTAATATGTGTGTCTTTGTCTTTCGCTTTACTCTGTCTACATGTCTACATGTCTGTATATGTTGTTTGCAATTTGACCACACTAGATTATTAATCTATTAACATTTATTATAGAAATATATATTAAATTTAAATATTTTCTTTTGTCTTTTATTTTATTAATTGACAATTATTATCACAAGCCGGTGACAACCCAAAAATGAAAAGAGATACAAAAGTCTTCCATGGTTGATTTTTTTATATGTCTTATTAGAGTTGTATTTTTAGTATCATTTTCCTCTTCTCTACTACATCTTGACATGCCGCGACATCTGCTTATCAGCACAATTTTTTTAGCAAAGTTAATTAGTAAAACATTAGTATATTAGTAAAGCATTAGTATAAAACAGTTAAGTGCTGAATAAGTATAAAAAAAATTTTAGCTGAAAACACGATTTTATCAAAAAAATTTGCTAAAAAATAGTATACCTGATTTACAAGACGTTTTACTAACTTTTCTACTAACTTATTTTTTTGAGTGTAGAATACGATTTTCCTTGAACGTTGAGCGATTTTTTTGCCTCCATACAAATCGACCCGGCCTACTATACACCTATACCTTGCATGCCCTATTTTATATATTATAGTTTCTTAAATACCAAATCGCAAGAGATAAAATTGCATTATAGAATATTCCTTTTTCTAGCTACAATACACTATTGAGGGAAATTTACGAGATCTGCCAGATAAGCCTGTCACATTAGCCTGTTGTTCACTCATAGAAACAATACTGTAAAAATAGCTGAAAAAGTTACTAACAATTAGTTTAAAATGAGCTTGCAGAAAAAACCAAATTCATTTAGGAGATTTTTTTCTAAATATTACTAAAATAAGATTATCAAAAATAAAGCTGTTAACCTAACAAAATTTTAGTTATATTCAATGTGAATTTAAGTTAATTGAAAATAGCATTTTACTCTGTAAAATTAGCAAAAACTTTTACTAAATATTTGCAGACTCAAAATAGCAAACAAAAACTGTAATATTAACAAAATTTTTGGCATGTTTACCTCAAATTTAGTAGAATGCAAACAAAAACAGAAATTTTTGCTAAAAATTGTAGATTGCTGATTTCAGAAGGTCAGATTTTATTCGCATTAAATAAAATAAAAAATAAAAAACTAAAATAAAATAATAAAAAACTAAAAATGATTTTTTTGTCTACTAATATTTAGTATGTGTTTTTGCTGATTTTAGCAGAATATGTTGTTACTTTCAATTAAGTAGAATTTAGCTCAAATATAACTAAATATTTGTAAAATGTAAAAAAATTATTTTTGCTATTCTTATATTACTAGTATTTAGTAAAAAAAATCTTCTAATTTTAGCAGTTTCTTCTGCAAGGTCATTTGAATATATTTTTTTGGTTGGTACTTTTACAGGAATATTTCTATGAGTGTTGTTATAAGATAAAGCCCTTGATTGTAGCGGGAATCGAAAAATTAAATAGAGGCAAGCCCAATTTAATCTGTACCCGACACCTACAACACAGATCGAATTTAAGTGGACGAAAAATAATGAAAATTTTCAGTAATTTAAAGAAGCTTTTCTTCATAAAGTAAACAAGAATTTTTTTTTTTAAATTTAATGAAATGCTTAATTATTTCCGATCTTAATGTCTTATGAATTCTTTCTTGAGTGTGTGAAACTTTTAAGAATTAAAAATATATTTTCCATCAAATTGTATGAATACATGCATTACTTTAATGGAAAGTTTCAACGGACGAGTTCCAGTGCAACTTTAATGTTTCTATGAGCCAAATATCATTAATATTATGTAGAGAATTCTCTCAGTATCTGAAAACTTCTATATTTTGATTCAAAAACTAATATTGAGTTTCGCAAGAAGTTTGTCAAAACTACTACTAAATTTTTTGAAAACCAACGCTACCGTAGAACGAGGAATTGGTGTAAACTGATATGTAGTATATGCATGTTTTCTTTTACAGAAAGGTCTCTATGGGCACTTCGTAAATATACTACTTTTCTAGTTGGTTAGTATTGTAGTGTTAGAAACTGGTATTTTCCTGAATTTTTTTTTCGACTTCCTTTTTCTCCAATCAAAAACACTTCATGTGTGAAGCACTTTTCACATGCGATTTGTGTTGAAAAAGCGACAAGAGACATTATTTAAAGGTGACATGGTGCAAATAAACAAAAATACACACACACAAAACATACTTGTATTTATGGTAGTTTATATAATGTCCTTTACACTTTATATAAAAATACAAATAGTGTAGTAGTAGTTGTAGTACCAGCAGCAAAGGATATAAAGCGCTTAAACAGCACACGTATTTTAGCAATGAAAACTTACAAATACTACTAGAATGCTAGCGAATTTATACAGATGCTCAAGGATGAAAGTGAAGTGGTGGCCTGTGTTACCTTGTGAACTTGCATTTAGGTTTGTCACCAACAGCAAAAACAACAGACATACCAACTACGATTTGTTTTAGAAAACTGACAACACTACAACCAGATGGATCAGTATACACACCCATATCGCCCATATCTATATGTGAGTGGAAACAAACAGATGAGAGATTAAAGTGGCCCGTTCAAAAATCAGTAGACTAATGTTGAAATTAATTCAGTTTTTCAATTCTGCATTGAAATTTAATGAATTTAATCCAATTTTCACTGAATAAAATTATAAAGTCAATCTAAAGACAAAAGCACACGAATTATTTCTAACGCAAACGGATTCGTTGCTGAATTTGTAAATTTTGGAATTGAAATACAAGTTTTCTAACTCCTTTTATGTTTTTTAAGTTAAAATAAATTTTAATTTCCCAGTCATTTTTTTATTTAGAATTATTTTAAATTTTAAGTATTGAAAAAATTTCTATTTAATTTTAAGATTGTTCATATCTGGCTCAAAATATTTTCCAGTGTAGAAAAGTATTACCATATAAGTGGATATATAAGTACATATTCGGTAATAACAAATACTTACAAATGTCATTACAAATCTCATTACTTTTATATGGGAATATCGCGCAAAATAATCTCAGTATCACTACAAAACAATACATTATGGCAAATCAAAAAATATGTGATTACCTATATGCTTACTAGTATGGACAAAAATAATGAGTATAAAACAAATTTTCAAAAAAAAATTAATTTAACAATAACATATTGTTTTTATTGACATTTTTTTAATAAAATGCGCCCACACGTGATTGGAACCTGGGACTGCAGATTTTCAGTCCTATACTTGATAAAAACATAGATGACTTGCTTGCACAAAATGTCATTACTTCCCAGCTTACACACAAAATCATAACTAAGTAGCTACATATGTACTTACTATAGTTGAAAATATACGTACTTACTTGATTGTAAAAATATATTTTCAAAATAGATCATTACTTTATATTAAGAAAATAATGATAAAACCCAGTACTTATGAGTAACGCATATTGTTTGTGTTAATATAATGGGAGCATTATCTAGTTATTATTCGTGTTAAAGTAATGCAGATATTAAGCTAGTGTGATTACAGGTAGTGTGAAAAGTAATGACATGTTATTACCGTTTCTACACTGGGTTGTTCATATAATAAGGAGCATGCAATATTACAAACATTTAGAGGCAAGCTTTAGGACTTTACTTGTGTATGTGATAGTGCATAAACCCGTATGTAAGTCAAGTCAATAACTTCCTATGAAGGTGTAAGAGTATGCATGTACATTTATTATATATTTTTTTATACACATTCATATATTATAAACGTATTCTGGTATTTATTTACCCAGCAAACAATTTATTGAAACAGTTAAACAACATATTTATTGACTTACTAGGATACTACACAGTGGAGTAGCTTGCAGATGTTATGAAATTTGGATATGTTGTAGAGAATATTAAATTATTTGACAATGATTTCTTTTAGCTGCGCATTCGCACGATTAGGGGTTAAATCCCGTCAGAGCAAAAAAAAAATAAATGAATTTTTATTTTATTTTATTTTGGAAAATATATTTTCAGCATTTCGCCAACATTCTGCCAACGTTTTAAATTTTGTTTCCCCAGTGCTTTTGTGACACTTTTTGAACAGCCGGACCTTTTACCTGTTGATGTTATCATTTTGGATTTGGGAAAGCACTTGTTGCCAGCACTAGTACCACCTTTTAAAATACCTTCACAGAGAGAATTTGCTTGGACGAGTTAAATGAACTTTTTCACTAAAATAATGAAGCTGTTTTCACAAAGTAAATGAAAACTGTCTTAAAGTTAATGAAAAACCTTCATTAGGAGCATGAAATTTGTAATACAATTTTATGAAATACTGCTTTAAACTAATGAACAAATATCATGCAGATAACGCTCTCAGTATTGTCAACGGTGTCCCGGTTGTGTTATTCAGACTGGGTGCCCGAGTAAAAAAATATATATGGTCGTATGTTTCTTCTTCTTAAAGTATATTATAATATGTGATTATATACGGTGATATGCATAGCCATATATGGTTATTATATCGTAACATATATAACGCTATATTTTTATATATTGACGTTTATAAAACTAAATATTAAACATATATGATAAACATTTTCAGATCTATTGCCACATATAATAATAAATTTTCATATATAACATAATATATATCATAATGTGTATGGCCGATTAAAAAACTTTATATGCTAGATATAAGAATATAAAAAATCATATCTCTGTTTATATAATTACATCCGCAAAATGGGCCAAAATTATCCCCGAAATATGCGGTGTATCGAACCAACTGTCCTCATCTTATACGCTAAATGTATGAAAAGGCGCGAAAACTTTGCGGACAGTTCCCAAAGTAAGCAAATGTCCCTAAACTATGCCGGGGAACGAATAAATGTCTCTAGAGTATGCGCTGTGCATACATATATATATATGTATGTACAGCGCATACTTTAGGGACACGCCCAAAATTGTCCCCGAAATATGCGGTGTATCGAACCAACTGTCTTCATCTTATACGCTAGATGTATGAAAAGGCGCGAAAACTTTGCGGACAGTCCCCAAAGTAAGCAAATGTCCCTAAACTATGCGGGGGAACGAATAAATGTCTCTAGAGTATGCGCTGTGCACTTATATATATAAAATTTTGTAAACACCCAATAAAAAAATTGCGATAGAGTATATATAAATATATATAGTCATATATATAATTTCATATCACATTATATCATGTGATCTCATGGGATCTCATTTGATATAAATTGATCCGACAATATGTATATCTAATTTGATAATTCTTTGGAAATCCGCACTAATATTTTGTTTACATTTTTCAAATAATAATGCAAATTTAAATATAAATCAAAGGATTTTAAAATTAGATGTGGTGTCATATACCATTGTGAGCGTTTACAATAGTAAAAGCGTTTACATATAATCAGGTATTATTTTATACAAATATATATGTTATTGCATGCTATTATATGTAAATGTGTATGTTTATATACACAAATTTTGTCCACATATATACACATCTTATCACATATCGACCAATATGCAATCGTATATGACATATACAGTTATATATGGTTAATACCACTATGTACGAATTCATGTATAATTAGATATGACGCCAATCAAAATTATATAAATTACATATAGTGTAGTATTAAAAAGAACGTATTTTATTTTGGATAAAACTACATCTTGACCTATTCATAGGTGTATGTAATGATATTTCTTTCCATACTAAACAAATTTATATCTCCTCTTATAAAATGTGTTTTTTATAGAGGTATAAAACTTTGAAGTGAATAAAACAAAGATGAATTTTTGAAATTGACATGAAATTTACTTTATTCGAAAGATAATCTTCAATTTAAAAAATTCATCTTTGTTTTATTCCATTTCAAAGTTCTATAGCTCTATAAAAAACACCCTTTACTATATATTCGCGAGTTTTCAAAAATTTTATATGGCAGCATAGCTTTCCAAGTTGACCACAGTCTTACTTTTGGTATACTATGTGTGCGCATCTAAAAATTTCGAAAAAATTTAAGCAAAAAAGTTTCCATTTGCAAAAGTTATCGTAATATAATATTTTTTTTCAGGTACATTTAATTAAATCAGCATATCCGATATATAATGTTCGATATATATATATATATATATAATTAATGGTCCGATCGCTATTAATTTTTTTGTGTCATGTTGTGTAATAAATGCAGGATGTAAATGTACAAACCATTGCCGAAACTTATGGTTTACGCACACAGCATTACACCGTAAAGCATTTTAATTGGCAGTTGTTGGCTAAAAACAGACAAAAATAGCTCATATTAAAAAAAAAACATTTGCTTTTTCAGTAAGTCAAACCATGAGTTCGTGTGATGGTGACCTAGTAGCAAAGTGTGGCACTTCCTCTAGCGCTGATACTCGCAAGCATTGTTTACATCTTTCTCCTACATTTATTAACAATTAGGGTTTTCTATTTATAATATTAACATTTTCATTATGATCTCAAACCTGACAATTCAAAATGAAATGCAATTTTAAAAGTTAAACAATAAATACAAAATTCTCAAATATAATTTATTTGTTAAGAACTTGACTTGAACTTGACGAAGAAGTCTTAATTAGAAACTTAGAATAGTTTCATAAAATGATGAAGTTTTCATTAATTTCAAAATATTTTTGTTAACTTTCTCGGTAAAAGATTCTTTAGATTATTGGAAATTTTCATATTTTTTCGTCCACTGTAACATAAAAACTTGGAGCAAGATTTCTACATATCAAAAAATTTACAAAAATTTAATTTGAATTATGTAGCAAAAATACCCAGCAAAACCACACATTACCAAATCATGGGTAAAGTAATGTATCGCCATAGGGCCTCATGCATTACTTTACACGTTACTTTTCATTGATGAATTTTACAGGCGATGAGCCTCAAGGTAACTCATTACCTTGTAGTGGGTAAGTAACTGGTTACTTATATGGTTACATGGTGGGAAAAAGTAATGTGTCTATAAATAGATTTTCATAAAAAAAAATGCATAAAAATTTTTTTTTACAGATATTTTTTTTTTAATTAAATAAATAACTTTTTTTTATTAAATAAATAACTTGGTCATGCTGGGATTCGAACCTGGGGTCTCTGGTATTTAACAATTAGTTAGGCGAGAACTCTACCAACTGAGCTATCGATACATACAATATTTTATTGCTTAACATGTAGATGAGCTGTTGTGCTTCGTGTTTTCGTTCGTGATATCAAAAATATACACCTTACCATTATGCTTACAAAAAATCACAAAGTAATGTGTCTATAAATAGATTTTCAAAATATATATTAATAATTACTTTACGTTTATAATTCATGCATTATGTAATTGATGATCGGTAAGTCATTATTTTATGTTTTGAAGTAATGTAAAATGTAATTAGGTATCATTACAAGGTGTCCAATTATCGGTTACTCATTACTTCTCGTTGGAAAATAATGATACGGTAAGGAGTACACATTACAAGGTAATGCATTACTTTATCGCACCCATTACCAAAGTTTTGCTGGGTAACTTAATCCGGGAGTAAGGCCTACACAATTAAAAGCTTTAAATTTTGTCTTTACACATTCAAGTTCTCATTTATTTTTGTAGTTTTGAGAGTTTTTTTTTGCTTTCTCTACATAGTTTTGCTATAAATATCTACCAAAGGTTGCAAAGGCTTAATATTTTTAGTTGAATTTTCAAAAATGAAGAAAATTTGGGTAACATTACATTCTTATAGAATGAATTCTTAGCTTACCCAGCAAACTTTGGTAATGGGTGCGATAAAGTATGCTTTAACTTGTAATGTGTACTCCTTACCCGTATCATTACTTTCCAACAAGAGTAATGATTACCGATAATTGGACACTCATGGATTACCTTGTAATGAGACCTCATTACATTTTACATACTTCAAAACATAAAATAATGACTTACGATCATATATTACATAATGCATGAATTATAAACGTAAAGTAATTATCAATATATTTTTGAAAATCTATTTATAGACACATTACTTTGTGATTTTTTGTAAGCAAAATGGTTAGGTGTATATTTTTGATATCACGAACGAAAACACGAAGCACAGCAACTCATCTACATTTTAAGCAATAAAATATTGTATGTATCGATAGCTCAGTTGGTAGAGTTCTCGCCTAACTAATTGTTAAAACCAGAGACCCCAGTTCGAATCCCAGCATGACCAAGTTATTTATTTAATAAAAAAAAAGTTATTTATTTAATTAAAAAAATATATGTAAAAAAAAATTTTTATGCATTTTTTTATGAAAATCTATTTATAGACACATTACTTTTTCCCCCCATGTAACCATATAGTAACCAGTTACTTTACCCACTACAAGGTAATGAGTTACCTTGACGCTCATCGCCTGTAAAATTCATCAATGAAGTAACGTGTAAAGTAATGCATGAGGCCCTATGCCGATACATTACTTTACCCATGATTTGGTAATGTGTGGTTTTGCTGGGTAATTCTCAATAGCTTTAAACAATATAAATTCTTTTTTAATGAATTCTTTTTGGAAATGATTAAACATTTTCTTAATTCATTTTTTAAATAGGTCAATGATGAAAGATTTGTTTTCATTCATTTATTTAAAGGATTAACGAATTTGTCATGATTTAACTAAAATATTTATAAAATTTAAAAGAAAGTTACTTAAAATAAGTCTAAAAGAATAAATAAGTCTATAGAATAATACAAAAAAAAAAAACTCATTTCGGGCTTTGTTATTCCTTTTTT